>VZRU01010163.1:467447-482960 GCA_013398155.1 Pedionomus torquatus | reverse complement strand
GGAAAAAAAAAAAAAAAAAAGAGGACACAGGCAGTGATTTCCACTGTGAAACTTTCCAGAAATTTCTGACTTCTTATCAGATGGCAGATGATGACCACGTTATGATGTGACAAATGCCAGCCTGGTGATGGGACGACAAAGGGGGTGAGATTCCCATAGGAACTGGAATTGCTCAGGAGGAAGCAAGGTGGGAGCGGGAGATGGGCATTCTCGGGGCTCAGCACCAGCTGCTCCCTGGGTTTTCCCTCTCCTGCCTTTGTGCCATGCTGGAGGGCACTGGCTGAGCCCCTCCAGGCTCTACCTCAGGGAAAATACCAAGAATAGGTGCCGGTTTGTGGGCATGGGTAGAAGTAGCAGTGAGGCGTCTTCATGAACCGTATTGGTGATGCTCTGAGACCTTCTCTTCCCAGCCCAGGGGAGCAGCCGTGGATTCATCAAGGATGGCACAAGGACGCTGGCTTTTTCCCTTCACACTGCAGCTCACGTGCATAATGTGCTGTTTCAAAAGAACTATGGAAACTTTCCAGTCTGTAGAGTCTTTAGCCATATTTTATAATCTGTTTCCAGATTTTTTTTTATTTTTTTTCTGAGGGTTGTTTTGCTGAAAACTGCTTTCCAAAGCTGTCTATCCTCTCTCCCTTTAGGTGGAGCAGAAGAGGAACTGTCCCTGGGGGTGTGCCGACCCCAGCCCAGGTGGCACCTGCAGCTCCTGGGATGTTCCTTGTCCCCTTTCCAGCCCATCACACGTCGGGTGCCTTGGCTCCTCACTCTGCTACCTTTACTCACGCTGTGAGATCCTATTTGTCGAACAGTCTGGTTGAAATATGAGCTTAATCCCAGGGTAATGTACTATTCCTCTTAGATTTAACTTTAGCTGATCCCTACAGAATGAATTTTTTAGCAGGACAGCGTAATCTGTCTGTGAGATCTTGACACCGGGGTCCATAAGGAAAATGGAAACCTCTCAAACTTGCCATTTTAAATGCAAAATCCATGAGGATGTCACAAGTACTGGGCAGAGAGGACCAAATCCTACCAAGGACCTTTGCTCCCAAGAAAGAAACATCATCTGGACACTTAGCATCCCCACCCAGCTCCCCATAGACCTTCTGCAGATGCTGTGTCTCCAGCTCCTGGCCCCGCTGCTGAGCCAGGGCTGCGATATGGATAAAGGGGAGTGAGAAAAAAAGGAATGGAGTCTGTAAAACTAAAGGAAAGATGCTCTGTTTGGGGTTTTTTTATTTAGTTAGTCAGTTTTGGTGTTGTCACTGCCCAGTCTACAGCTGCGTCTTCGCCAAGCGGCTCCTTGTGGCAACGTGGATTTCCATTTATCCGACTGTTTGGGGATCGTTGCAACTGATCGTCGTGTTAGAGATACCGGGAGCATCTATTCTGTGCGGTGGGTATCTGGAGGACACAGTGGCATAAATTAATCCAAGGAACAACACGGCGAAGCGTTCCGTGCTGCAGCCTGACGCAAGAATAACTCTAAGGCAAAAAGCGCCTAAATATAAAAGCAGTCTTTGATTGATTCAAGTTTTACTTGATTCATAAATAAGACCGATTCCTATGAAAAGATTAAACTTTATCAAGTAATAGTCATAGGCTGACTTCAGCTACCTGAAAGCCTCCACTGACTCAAGCTTTATCTTCTCTTGCCTTTTAAGTTCGAATTTAAAAAGAAAGCGTCTTTGAACAACTGAATTTGTAAGGAAATTGTACCCGGCAATTCATTAAGGAAATTTTGTATTTGCAGCACTTTTTTAAAAAGACACACACACACACAAAAAAAACAACAGAACTTTTGCAATGTGTTTTAAACTGAAAGCTTTAGATTGTGCTTTGATAATTTAAAGGAGTCTCCATTAGAAAAAGGGAGAAAATTAATTTCTTAGTCGTTTTACAAAATTTCCTGAAACACGTATTTTCTTATTTTAGGCTGGACAAGGAATCCAGATTATGAGATCGGTTCAAATTTTACAAAATTTGAAGCCTTAAAAGTGTAACTCAAGGGTTGTCGATGAAAAGCATGGTCACTAAACTCAGGGGAAGTGGGATTAGGGTGAATTCCATTCTATTTTGGTAAGGTTTTACACCATTTTTGAGACACTGACATTTTCAATGAATTCCTATTTCTTTGCCATTTTTTCCCAAGTTTTCGCGCATCTGCAGCTTGATCCTGGTCTTATTACCTTATTCACAAACTTGTTGGAGTCCACTTAGATTTATGGAAAACAACTCCAGATTAGCCGGGTTTGTGTAGATATGTGGATTAATGGACAAAAGCACAACCGCCATCTGAGATTTACAGAAGTTTCCTTTCTCCATAACGTTCTTATGATGTTTTCTGACAAATATTATGGAACAAAAAAAAAAAAAAGAAAAGGATCAGATTAGCTTCTGATCTATAGCTGGTGCTTTGTGCACCAGAGGACTTCGGCTGACTGCCAGACCCATCCAAACTCTGGCGAATAATTGTGGAAGTTTGTGCACTCTGATTCACTCATTGTGCAATGACAGTAAAGAACAAAAGCCTATCAATAATCAAGAAGTTGCAATTTAAAAAAAAAAAAAAAAAATAATGGCTCTGGATATAAAATTGGATCTCCAGGTCTTCACTCATCCACTTCAGACCTAGTTCAAAGCTATCCAAGGTAATAAAAGACCTTGCTAAAATAAAAGACCTATCTAAGCTAATAAAAAACTTGACAGAGTTACTGTGTGTCATTTTCCAGGGAGCTGTAACTACTGCCTTATGGCCAGTTCATTGAGAACTAAGTAGAGAGCCCCAACACTGACGAAGAAGCTCTGGAAGAAAAATGAATCATGGGCTGGATCAGATACAGACACAAAAGTGCTGTGTTAGAGGTTAAAACCATTCCAGGAGCTGAATGCCTTTGCTGCATAGAAAAGGATGTGACAATGAGTTTCATTTAAGGACTGAATTCATTTGCCACCGGGAACAATGAGGTTTTGCTTTTTTAATCGAAATGCAGACAAGTAATTTCTTAGGCAAGCAAGGCTCTGAATTATGCTAGGGAAGACACAACGTGAGTAAACAGTCTTTTCTGTAATACAGCTATAAAATATTATAATATACATATACATGAAATGAAGAAGTGATTGAACTTGTCATTTAATTGTATTATCAGATTTGTAGCTTGTGAAAATGTCAGGGAAAATAACACAGTATGTAGGATGGGTCAATTTATTAATTGTGGATAATTTTTGTGCCAAGTCTGGTCTGTGCTATTGCATTACTTGTTTATAAATGTTCACCAAGTTGCTTGGATAAATAATTTTAAGCCAGCAGGTCAGGATTTTTTATATTCTTCCCATTTTATTCCTTCTTAGTTGTCTACAGAGATCATAGAATGGTTAGAGTTGGAAGGGACCTTAAAGCCCACCCAGTCCAACCCCCTGCCCTGGGCAGGGACACCTCCCACCACACCAGGTTGCTCCAAGCCCCATCCAGCCTGGCCTTGAACCCCTCCAGGGATGGGGCAGCCACAGCTTCTCTGGGCAACCTCTTCCAGTGCCTCACCACCCTCACAGCAAAGAAGTTCTTCCTAATCTCTAATCTTATTTTCCCCATTTTCAGTGTCAAACCATTCCCCCTCATTCTATAGTTCCCCTCCCTCATCAAGACTCCCTCCCCTGTGAGAGGTCAGTGACTGGTCTCTGAGGTCACACGGCATCATTTTGATCTGGGTGCCCGTAACTTTTCAAGTTGGAGAGGAACATTTAGCACCTGCCCAGTTTGAGTTTTTGGATGATCTAACATTTGTGATATTCTAATGTCTGTAACCTTCCAAATAACAGCAGAAAAGGTTAATTTATTTGTGCGTATTGTTGTAATTCTTGCCCAATTTCCTTTTCTCCAAACCAACTCTATTACAGGCAGCTTCACCCGCTTCCTAAAATCAAATCACATAAGAACTCCAGTTAGACCAGTTCAGCTGGGGGTCAAATCTTGGTCTGGTTACTAATTTTCTCTCCGACCAAAACCAGGAGGTTTATCTGAGTAAGAATTTAGGACTCGAATCTACCAACTACCAAAGCAAAAAAAGCCAGTGAGAGATCGAAACAATCTGTCAAAAATTGCTTGAAGTTTTGTGAGGAGCAACTCTCATGTTCCTGCCTGCCCTTGGGAAGAGTTTGGAGGCCCTGCCCCCATAGCAGCACCAATGCAACCAGGTGTCCCAAATAAAGCCTCACCCATGCAAGCTGGTTCTTTGCTTTCTCAGTGATGCAGGAATGCTATAAATGTCTAGAAATGATTTGCAGAGATGGGATGGTCACCTGGGATGTAGAGATGGAACGATGCTGGTGCAGGAGCTGTACATAGTCTCCAGAGGGATCTTTAAAACTAGATTCAAGGTAGGTTTTAGAGCACAGAAAGTTCCTGGATATTCAAAATATTTCAAGGCCAGCTGTAATTTGGGCAGTATCGTTACCTCTTTAAATGAGAGCTTTAAGTGAAAGCAAAATGGGGGAGTTAATCTAAAGTTCTTCCTTCCAGGAGAGCTGGAGAGGGACTCTTGGTCCAAGGGGAGTGATACGGCAAGAGGTAATGGTTTTCAACTACAAGAGGGGAGATTTAGGTTGGATATTAGGAAGAAATTCTTTGCTGTAAGGGTGGTGAGGCACTGGAAGAGGTTGCCCCAAGAAGCTGTGGCTGCCCCATCCCTGGAGGGGTTCAAGGCCAGGCTGGATGGGGCTTGGAGCAACCTGGTGTGGTGGGAGGTGTCCCTGCCTGGGGCAGGGGGGTTGGCACTGGATGATCTTTGAGGTCCCTTCCAACTCTAACCATTCTATGATTCTATGAAATACCCTCTTATGTGAGGGGAAAAGAAATTTGGGGGCATGGAGAGTGGGGCAGGAAGAAAATGGAATATTTCATCCACATCCTATGGGAACGCTGCCGTAAAAACAGATTTTGTCCTAGTTGTATATGGCTTTTACTTCAAGTTTCTTCAGGTTCATGCCTTGACTCCAACATTCCTAGAAGGGTAAAGAGCTGTAAGCCTGCTGGTATTTCCTCTTTATGCTGTGGCTCTCTTTTAGGTTTAAAAGCCCTACTTATTTTGCAGAGATCTGTTTATATGTCGTCCAGGAAGCTTGGAATGATCTGTTTCGTGGTTTTCAGATTTCAGTTTGGGGGTTGAGGCAGGGAGAGAATATTTAAGTGCAGGTATTAGATGGTACCCATGTGCCCCTGGGGAGAAAGGATTACAAAATCTTCATTAAGACCATGAGAGAGGTGAAAAAAAAAATAATAAGAAAAAATGATTCAGTTTTTCATATTATTCATAGACAGGAATGCATTGTCTTGAATATTAGCTGTGGGTCTTGTCCCTGGAGATCTGAACACGCTGACAATGAGTTTAAAACAGGTTCCCAGACGTTAGGGAATTACACAACACATGAAGAAGTTGAGATGAGAACAGGGACTAGAAATGTCCCCGTTCTCTATTTCTTCCCATTTAAAATGCATCAGTATTATAAAAAATAAATAAATAAATAAAAAGAAAGAAAAAAAAAAAAAGGGAAAAGCAGAATAACAGCACATTTTGTAACCCTGTCAAAGAAAAAGGAGAAATGAGATATATACAGCCTGCAGTTGACACTAACTTCTTCCTTTCTGTTCCACCTGAATCCGAGCTAATAGGAATAATAACTGTTCTGCCTGCCCAGTGACCCAAAAGATGTGTGTTATTGCGCTAATCCAGTTCTACCGTTATCGACTGCTGGTCTCTATGGGTTTGCCTGGCGGAGTCAGAAATAAATTACCCATCAGAATCAATGAAACTCAAGGCTGTGGTTTACACAGATGTAGCTCTGTCACTCGCAAGTGATAAGTGCTCGCCAAGCACTCCCATACTTCATCTTCTGAGTGTGTAAAGGCAGGTCAGCCACCCGCGGGAGAACCCCCTCCTCAGCCCGAGGTCACTTTTGGATCCTTGCTAGTGCCCTGCAGTACCGTTGGGTTGGGTTAAGTTAATTAAAGCATCTTCAAAATTGTCTTCGCTCCTTGGTAGGGAAACAAAGTAATGTTAATGGAGGGTCGTGACACTGGTGTCTCGAGGTTGTCTCACTCCCCCAAAGCTCAACTAAAACCAAGAAAGCACAACTGCTTCCCAGTCTGTGTTGTGCCTGGTGCACCCTGACTTTTCATTAGTTTAGTTCATTAGTCATAAGCTGCCAGAGGTGGATAGTTCACCGAGTGCAGGACGGGTGTTGCGGGTGGAAGAACTAAGTCACCTAATGGGCAACTGCCTCTTGACTCTGAGAGATCCTCAGGTCTCATTAAACTCCACAGAAGAGGGATACGTCTACTGAGAACGTGCCATCAAGTTGTGGAGGCGATTCAAGGGTTCAGCAGCAGCATTAGTAATATTTAAAGCCAAGTCAAGTAACCTCAGGCTGAAGAGAGCTGCGTGTTCGAGAGGGAAAGCTCTGGAGGATGCTGGGTTGGTACCATCAGGAGTTTTCATAAGGGTGAAAACGAAATATTAACCTTTCAACGTGTTCATTTTATTGAATATCGCGGCAGCAACTGCTCAGTATAATATCCTATATGTAATTTTCAACAGAACTTCTGCTTCCGGACAGAAAGTAAGACTTTCTAAATGAGTTTTCACTGTTGACTTGGAGTCTGAGCCTCTGCTTTGCTTTTTCAGTTAGACATCAGCTGGATACTTGTCGCTTTCAACANATATATAAACACACGCTTGCCTGGTTGCCTGAAAGTGATTGTGGGTTCAGCTGTTTACATTCTCCGAGTGATGCTCCTTTTCCTGGAGGCTGATGTCAAAAGCTGTTTATAAAGTCACAGAACTGTAGACTCAATTAGGTGGACGGGACCTCTGGAAGTCACCGAGCCCACCCTCCCGCTCAAGGCGGGGTCTGCTATAGCAGGTTGCTCAGAGCCTTGTCCAGTCGAATTCTAAATATCTTGAAGGAAAGATCCCACAACCTCTCTGAGCCCCTTGTTCCAGCCTTTAACTGCTCTTGGGGTGATTTTTCCCCCCCCTTCTACCTAACCAGAACATCCTGTTGCACGCTTTGGTCATGGACAGTCACTCATGCCTGTGGAGCATCTGGGTCCATCTCTCCATAGCTGCAAACGCAGTGAGGTCCCCTCTGGAGCATTTTGCTCCTCAGGGTGACCAAAATCATTGAGATAAGGTGTTATTCTTTCATTTGTGGCCTTACAGCCTAGCGAGTGTCAACACAGGGTAGCTACAGAGAGTTTTGGGGTTTTTTTCATTCATTGTAATATTTTCTCCCTCTGTGTTTGTAAATAGCTACGATAGGAAGGCAGAATTGGGCCATTTCCTTCCAAACAAAACTTCTGTTGGCTTCTGTGCAAGCTGTATGCTTACAGTTCAGGTGGCCCATCGTGTTTTGGCATTCTCTGTGTCCCGTTTTGGTTCCTTCTAATCCAGAGTGACCCCAACAGCGTGATTCTGCCCCTCCTAAAGGCATAAGAAGATGAAACCAAAGTTTCTCCTGAGGACCTGATGAAGGTGCAAGTGAAAGCTGCTTTCAGTGGAAAGGAAGTGGTCCTTATCTTGCTGTTTCATCATGAGATGTGAAGCACCCACCGCTCTGGGTGGTGCATCCAGGAGGGACGTGGGGCTCTGCAGCACCTTCAGCTGGGCTGACACAGGTGTCCCCCCCACACCCCAGCACCAAACCGACACCATGGGTGTTAATGGCCCTGTGACCGTGACAGCACCCGGCTACCCACAGCTTCACCTTGCAAATAGGAGCTCCAGGCTGGGGTGGGTTTTGCAGCTCTGTTGGGGCTTCCTTTGAACCCGCTTAAGTACCTCCCTGGGAGACGGAGTGACATATTTGCATTGCGGCACAGATGTGCCCGGTGCGACACCGCGTATAACTCTGCAGAGCCAACATCTGGTCCCATTAAGCACAACAGAAATACTATTAGTGGTTCCAGCGGGCCCGGCAGCTCGTTTATTCATTTGGCCTTATTTATTTATTTTATTTTTTTTCTACAGCAAATAAAAGTCACTCCTAAGATCAAGTAACCTGTCTACAGGAGCCAAAACTCTGACCCAGAAATTTGGTCGGTACAAGTGATTACGTGGTTGGTCGTGTGACTTTGATGGGTTTTATGCTTTTTTATGCTTTCTTCCAGGTCACTATCTGTTATTTTTCAGAACGGACAATTCAAAGATCAGAAGGAGCCTAATAGGTTGAGAGAGAAAACGCCTCCTAAAAATGTTATTGCTATTGACTTTGGGGAAGATTTGATTACAATGAATTGGCAGGGAAATGATTTAATACTTAACATTGACGACTGTAATATCCAAGAGTAATTCTGGACAATAAGAGGCAGGAGGAAAAAAAGAAAAAGCATTTTCTTTTACTGCAGGAGAGTCGGTTGCTAAAGGGATAACAGGGACTCAGCGTAGTAACTACTGAGTGATAGCAACAGGAAAGCAAACAAAACTCCCTGTGTTGGAAGTGGTACAGCAGAAATTTGGCNGGGGGGGAAATCCATAAGCCGCTGAAACAAATCTAAAACTAAGTTTTTGCTCCCTAAAATATTTTCTCAACAAACAAGGCAAAACAACTAAAAATCGATGTCTACACAAGTCCCGAGACAGATTTGTTGAAGCCACTCAGCACCTTCCTTTCTCGTTGGTGTGTCTTTGGGCCTTAAGTGTGAGAAATTTCGACTGCTGGCTCCAACTGCAGCCTCAAAAACTCCCTGTCAAGCTCGATTATTGCCCCCCCTTTCTCTATTCTGCCTTTTTACATCTCCCTGCGTATGGTCCCAGCCAGGGTTTTTATACCTTGTTGTTTCAGCTCAGCTGGAGAGTGTGTTCCAGGGCAGCCAAACCGCTGCCCGCGAGGAAGTGAAAAATCTTAGTAGGAGCCCAACCAGAGACTCTTTATCTTTAAAATACAGCGTTACGAAGCCTGATGTCCTCTGCTTTTATTAGCTATTCTTGAGGGGTACTTAGCTGGCAAGTGCAGCATCTGCCACCAGCTCCTGGAGTGCCAGCTTCCCAGCCTGAGCACAAATAACATTTTATGGGGCTGACGTCTGGTGGTGGCAGTGGCTTTTGGCTGTTCCCAGGCTGCTGGTTCCTCCAGGATCACGGCACCACAGCAGCATGTGGGGTTGTGACCCTTTTCTGAGCAAAGAGGGGACCTCAAAATGGATGCGGAGGGCAGTGGCCCCTGCCCTTTTCCAGTAAACCATCCTTTAGAATCATAAAATCATCATAGAATCCTAGAATGGTTGGAATTGGAAGGGACTTTCAAGATCATGTGCAGACCTTGTGCAAGGCTGGAGTCCTCAATATAGGAAGGACATGAACCTGATGGTGCGGGTCCAGAGGAGGACCACAAAAATGCTCAGGGGGCTGGAGCACCTCTGCTCCAAGGGCAGGCTGAGGGAGCTGGGGTTCTTCAGCCTGGAGAAGAGGAGGCTCTGAGGAGACCTCATAGCAGCCTTCCAGTACCTAGAGGGGGCTCCAGGAAGGGTGGAGACAGTTTCTTTACAAAGGCCTGCAGTGAAAGGACGAGGGGCAATGGTTTTGGAGTTGGAGAAGAGCAGGTTTAGACTGGATACTAGAAACAAATTCTTTCTTCTGAGGGTGGTGGAACACTGGAGCAGGTTGTCCAGGGAGGTGGTTGAGGTCCCTTCCCTGGAGATATTCAAGGTGAGGCTCCATGAGACCCTGGGTAACCTGGGCTAGTTGGGGGCATCCCTGCTACTGCGGGGAGGTCAGACTAGATGACCTTTGGAGGTCCCTTCCAGACTGGATAATTCTATGATCATCCAGTTCCAACCCCCCTGCCCTGGGCAGGGACACCTCCCATCACACCAGGTTGCTCCAAAACCCCTCCAACCTGCCCTTGAACCCCTCCAGGGATGGGGCAGCCACAGCTTCTCGGGGCAACCTGTTCCAGTGCCTCACCACCCTCACAGCAAAGAAGTTCCTCCTATGAAGAGACCATCCCTTTTCACAAGAAACCCTCCTTTTTACCCTGTTCTAGCCCACTATGGGGCTGCTGCTGTGCTTCAGAGACAACGCTTTATGTGTGTCCAGCAGGTACAAACGCTGCAGCAGAGCCGGTTCCTGCGGAGGCGACTACACGCAGCCAGTGACATTAATTTACCATGAGGGGAAAATTCCAACCTAAGTGGTCTCTACTGTGTATAAAACACTCAGTCCCAGTGACATTTGCCTCTTCTCTTAGTGATAAAATACATTTATTTGTGAAGTAGATCTTAATCTATCTCAGAACAGTGTTTTTAGTTTTTCACAGTAGCATTTATAATGATTGAAAGCGTGGGCTGGAGAGGACATCTTTCTGTAGCAATGAACAAAAATAAGAATAACTTTTCAGCATTACCGTATATCAATAGCCAATTATTTTTGTATGGATGGGTTCTGGCTGGCTGGTAATGGACTGACAATGAGATAAGTCTTCCAGGAGAGAAACCATCATTTTAAAGATGGAGTGGCTGGCCTTTTAATTTTAAGGTATTACCAAATTCACACCTTTCACCTTTAAAAATTGTAAATGATCACGGTCTTGTTCTAAATCATTTAATTGCCGTTTGAGCTGAGCCTGGCCGATGCTTTGCAGGGGTTTTTCTTTCTTAGCATGTACATTTCTGAATTTTTTCTTGAAGAACGATGTCCTCCTTGCTTGCACTCTCCCTCCCAGCCTGCCTTCTGGCCATCTGTCTGTACAGGAAATTCCAGGAAGCTGTAGCCAGTTCACCCTCGCTCCTCTGTATTTCTTGAACTTGATATACAACGTAGACGTGCACGGGCGTGAAGCAGAACCTGTTAAGGGATGAGATAAAACACAAAGATGCTTTAGAAAACTTTCCCAAGTCTTTCAGATGAGGCAGGCTCACACTTGGTGCTGGTTTCTCTTCTGCTTTGGTGCATGTTCTTTCATCCTCACCTGTTCCATTCATCCTCCTCTTTCCCTCTGACATGGGGAGTTTTGATGCCATCCATTAGGAGGCCAGTGCCATCCATCTGCTGTACAACAGCTCCGCTAAAGCTCCTGGCTTTAAACTTCCTCATGAAAACCAGCTTGAAAGAAAGATCACCATATGCTCCAGAATACGCACCAAGACTTCTCTGCGACTCGACTGTACATACAAATAGCCAAGGAGCTCAGGAAAAAAAATATCCAAACACCTTATTATTATCCATGCACGTGGATCAAAGTGCTTTCTTGCCTTCAGATACGCACTGCCCACTGCCTTTGATGATTTCTCCTGTGCGTCTGGGGGAAGAAACCAGAAAAATACTCAGAAATGGGTGAGTTGAGGAAAACAGGTATCGTTCCCAAAGCCCCAAGTTAATGGCTGTGGGACCTGCTCACACAGGTTCTGCCATCAACCCTATCGTTAGCCTCATGCGGTTGGTTTCCCAGGGTGATGGAGATGGAGAGAGTCCCTGAAAGTCACCACATCCATTTAAATTCAGGTATCTGGGGCTACTAATTTGAACCCTCTGCATGCCCCCTGCACAGCAACAAGCCAGCTGCTCTGACAACTCCTAAGAAATAAGAAATGTGCCTTGAGTTCCTGTGACATTTTATATTCCAAACTTTGCCCAGTAGCTGATGGTTCCTTCCTCAAAGTGACATATTGATTGTGGGTACATGTAGGGTGAGTATGATTGTGTTCAGTATTTTGAGCTCATCATCTGTTATCCCATTCCCATTGTCATCCGAGGCCCAGACAGTATCAAATTGGAAGCAGTAGTGTAGAAAATTACAAACAAATCAAAAAAGACTACAGCTGTGAAATGAATCAAACCACTGTTTCTACGTTTAGTATCCTTTGGTATAAAACATCTTTTACAATTTTTTTTTTTTATTTTATTATTATTTTGGGCTTACAGTTATGAAGGCAGGGATGAAGCACCACAGTCCAGCATCCAGTGTTTGCGGGCACTTGCCAAACAGAGTAAGGGCTGGCTAAAACATGATGAAGCCAAAGAAGGATGGGTCATCAAGGGCAACACCTGAGCCCTGGACCCATTCTGACCACCCAAAGAACTTAACCACCTCTGTGGAGGGTCGTCCATCGAGATCCCAGCTGGGAATGGCATGGGAAACCAAGCGCCCACACGAACCCCCTGCATGTTGCCAGCCCTTGACCTTGGTCCTCTCCAATTTGCTGCTTCTCAAATGGAGAGACGTGGGTTGGGAAAGTTCACGTCTGAGCTCTATGTTGGCTTTTCAGAGCAGCCCCTTGTCGTGCTGACGCCGTTCCCTGAGAGCAGGCTCTAAATATGTGTGTGTTTGTATGAAGATGACCACATTAAACTTGAGCAGAAATAAATGGTAATTTAACCGGCACAGATACACAAGGCTGAGATAATCTCTAAAGGTTTGAGGCTGCTATTAAATTTGTTCCTCCTTATTAATTTGTGACCAAGAGGATAATGAAAAACTGGCAACTCTTAAGTTGACATAAAAAGTAAGAGATATACAGTCGGCATGGATAATTTTATGCGCTGTCAAAGTGAAAAAGCTTTGCTAAATGTATGTAGGCAAAGATACCCACTGTCATCTTAATGAGCATTTAAAAGACGGACTCTTAATAATTGAATCACGACTCTTGTCACATTTGTATTTGTTTAATATCCTCGGTTTTGGTTGGGTCTGGATTTGAGTTCCTATTTTAATCAGATCTGATTTAGCCTCTTGGTTCAAATAACTAAAAAGTGATGAGCATGAATCTTGTTGTCCTATTACCTCCTCGGCTTCTTATTTCCAGCGGATGCAATGTTCTTTTGAAACCTTGTGTTTAATTACTGCATTTCCAGAGCGAGAGTGGACAAGGGGGTGGGTGGGGGAGTGATTCGCTGTTATTCAAGGTTTGACTTTTCAGATAAAACCTTATCTTCCTCTTCTAAACATCCCCGAGTAGATTTTTGGAAGTGTTTCAGATGGCTCAGATGGTTACCAGTGAATTCCTTTGCTGGTAGAAATTGGGAAGTCTTGGCTATACGCGTTGCTCTGATTTTTTTTATTGAGAAAAAAAAAAAAAAGAGGAAATACAAAGCAAGGCCAATAAGAGAAAACCATCTGTTCTTTAAAACTCTTTCCCTTAAACTAACTGCTGTGGTCACCCTTGAATGCTATCGTATCATCGGTGACACGGAGCTCTGCCTCCCCAATCTGTTGTTTAAAATTTCTCATCAAATTCCCGAAGTTGCATCAGTCAAAGCTGACAACAGGTTGCCCATTTCCAGCTCCTCTCACCGACGTACGCGAGACCGGGGCTGGCCCGGGTCTCTCCTCCTTCACGATCCTCATATTTGCCCACCTCGTTATCAAACAGATTGCCACCTGCCGCTTCAACGCCTCTAAACTTCCAAAGTGCTCTTACTTGCTTTCTTGTTTTTTTTTTGTTTTTCTAGTTTTAATTTTCTTTTAAACTGCCTGCAGAGGACGATGCTTAATTCTCATTTCAGTGAAGTGCTTTTCCTGTATTTTAAGAAAAAAAAAAATTGCAAATTTGTTTTTCCCCTTTCTCTCCATAAGAATCTTTCCCTTCTCAAGCCTGTCTTAAAAATCATCCATTTTTCTTCTCTTTCTAACTCCAATCACTGGTTTTTGGGCCTCTCCAATTCCCAGCTCAAAGGAAAGCAGTAATTATTTTGCTTCAAACTCATCCAGCCCCGAAGATGAGGAATTTATCAGTTTTTCATTGCCAGCCCGCTCCGGAGCAAGCAGCAGTTTATTTCTCCAATTCTATAACTCCAGCCTTTGTGGGTAGGTGTGGGGAGAAATCAGACCTCATCCCATCCCCGGGTAAAGCTCCCACAGCTCCCTTTCAAAAACACCCCTTGGGATGCAGCCAGCCTTCCAGGAGGCTTTCAAAAGATCCCAGGACAGATTGAAAACGTTTGAAAAGGAGGGGGATGGGAGCTGGATGGAGGTCGGGGTGGGGGGGTGAGGAGGGGCGCCTGCCAGTCGCTTTTTAGGAATGGCATTGTCAAAAAGTTGGAAGGCATCAAGAGATTTTGAACCAACATATCAGAGAATTGCATGGGAGCCAAGTGAGCAAGAGAAGGTGCTAAAAATGTTGGTACCTGACTCTGCTGATGGTGGGAAAGGGGCAATTTGGGCATCCTGAGATACCTGGGTTGGGAACACGGTCACTTTCGGCACCTGGTAATGGGCGGAGGAGCAGGCGGGCACTTCACTTGACCCAAATTGCCCAGCACATCCACTGGGGTGAGTAATTACTCTCCTCATTTTGCCCTCGAAATAGAGATGCTCGGGTTCAGGGAGAGGTGTGAAACCAGCAGGGACCAGCAGTGGGAGGTGGCTGAGCCCTGGGGACTGGAGGCAGGGACCGAGCACCCCCAGCTGGGGTCTGGGGAAGGGTGTCCCTGGTGTGGGGAGGTGGCAGCAGGAGTACAGCCCTGCCACCTTGTATGTCTCGGCTGTCGGGGGGGGGTCACACAGAAGCCCAGCAGCCCCAGCCTGTGCCTTTAGAATGAACTCAGATGATGTCAATGGAGCAAAACACGCCTGTTATCACCAACACCCATCGCCCAGGGAAGCTCTTGGTGGAGACGGAACACGGCCGCCTCCCCACCCACCTGCATCCTTCAGCCCGCGTGGGTGTAAATAAACAGGGGCCGTGAGGGTACTTTGGGTGTCCACTAATGCACCCTGTGGCTGCGTCTGTCTTTAGGAGATACAGAGAGATCACTAAAGACTTCAAATTGCCAGTGTAAACATCTTCTGTTGAAGAAAAGAAAGCGGCAAGACTTTTCTCCCCTTTCAGGAAGGGGGGAAGAATTGTCTCCACTGATAGCATTTCCAATTTTTCCCTCCCCCTCAGGAAAAAGAGCTCACTGAAGATAACATATTTGTTTCTGATTAGATTTCATCTGTTTGGGTTTTTTTTATTTTTGTTTGTTTATTTTTATTTTCAAACCTCAGACCTCTTAAACCCACGGGCCAGCTGTGAAACGCGCACTCGCTGCTTCTTTTAGGATGTTCTACAAAGACCTTTCTCTTCCCCGCATCAGTGGCTGCTCCCCGTTCTAGTACATTTGTGATTTCTTTTTTTTTTTTTTTTTTAAATCCAAACTTTGTCAGCACTTTTAGATNCTCCCCGTTCTAGTACATTTGTGTTTTTTTTTTTTTTTTTTTTTTTAAATCCAAACTTTGTCAGCACTTTTAGATTGTTTCCTTCCTAAAGAAGGAAAACAGAAAAAAAAAAACCACCCTCAAGAATCCCTGCAAGCCTTTGTGGACAGTTGGGGTAGAATAAACTCCATTTTTTTTTTTTTTGTTTTTCACATAAACACTAGCAATATTTCCGAGGTATTTTCTTTAACAGGCCAGAGGTAAAGGTATGGAAAAATCCTGGAAAAATCAACCTATCTGATCACTTGGTATTTCCAGGAAAGAAAATAAAAAAATAAATCAAATAATAAGGAAAAAAAAAATGCTGACTCTCAGGAAATA
>VZRU01010163.1:447184-462334 GCA_013398155.1 Pedionomus torquatus | reverse complement strand
GGGGAAGGCGATGCCTGGACACGGCGTGTGGCCGGGCTGGTTCTTCTTGGTGGTGTGTCTTTGGGCAGACAAAATAGCTGTGCTGGTGTAAACGGCGGTAGCTCCAGGATGAATAATGATGCGCCGAGGCTTGGCTATGTCCTGCAGCAAATAGACGGCGTGAAAGCGCTCATTTGAGTCCTGTCAAGACAAGGTATGTCACGGTGACTTAATTCAGTGAGGCTTAATTTTGCCATTAGCAGGTAACTTGTCCTGTTAATGTATATTGCTTGATCCAAGTAACAGCCTGTCACTTGCATGCTATAGAAATGCCATCGTCTGCTTCGTTAAGTGGTCATTATGCTTCGTTACGGGTCCGTGTTAGCATCCTTGGCGGTGGCTGTGAAAGGTCAAATCTTCCCTCGGCTACCATGGAACCTGGTACCAGGCCTGAAGACTCCTTTGGTATTTTTAATGTGACAAGCAATGACACAAACCCCTGTGTCCTGTTCTCAAAAAAGAAAAATTCAGGTGACCTATAGAGGTCTCCTTGCTGAGATTCCAGGGGCCAGCCCTGGAATATGGCAGTCCCATCTAACAACACTTTGAGTATCTATGTTGGGTTTACTTCCAAATTCATTAAAAAAAACCAACCCACTGCACAAGGGAAGAACCACTGCTCAAAGTGGATGCTGTTGTGGTGGAAATCCTTGCTTGCACCTTCCCCTGTGGCCGGTGTGGGGCTGTGGTGGGGTGCAGGGAGGTGGTCCTGCTGAGTAGGATGTATCTAGGAGGGGTTGGAGGCATCTCCGTTCGGCACAGAGGAGAATAAAAGTGGAGAAATCGCAGCCCTGAATGGGGCTTGCCTACATTGTGGTTGGAGAAACACATCAGCCATGGTCAGGACAGAAGTTGTTTCAGGTCTTGAATGTTGTAGTGGGTTTGGTGACCACCTGGACCACCATCCAGGGGAAGAATGACTGTTCCTGTGTTCTGGGAGTCAGCAGCTTTTGTGCCTGCTCAAGGCAGCAGCATCCTCTGAATTTGAGGGGAATAACACTGTTTTCTGTCATGCTGCTGGAAGCCTCCAGTGATCAAAGAAGTGAGGGTTGGGTCTCTGGGGCTTTCCTGAAGATTGCTTGAGGGTACAAGTGTGAGTCCCTGACTACAAGCATCCCTGTGCTGCTGGGGGTTCTGGAGATGGGATAAAGTCACCCTTTGGTTTCTGCGGTAGTGGAGTTCTGTGTTTCGATGTGTTACTCTTGGCCACAGTAATTAGATTTGGAAATCCCAGAGCTCCGGTTCTGTAGGTGCTGTGTGGGGACAGCATGTCCTGTGGAGGGCAGTTTTGGGGTAAATATTTGACAAAACTGCTACGTGGGGGGGGAATTAATTGCTAATATGCTGCCAGGTGCAAACTGGGAGAACTGGTGTTTTCCTGCACATGTTGTGGAAGTCTGAAGGTCCATCAGCGCTCAGATCGAGTGTGGACGGGCACCATCAGCTGAAGCTTCTGCCACCTTACTGAATCTGAGCTGGGCGTTGCGGGGTATCTGCTTTATGACTTGTTCTCTTGTTTTCAACAGACGTGAAACAATGAAATCGAGAAGCTTTTGGTTATCTCTGGTATTGCTGGGGGTTTTCCCGTCTGTGACGAGGGGATGGATGGATGTGGACAGGAGCAGAAGGCTGTATTCGGACGCGGGGAGGCTGCACCAAGAGGTATTGTACATCAGCTGCTGCTGCAACTCTTGTGTTCCTATTTTTCTGCTGTGTTTAGGCTTTCTGTACTCTGAAAACAGAAATAAGTGAGGGCTTATCCATGTAAATTTGTATTAAACACCTGCTGAGGAGGTCAGCAAAGAAATTGTGATTGGGTACAAATAGTGAAGCAGAAGCTCTTGCACTTCTTGTGTGTATTGCCATCATTCTGGGAGTGAAACTATGCATCTGGCCGGGGTTGGGGCCAGATCTGGTTGGGGGGATGCTGTCTTTGCCCCAGAGATTCTACACCCTGTCCTGGGGCTGCTGGGACCAGTGACACTAAATTTAATAAGAAAACTTTGTTTTGGCTCCTCATTTGGGTCATTGTACTTTGAGGTGAAACCTGAAAAAAAAAAAAAGTCCTTTTGCTGCTTCAGAAAGGAAAACTGAGCCACTGGTGCTTCTGAGAGAACCAGCAAAGCTACTACCCAGAGTATTTTTCCCCCTGACTTTCTGATGTCAAACCCCTGTGAAGCACAAGGGACTGGGAAAGGGACCACGGGAGGCTGATGGCCATAGGGGAGGTACAGTGGCCTTGATCTAGCTGGAGAGGACTTCTGATGGCTGGTTGATGAGGTGATGCTCCTCATGCGGGACAGCCATGTGTTTCTTGGCCTTCAGTCCCTGGGTTGGAGGGAGTGGAGAAACAACTGGACCTGTTTCCAGTGTTATAGGTGTCAGCCTTGGCTTTTCTTGCATGATATGGATTAAGCAGGTCCCCATTCTGATGGATGTCCAGTGTAGGCTGTCCCAGCAGGGATGGTGGCTCTCTGGACCAGAGCTCACAGCGTGGGTTGGATGTGCAGATGTGAGTGGGCTTGGATTTTCAAATCTCTGAGGCTGAGATTTTCAAATCTCTGAGGATGAGACACGTGAAAAAGGCCATAAAAATCCAGAAATGTCTTTCATGAAAAGAAACTGGAAAAGAAATTGCTGGAGCAATTTTAGTTATTTAATTAGTTCCTGATTATCATAGGTTTGCTAAATGATCGCTCAAATGCCTGGAAGTGGGAGATGGTGGGGGAGGCAAGGGAAAAGGAGTCTTTGGTATTTTTAACTGCCATTGCCTAGAACGCTTGTGTTCTGGCAGACACATTAGTCAGTGCCAGACTAATGATGAGCCTTTGATGGATTCACGCTGCAATTGGATCTATTTAAGCCTCAGGATTTTGTTCTACTTGGAGAATCCCATTTCTCCCAGTCGCATCCCATTTACAGCTACCCACAGTTATGTGCCTTATTTCAATAAAGCACTTTAAGGTGATTAACAAAGATGCTTTTCACTGCTTAGCGGGACTTGGGGATCATTTTGATGTGGCTGGAGGTCCTGTAGTTCTGAGTCCTATCTCGGGTGTACTTTTTGAGGAATCCATCAGAGGATGCTCTGTAAAAGTCAAGACAAACAGTTCCTTTCCACACCTCCTCTTTTCTTTTGTCACAACGCAGACTCGGGTATTTAGCTGAAACTGTTAAACATGTTCTTGTATTGTCTCTGATCACTTTAGCCTTCTTTTTTTATTAAAAATAATTAAATATTGTGCATGCTTTTGCATTTTTAAAAGATCTCATTCTTCACTAATGCATATTAGTTTTGATATTTTTTTTCCTTTTGGAGAAAGTTACTCTGAGGAATTAAATTCATTACTCAAATTATTTACTTTACCATAAATTGTAGGACTATTATACTACTTGAAAGACGTTAATTCATTTGATCTTCCTCTGAAAACCATGAAGTTATTGCACCAATTACTTGATCTTGCTTGAGGTGAAAGGATCTGAGCTAGAAATGTATTTGTTCGGATTCGCACTGAATTTAACAGGTGGGAATATTAAAAAAAAAAAGTGTTTTAATGTGCAAAGAATATAGTTAAAATAGCTTCAAGGGATGTAAGTTATAATGCAGATTTTTTGTAAAAAAAGTAGGTGTACAGAAAGCTTGTTCCACAAGAAATAGTGTTTATACAGTGTGGTACCAAACACCGAGATGAAGCTGGAAGCCCTGGACGTAGCTTTCAGGTGGGTCAGGACAATTGAGGAGCTGCTGTTTTGTCTTTCAGAAAATAGTTTAGCCATAATACTTTTTTAATAATAAGTATCACCCGAAATCATCTTCTGGTGATGTCTTTTTGGGCTTTGTTCAGTTTGGAGCTCCTTCTTCCTGAGGAGTGTTTGTTGGTTACCAAATGCATGGTTTGATTAAGATGTAATTTCATTAATACGCATTTAAAACACTGAATCACAAATAGAAAAGCTCCTAGCAATTCACTAAAACTTGCTTTAAAATATGTAAAGGGTTAATTTGCAGGTCAAATAATTTGAAGTGTGCTCTGATCTAAAATTCCTATGAACTCCATCAAAGCAAATACTTGGGTATGGGTCACTGCCCGTCACTAATACTTGTTCTGATCTACATAGGAACAAGTTTACTGAATCAAAAACATTGCTTAATTTGTTCAGATTGCTAAATCGATTTCTTCATGGTCTGTGGTAGAATTATTGCAGTTGTGCTTTGCATTTACAAGGGGAAAAAGAAGTCTTGAGGCCGCAGACTGCAATAGGCAGCCCTTCTGTGTGAGAAATTAACTCTCTAACATAGCAATGGTCTATCTTTTCTTGATACTAAGCTTTCCTTCTCTTGAATTTATAGGGTGTTCCTGAGAAGAGGTTTGCTTTCAGCCCCGATTGCAATAGTTAATAAACACGTGCAGGTGGTCTGAAATTCCATGGGCCTAGAATGAGCTAAAATAGAAAACCTAATTAAAATAAGGACAAGGTTACTATTTTAAGTGAAAAGCTGCGACTTGCCTGGTCTATATTAATTTTGGAGAATACTGCTGTCACTTTAACATGGTAAAACTTCTCATAGGCTGGTTCCAGGGGATGCTGGGAAGCTCCTGGAGCTTCTGGATGCTGCACTGTGGACTTCGGTGGAGCTAGGAGGTGCCGCTTCCTGGGGTTGAACCATTGTTGGACTAAATCCTGCTGAATAGAATATATGCCAAAATACCTAAATATATAGAGCTCACTGCTCTGGGGTGATATTTTTGGACAGGCTTCACCTCTGCCTTCAGCAGGGCTGGTTCCATGCTAAAGGTGGATGTTTCAAGGGTAGCTCTGCTGGCTTAAAAGGGCTTTGAGTTGCCCATGAAGGACTGGGTGGTGTGATCTGGGGTCACCTCTCCTTTATTGAAAGGAGCTCTAGAAAAAACTTAGTTCTGCCAGTCATTGGCAGTGGCTATGGATGGAGTTTCCAGCGTGAGCATTACAGAGAAGAGCCATAAACTTGGGTCTAAAATAATACCAGAGTTCAGATTTGAAGGAGAACTTGACCAGCAGATGCTGATGGAATGTGATGCCAGTGATAGTACTTCACTTGGTCTCTACAAGGTAACAAATTAGTAGCTCAGATTGATCTATTTTTTTTTCCAACCTACTGGTGTATTTTACAAAAGCACCTTATTAAATACTGAAATTTGGCAGCCAGCTGTCTTCCTCCAGTTCCGTGACTTCTGGGTGAGAAGCTGCTTTTCTGCATGTGCTGAAGCCAAGCTGGTTTTGCTGTGGTTCCCGAGGCAAGTTTCTCCTCTCCTCTTCCCAACCTGTGGTGCTGCAGGTCTCGGTTGGCTCTTCCAGGAGTGGGGTCTCCCATCTGCTGTGAGGAGCTCCTCAAACACGAGTTGGCCCAGTGCTGTGTCTCAAGATTCTATATTGTGTTTTCTGGGGTGCTGCTGGCAGGTAGCCTGAACCATATTGTCCCAGCTGCATAGTGTGACAGTGGAGAATAATCTTCTTCATGCACACATGTAGTTGGTTTGTGCTGAGCTGTTCAAGGCACAATTTGGGTGTCACTGGTAGCTCCTGGGTGGCCACAGTACAGACCCAACGGGCGTCCTGGAGTCGGTGATGGGCTGCAGAACCAGAGGTGCTCAGTGGTTTTGTAGAAATACTTAATAACTTTCATTTGGCTTTCACTCCATGCTCTATTTCTGCCACCCACCCTCCTATTTAAGAAGTCTCATGGGACACCAGAAATGTGTTCCAGTCTCTTGTGGGAGAAGAGCTGTGTCTCTGGGGAGGTTTCTGCAGCACAGGGCTCACAAGTGATGCTCCAAGCAGTCACAGGAGTAGCTCTCGCAGATTCCAGCACTGGAGAATTTGCTTTTCCCCTCTCTGTGCTGCAAGATGTTCCCTGGTGCACCTCAACTGTTGCCCTTAAGGAGTAAGACACTCTCGGTGTGCAATAATGTATTTAATTCAGACTGCGGCAGCACAGTTCAAGGGTAAATGAGACCAACTGGGCCAATATTTCAGTTCCTTGATGATTTTTGTCCATTGTCTGTTACCTTCTCTGTTTTTTATGCCAAAATTATATCACCAACCTCGAGGTATCACGGATAGTTACACCAATATTTATTTTTACGCTGATGAACGTAGCAAATGTGCTCATTTCTTTAAGGTACCATAACTTTCTTACTGGCATTCAGAAGGCTTTGGCTGTGTAGGATTGTCCATCATTTGATTTCTTCGTTAGTGATGCCTTGTGTGGCACGTGACCTGCTTAAAATCTCCAAGTAATAAATGTCGCTTCAGTCATCGCTTTGAAGGTAGGCACTGGGTCTTAGCTGTCCCTTCAGTGCCATCTGACACAGGATAAAGCATCCCTCTGGAACCCACTCACATCCTCAACTGCACTTGTCCCAAGGTATCAATGACTGCTGGAATTCCTGATTATCTTCAGATTCCTAAACGTTGTTCCACTTACTGCTGCAGCTGAAGAACCACAGTTGGTTATTCCAACCAGCAGGGGCATCACGGGGATGACTTTGTGCTCCTTCCCGCAGCAAAGTTTTATTTCCTAATCTGACAGGCTGCACCAGGAGTGCTTGGGGAAGTAGGGTAGAGAGTTGCAAAGGCTTCTGATTAAAAACTTTTACTCATAATTCCAAGTAGAGGCATAATTTCAGAGCATGGGCTTGGAATAAAACAGGTATGGTGTATTAATTTTATATGCAGTTGAAGATCTAATATCCTGGCGTTTACTTTAAGAATTATTATTAGTAATGTATTCTCTGCCACGTGCGTGCTCTTCCCGCTCGTAAGTCAGTGTAGAGAAAGCAAGGAATGAATCGGATTTGAATTAGTATCTGTACTGGGCTACAACCTAGGCTCATTTAAAATGTTGGTAAAGGGAGACAAGGCTTCAATTTATTTTGATACCGCTTTGGTATGTACTGATAATTCACTCCTTATTACCTGCATTGGTGTGGATACAAGAGGGATTTTTTTGTTTGTTTGTTTGCAATGAGAACAATCAGCCACTGGAATAATCTCCCCAGGGAAGAGGGGGATTTGCCCTCATGGGACACTCTTAAGATCCAGCTGGACGGGGTGCTTGTCCAGACTGTGCTTTTGCCAAGAGAGGTTGGGTCAGAAGATCCCCAAGGTCCCTTTCAAACTGATATTCAATAATATTATCCCCGTGCCCTTTCAAACTGATATTCAATAATATTATCCCCGTGGAAATGAGGAAGCTTTTGCCCTGAGTGCTGGTTATCAGTATCTCCAGTTCACGGTGCTGTGGAATGTGTTTGTAGTATTTGGATCTCCATGTTGGGGTCCTTCCTCTGCATCCCCAAACCCTACCTACCCCCTCTTGTATACGCAGAGGGTTAAATAAATGCTGAATCTTACAGGATGCCATTATGCTTGAAGTGGTAGAGTTCGAATACTGGGTTATTTGGAGCAAGGCAGGAAGCTATGGACTTGAATAACAGCATAACATTTGAAGAAATTTAGTTATGGTCAGTGCTTGGATGCTTGTCCTTCCTGGGGAGAGGAGGGACCATGGGCTGAGGGTGCCCAGCCCTGTGCTGGGGGGGTGGCACAGATGGACTGCAGGAGTCCCATCTCAGTAGTGTTTCTCCTATCACAGCCAAAATAAAAATTATAATCACACCCAGGTGGGGAAATGCCAGTATGTTCTCGAAGCAAAGAAAAAGACTAGAGTAGAACATTTTGCAAATAAAAAAGAAATCTAAGGCAATTTTAACTCAGCTGTGATATGGCAGAGGGTTATGCTTTCTGATATTTTGTTCAGAAGCTACTTAACCTTAAAAGACTAAATATTGACTAATATTTTTCCAAAAGTAGCATCTTCTCCCTTAATAAAAAGGCTGTAGCAATAGTTTTTTAAAGGAAGACAGCTCTACAAAAATGCTTTCTGCCATCAATCAGGGTAATTCTCTTTGGACTTTTGTATTGGGAAAGGTACATCTGCAAATTTGGGGTTTCTAAAACAGGCCTCCTGTGAGATTCCCTGTGACAGCATGGAAATTCACGGAGCTATACCTGGGTTTTCTCATCTGATGTCCAGAAATAGTAGTGAGTAAAATCAGAGATGCAGCAATTACCTCAATTAGCTACTGTATGGGTGAGCAGATGATGCTGTGTGATGTGAGACATCAGAGCTTCTCTCGATGTTTATACCAGACAGGACAAATCTAAATTGCCAGCGTCTGTACTGATAGCAAGCTTGCTTTAAACGGTAGCATGTGATTTATTTTCTTCCTCATGCCTGGCTAAAAATAAATAAATAAATAAAAGCAAATGCTCTCTGCCTTTTTAGCATCTTTTTATTTTTTTTTTAAATATACTGGATTTGTGGTTGTAAACAGAAGATCCTGCTTGTCAAACTAAGTTGTTAGTCATAACCACTCCAAATGCTGTGGTCCGTAGGCAGAATGCCTCACCAAGCCCTGTACTGGGTGGCAGTGTAATTGTCTTGACCCCTTGTTTGAGATAAGAGCATGTTCTGAAGGGGGAAAAATAGATATATATAAAAAGAATCCTTGGGATGTTAATCTATTAATAGAAACAGCCACTTTATTAGCTTGCTAAATGAGTCAAGGGTGTATATTTAGAAATTGTGTGGTGGTTGGGCTGATCCTGGGAGCAGGTCCCTGGAGATGTGGTGTGTGCAAGGGTAAGGTCTAATTTAGTGGTGGACGTGGTGTGAGCCCGGCTGCAGGTCTGAATTTGCTTTTATCCCCCTGCAGGAGCCCTGCAGCCTCTTCCACAGAGTGTCTGGTAAGAGGGTTCCTCTGTTCCAGCCATGCTGGTGACCTGCGGGTCTGAGCTGTATTACTGGCTCTTCTGCATCTCTCCCATCTCCTACATTAATTTTTTTGGGCTTGTCAAAGTCCCCTGTGTTAACTTTTGCTCCTGGCCTTAAATAAAAGGGACTCCTTCCTTCTGGTTAAATCTACATAACTATTAAAGTGATCCAAAGCCACTGCGAGGTAAGGTTATCCTACAAATCTCTGCGCCTGAGGGCAGTTGGTACCTCTTTGGTACCAAACTTGGGGGTACACCAGGCATCACACTCATGGGATCAGAGGCTGCTAATAAAAAAGGAGGATGGCAAGCGCAGAGTCATAGGCGAATCGCTGTAAATCCTGGTCTACAGATGGGGGGAGCTGGGAAAGAAAGAGCACTACAAATAGATGCTCTGCTGGGAAGATGTGCATCTTAAAATACCAATTCCTGCTTGTGATGTGCTTCTGCGTGGCTGGGCTAGAAGCATTCGTCCTCTGGTTTTACTCAAAGGAAAAATGGGGGGGGGAATAGCAGACAGAAACGCATCTTTCCTGATTTCAAGCCTAATTGTGGCTGTTTTATTACTAACCTTGCAGAACGTGCTTCCTTTTCCAGTTAGAAAGCTGGAAATTGTGTGTGGCAGCCTGTGGATGTGCGGGGAGGGACAAAAGGAAGAGCAACTGCTGCAGGAAAAATTGGGGGAATTGGGAGATGGTCCTTTTTCCCCTCCCTGTCAGTAGGTTATCTACAGTCTTGGCCCATCACTTACAGAGCAAGTCTCATGTACAAAATAGCTAGCATCATTTTTATCAGTGCTAGGCTCGGTGTACGTTCCAGAGCCCTATTTTAGGGCAGAAAGCCCTGTCCCATGCCCCATGGGACACCAGTGGGGCTGCCCTGTGAGTCCAGCCCTGGACCGGGGAACCATGTGCATAATAAAACATGTGTGGTTGTTGTCAAACCATGGGCTGTTTTAGCAGTATGCTGGCATATTTTTATTTAAGACTGCAAAGGGGTGTGTGTTATAGTCTCCACCTTAATGTCTGCTCCACAGCTGTAGGATCCAGGTTAACAGATTGCTTTTAATCATGCACAGCAGCTGCTAGTGATGTGGCTTTATATGTACATCAAGCAGTTATTAGGTATCTAGAATTTATGGTGCTTTTTTAACCCACTGAAGGTGCTTAGCATTGCCTGCCTGAAGGCTGGGCTGTTTTCATCTCCTAGAGTTGAGGAGAACTTCAAGAGCAGCTTGCTGTGTCCTCATTCCCACGGGTGTTTTAAAGCTTGTGGAAAGCTCTGATTTTACACTGCGCTTCCTGCAGATGGTCCTGGATCAGCTTCGTTTCTGAAAGACCTCCCCTTGCTCCTGCTGCAATAATAATTTTGTGTGGTTAGAGCATCCACACCGAGGGGTCTGCCTTGCTTGTTCCTAGGCTGGAGGAGAGAATACGTGGATGTTTA
Organism: Pedionomus torquatus; assembly: GCA_013398155.1. Taxonomy (NCBI): domain Eukaryota; kingdom Metazoa; phylum Chordata; class Aves; order Charadriiformes; family Pedionomidae; genus Pedionomus; species Pedionomus torquatus. Next base: position 452,032 of record VZRU01010163.1, on the reverse strand, counting down.
TTAATCGAGATTGCCCTTGAGGTGTGGGAATTAGCTTGCTGCATGATAAATAAAGGGGAGTTTGGTGCAGCAATTTCTTGGGCCTCGTAGATCATTATTATTTTATTTTTTTTTTTCCAAATCAGATATTACCCTTTCAGTGCATTGGTCTTGCCTGTAGTTATAAATCTAAGAGAAGTGTACAAGTGGTCCTTCCTTGTCTGTACTACCCCCTGCTCTAACAAGTGAAAATGATCAAGTGCTGATTAATGTTGCTGTAATAAAGCTAACCTGAAGGGATCTTAGCAGAGAAATTGATGTTCTTAGTGTTGTGGCTGGTCTTCTATGATTCCTGGGTTTCCCTTGCTCAAGACACTCGAAAGCGGCACCCTGAAGGGTGCACAAAGACAGCCAGCAGGGCTCTCCAGCAAACTTGAGTTTTCTTGAGCTGAAGCTGAATCTTCCATTATCCGAGATCTTACACGCATCCCCCTCTCCTCCCCTCACCCCCCATGAATTCAGTGGAGCCTGAAGTAACATACAATATTTGAGAAAGAAGACCTTTGACTCCAGAGTGTTTTAGTGGAAATTGGAGCCTGGGCTAGAAGATGCTGCGTGTTCCTCACAAGTGGTGCAGGGTCCCCTTTTCCAGCTGTCAGGAGGTTAAGAGACCTCCTGCTTCAGCTGCAGAAGAGCCAAAGCTCATGTAGCTTTCTCTGCCTGCCCTGGGGATTTACAGGATGAAGAGCATCGCAGTGTTGCGAGGAGCACAGTATGTTCTTTGTGGGCACACAGGACAAATAGAGATATGTTTTTATTCGGGAATGGTTAAAGGTTTTATCTACACTGACACCAAACAACTTGCCAAGTGGTTTTGCTGCTTGGATCCATCACTAAGGCTTGTCAGTAGATGGGTTTGGAGCGTGCTGGCTGCCAACCGCTGCACTGCCTCGGGTATTCCCTCTGGGTAGGTGCATTTTAATTGCTGCACAATGAAGTCCCCGTGTTCCCAGGGAAAATTTTATCTTCCTTCTGCAAGTGCTCAGCTCGTTTGTGGGCCTGTGATTCAGTCAATTCAGTTAATCAGGAGCCCTCTGCACAACCCGGCTGTTCCCTCTTGTCAGGACATCCCAGTGCCATCTCCTTTTGGTAAGAGGAGAAAAGGGGTTTTTATGTGTCCTGGTTTGAGGTAAAAAGAACCAATTTTTTTTTTTAGTTTTACTTTTTCAGCTGGTCCTCTTCTAACTAAACTCTGAGATTAACAGCATATTCTCCAGAAAGCTCATCACTCTCACAGCGTTAAGACCTGATTGCATCAAGGGATGGTGCAGAGAGGCCCTTGCTTGTCCTTATTGCTAGAACAACCAAGGGCAGGGAATTCTATTTACTTTGGAGGGTGGGAAGTGGAAAAGCATTGAGGGGCACACCTGTGGAGAGGAGAGGACAGGAGAGGGGACCCAAAATAAACCAACTGGGGTGTTCCGTCCCATCCACATCATGCTCAGTAGAAAAGCTGAGGGATCAAAGGGTCAACTCGCTTCCTTTGATGGTCAATGTCTGAAGAGGACCTTATCTGTTCGTCTGTCTTTGATCCCAATCTGAGCATTCCTGACTCTACATCTGGAATCCAGCTCCTGTCCATCACTGAGTCCAGTCTGGGACTTTTCCCGATGCCTGCTGGCAATGTGATCATCATCCTGGTATCTCAATATGGTTTTATATATCTTGTATCCGTCAATATTTTCTTTTTTTTAAAATTTTAATTTTAGTATTAATACTTCATTAGTTTACTTCATTCTAGCCTCATAACTCTTCTTATCTCTTCCTCCCCTTTATTTTTGGGGGAAGGAAGGGCCGTCTGTCAGTCTGGTTTTGGTAATTTTGGTTGAAACCATGACAGTACGAAAGAAAACTGTTTAATTGCAGAAGGTTCAGGCAGGTGTTTGAGGGGCAACATGTGGCAGTGATGGGGGCAGCAGAGCTGCGTGACAGTGGGTAGGGAGCCATATTTCTAGTTATTTTTATGTTTGTCCTTCCTCATCCAAGGTAGGATTAGTAATGGTACTTGCCGAAACTGTATCTGCTCTCATGTGCTGGTGCTGGGTTGGTTGGTCCTTTGGAGATGGGTTTTTTTATCCCGTGGCTACGTGTGTGGGGAAGAGCGATACCTGGAGCAAACACATTCTGTTGATTTCCATGTAATGATGATGAGGCCCTTCAGATAGGGAATAGAGAGGCTTTTTATTCTGCGTTCAATTAACTAACATTTAAAAGAGAGGAACATAGGTGCTAAAAGCGACCCTTGACAAATAAAACTCTTGTATTGCATTAATGAAATGCTGTTTTAAAATGGTATTCCTGAAGAAGCTTTATAGAAGGAATGAGAAATCTGAAACAGTTTTTTTCCCCTTCAAAGCATATGATTTATGCTCTGATAAAATTAGATTCTTAGTTAAAGGGATTTGCAGTCATTAAATGGTGCCCGTGAAATAAGTCTCATTTATAACCATCTGCTTTATGGCTTCTGCAGAAAAGTTTTCCTCAGGCAATGCATCCGAGAACTTTAATGTCATTTTTATCAAAATAGTTTGGCTCTCTACGAGTAACACTAGTAAAACCTCTATGTGATCTTTTTTTTTTTTTTCTTTCTCTTATACTTGAGAGCAGTACCTTACACTTCAAACAAAGGGTGGCTACTCCTTTTTGTGCAGAGATTGCCCAGGTCACAGTGTGTAGGATGCTGCCGTGGCCAGGCTTGCTGGTAGTGTCTCCTAGTGGTATGCTAGATCAAGAAAAGAAAGGTCTTACGTTCAACGTGGCCTAAAGGAGAAGCATTAGCATCGTTCCTCCTTCTCTGTGCTGTGGAAGAGAGAAATGATTTGGCTGAGACAAATGAGGGAAAATGAGAGTCACAGAATCACCTAGGTTGGAAGGGACCCTTTAAGATCATCTAGTCCAACCAGTGGGGAAAAAAAAGTCCAAAAAACCCAACAACCATAAACAACACACCACACCACCCAACACTAAGCCATATCCTTGAGCACCAAGTCAACTTCTCTCTTGAATCCCTCCAGGGATGGTGCCTCAACCACCTCCCTGGGCAGCCCATTCGAATGCCTGATAACCCTTTCAGTGAAGAAATATTTCCTAGTATCTAACCTGAACTTCCCCTGGCGCAACTTGAAGCCATCACCCCTTGTCCTGTCACCTGTAACTTGGGAGAAGAGACCAACCCCCGCCTCTCTGCAGCCTCCTTTCAGGGAGTTGTAGAGAGCAAGAAGGTCTCCCCTCAGTCTCCTCTTCCTCAGGCTGAACAACCCCAGCTCCCTCAGCCTCTCCTCATAACACTTGTGCTCCAGACCCCTCACCAGCTTTGTTGCCCTTCTCTGGACCCGCTCCAGCACCTCAATGTCTTTCTTGTGGTAGGGGGCCCAAAGCTGGACACAGTACTCGAGGTGGGGTCTCACCAGTGCCCGTAGAGTCCATCCCATAGTTGGCTTTACCAGAGGGATAGAACCCACTGTGTCTCTACCTGGAGCCAGAGCCTTTCTGTGGCTGCTCTTTAAGCCCTGCCACGGTTGCCAGGTATTTTTATAATTTCCCATTCTTCTGTGTGCTGTCCTGAAGTGTCGAATGTTCTCAATGCCATTGGCCTTCTCTCCATGGAAGGGGATATTTTGGGGGATGTACCAAGTGCTGATACTCACCTGGGTAAGAAGAAGTGATGAGGTGCTAGATCAAGAGCAGAGGAGGGCAACGAAGCTGGTGAAGGGCCTGGAGAATGAACCTTATGAAGAGTGATTGAAGGAGCTGGGACTGTTTAGATGGATGAAGAGGAGGCTGAGGGGAGACCTCATCACTCTCTACAACTTCTTGGAAGAACAGTGTAGAGAAGTTGGTGCTGGGTTCTTCTTGCAGGTAATTAGCGATAGAATGAGAAGGAATGGCTTCAAGCTGCAACGGGGTAGGTTTAGGCTGGACATTAGGAAAGAATTTTTCCCAGAAAGAATGGTCAGACACTGGAATAGGCTGCCCGGGGAGGTGGTTGAGTCATTGAGATGTGGTGTAGGGGAGAACTTCGTAGAGCAGGGCTGATGGTTGGACTCGATGATCCCAAGGGTGTTCTCCAACCTGAACAATTCTATGACTTGTGGCCTGACCTCATGTTCTCCCACTGCATTTCTAACAAGCTTTTCCTCTGAATCCCACATCTGCTTTTGGGGGTAGTTTACATTCATTAGAACTTGTAAGGCGAACAGAGTAAAAGAAGGGAAACTTTGAAGACCATCCTTTGTTTTTCACGATGTCTGTGCAGTTCCTTTCATGGAAATACCAAAAGGGTATTTAATACAAGTGAGCTGACACTTGAATATTTTATAGAGTGTGATTGTCTTTTTTTCCTTTTGATCAATGTAATAGTTGTAATTAGTTTTAGTGTTTCTAAGCTTTTGAACTGCAGAGAATTCAAACAGCTTGTTAAAGTGAGGGACTCCAGGGGAACTTTAAAAGTACTCTTCCCTTTGCATATATTACAAGTACACGGGCTTAATGATAGCAGGCTGTATCTGAAATTTTTTATTTTTTTATTTTTTTCTTTATCCTGTGCCCCACCTCTCAAACTAATATTTTGAAAAGCTGTGAGAGGTCCCTGGAGTATAACTGTCTGTGCAGCTCAGAGCTTTGCTGCCTAAAGAGGATAAATGCTTTGAAGTCTGTACTAATCCTGAATGCCATTTTACATATTTCTTAAGATCACTGAGGTAGCTTCCTACAGGGAATAATGACTTAGTATTTTTATAAGCAAATACCCTTTTTTTTTTTTTTTCTTTGTTTATTCCCCTCAGTTGACTTCAGAGTGCCAAGGAGACC
>VZRU01010163.1:429202-447101 GCA_013398155.1 Pedionomus torquatus | reverse complement strand
TCATCCCCCCCCCCCGCCCCTTTCCCCTCCTGGGGGTCCTTGGAGACGGATGGATGGGAGTCGGAGGAGCGTTTCTGCAGGCAGCACATGGATGGCTCCACCGCTGTCGCGTGTGCTGTGTGTGATATTACATCCTCGAATGAAACACCTCATTCCAAGCTACTTGATGCTGTCTGATGTACTTGGGTGAGGGAGGGGAGGCTTGCAGGAGTTAGCTCAGCAGGAACTGCTGTTACTTCCATATGCCGACTTACTTTTTTATATTTTTTTTATTTATTTGTATCTTCTCTCACTTTGAAACGCTTATTCTTTATTGTGTGCTCTGGTGGCAGGGTTTGGTATTTTCAGTTACCCTGTGGCAAGGCTCTGTGTACAGCAGAAGGGGATTGTGAATGTCCCCTTGAGAAGAGCAGATTTAGATTGGATATTAGGAACAAGTTCTTCCCTCTGAGGGTGATGGAACACTGGACCAGGTTGCCCAGGTTGCTCACAGCAAAGGATTTTTTCCTAATATCCAATCTAAATCTCCCCTCTTCTAGATGAAAACCATTACCCCTTGTCCTATCACTGTGTTTTCTGATGAAGCTCTCCTGGAGCTCCCTTCAGATACTGGAAGGCTGCTTCCCCCACTCAGTGGGGTTAATCCTGCATGGGCCATCAGTAGGCACTGGCCAGGTCAACAGGATTCCAGGCAAGATGGCCTTTTACAAACCTTCATGATTCTGCTATTTTTAATACTGGTTACAAGAAGTGTTCTTTGCTGTGAGGGTGGCGAGACCCTGGCCCAGGTTGCCCAGAGAAGCTGTGGCTGCCCCATCCCTGGAGGGGTTCAAGGCCAGGTTGGAGGGGGCTTGGAGCAACCTGGTGTGGTGGGAGGTGTCTCTGCCCATGGCAGGGGGTTGGAACTGGGTGGTCTTGAAGGTTCCTTCCCACCCAAGCCATTTTATAAGTAACTCAAGTGATGTAAGTATTTGTAATTAAGCCATAAATAACGTTACTGCTTGGAATTAAATATTTATTCCTCTGGAGTCCCACCATTAGTGTAAGTAGATGGTGTTGTCTGAGGATGTAATGCCCTTTGAGACTTTGTGCAGTGTCTTTTTTAGAAGAAGCTTCTTTATTAGAGATGGTAGCGAGGCTTCGCAAGAAACAGGACAAACGATGTAGGCGTGTGAAGGTTGAAATGAGCCCTCAGCTCTAAGTGTGAGTAGTCCGGTTGCTTTGAAATTATTCAGGTATTTGAGCAAGTCTCCCCTAAAAATATCTCTAGCAGCTCCTCCCTCCTCAACCCTAAATCCTTGGTGTAGTAATAATAACCCTCCAAGCTTCTCCCTTTTAACATCAATCGAGGAAAAAAATAATAATAATCTATTTTAAAGAAAGATATTGTGCTCCACTGTGTAACTTCTCACAGAAGGATGAATCATTTCAGGTGATACATTGATCCATTAAATTTCTGCGGACAAACTGAAATCTGTGCTTGTAATTACTCCTCAGCTATTGTGTAGAGCTTCAGAGATGCTTCTTTGAGACAACTGACTAATGTTTTTAGGGGTTTCTGTTCGTGCTGCCTTTGAACAAGTCTTGTATTAAAAAAAAACAAAAAAACAACAAACCAAACCCACAAAAAATTCTCTTTTTCCTTATAGGATGCCAGAAGGTTTGAAGTTACAAGAAGAAAAGGTAGGAAAAAAAAGAATACAATTTTCTTTCAATGTGTGTGTTGGTGCTGAGTATTCTTGCAGTAGCTTTTTGAAACAAACATACTTTACACACTTGAAAAGAGGGTACTGCTGCGGGATTTCAAAGAAATTGCCTCCTAATGCTTGCCTGACAGCTCTTAGTGTTGCAAAATGTAGATTTATTTATTTATTTTATCAACAAAAAGCTGCCCATTCAGCACAGAACTGCGGGGTGGTGGTGATGCAAGTCAAGGGTTGTTGGGTGCTGGCAGAGGATCTAAACTCTGACCACAGCATTTCAGGGGGGAAGAAGGTCTAGATAAGGCTTTCTGTTCATCTCCATGGTGAAAATCCACCCCAAGGTGCAGCGGTGGGAAGTGGGAGTCGTGCTGGTGCCTCGAGCTTGGATCTTGCTCCTCTAAACTCTTTTGCATTAGTAACTAATTGGCTGCTGCTGTGAGAGGTTCTTTGATGGTTCCCTGCAGCTGGGTGAGAATCGGCCATCAAAGAGCTCGTTCTGGTTATCATTAATTTGGATTTTGTTAAGCAGATGTTTTCTGGATCAGGCAGTTACTTGCCTCGTCTGTCTCGGTGTGGTGCGAGGTGGGTGGCACTCTCCCGTGCAACAGATTCATGCGTTCTCCCTGTTTTATTCCAGCAGCTTCTTTGATGTCTCCAGGCATCCCATATATTGGGAAGAGGTGGTAACTACCACTGTTTTACTGTGTAAATGAGAAAGGTCGGGTCCAAGGGTAACTCATCATCTGGACAAATAATCTCCTTGTGGGTATTTTTATTGTTATTTTTTTGCTACGTGGCTGAGACAGCAGAGAGGCTTAAATAAATTAAATGTATATCTGTTTAGAAAGGTGAAATCTCTTTAGCTCAGGTTTCCAGCATATGTGTGGTGTTGGTCAAAAGTCTTCATGAAGAAGTCCAGTTTTCTTGAACTGCCTGAGGAGGGTTCTTGGATGGTTCAGGGTTGCTTTGAGATGCAGAATTATGGAGAAGTTCCAATCATGCTGTAGCCATAGAGTCCGTGGGGCAGTTCATGGTGGACATGGAGAGTGAATCCAGTCTTGTGAAAATGGACTTCCTGAAGAAAATCTTGTGGAAGTACCCTCAGTCCTGCACCAGGTATGATGTGGCTTGCCAAACTGACTTCCCGGGGAAAGTCAACAACTCCTATAAGATCTTAAATATATAGTGACTTTTGAAAGCAGGACTGAGTTTAGAGATCATGTGGGGGTGCTTGGAAAATGTTACTTCAGAGCAATAACTGGATTTTGAGATCAGTGCCTCCAGACATCCAATTTCCAGGCTCGGTTAGGCTGATGTCTCACTGCCTTCAGAGGTCGGGTGAGACTTGACTTGCATTTGGAGGGGGTGAAACCGTACTCTTTTTTTTTTCCAGAAATGAATTGAATATTATGAACTTCTCTGTCAGAAGGTTTCTTAGATCCACGGATGGAGTGGAGAGGAGGGGATGGTAGTTGGGGAGTTAAGGTCTGTGGATAAATTGGGCTTTTGCTCAGCGACGCAATCTGTAAATAATCAAAAATCTGTCTGAAGAACTAAAAACTCCTCAGAAGTCAAGAAGGGAAATGTCAACTAACAGGGTAAATGCATCTTGGGTCACAAAAGCCTGTGGATTTGTGGAGCTATCTGGGGATTTTCAGCAATGATTAAGTATCTTCTTCTCTGGTGTTAGTCCTCAATAGTGCCTAGAAAATAGTTCAACAAAAGCCTCCTTCAGCAACCTGCTCAATATTAAAATGTGTACAGAGCAGCTACTGCTCAGTGCTAGAAGAAAAATAACAGGAGGGTCAAAATGTTTGTTATGCACGTGAAAGGATTTACTATAAATTTTCTGATATGGAATGATTGGATTTCAAGGTTCAGGCGATTTGGAGGGATAACGGTTTTCACCTTAGGAAATGGTAATCGGAGGGGGGCTAATGGTCTACCTTAGGAAAGAAGATGATTAAAAAAAATGTTTGAGGATGAGGAGTTAGGCTGGTTGCTTTCCCTTGGTGGAAGGTTTGGCTGAAAAACTTTGAAAGTTGAAAATATCTTAATGGCAACCACCACAAAAGTGAGAGCTGCAGCAAACATGCTCTGTGCTGCTCCTGTTAGCCCGTGCTCATGGATAAACCAGAATAATTAAAAGTAAAAGAAAAAAAGAGGGGGCTGTTGGTGAAAGGAGGGAGCCGTCCTGGCTTGTACTTTTCAGAATTTTTTGGTTTTTTTTTTTTTTGGACTGAAGGTTTGAGTCCTTTAGATGGAAAGCAGATGCTTTTCTTGCAAAGGAAACAAACCCTTGGTCGTTGTCAAATGGCCCAAGGGTAAATACTAACTCACCAGACTTATTTCCTTTAACAAATAGTCCCTTGAATAGACAGCAAATGGACAGTTGTGCTGGGTTGTATTTATATTTGATGAAAGAAAGATGTGAAAACACTTTCTTCCTTTTTTTTTTTTTTTAAATTTTTTTTTCTGTGGATGAGTGGGAGGCTTTTGGTTTCCAAAGTGTCAGGGCTACATATGCTGGAGAAATTTGGAAGCTGCTCCAGAAGCCCATTACAGTCGATGAATGGCTTTCCTTTGACTTCTGTGGGTGCTGGATCAGCTATAATGACATGATCTTTTAATTGCTGTGGTACGGAGGGGGGATGCTGCCTGGACTGCAGCTGGCAGCGTCTTCCAGCCTGATGTATGAAGACTGATTTCCTTCTGAATTTAAATGGAAGTGGCTACAGGTCCATTTTGTTCCTGGGGTGCCAGCCTGGTGTTTGAATGTTATCTTTTTGACTAAAACCAGATCTTTTAAACCGAAAAACCTCATTATGGAAGCGGCCAGAATATTTCCCTGTATTCGGTTTAAACCCATTAAGCGTGACCCACGGAGAGCAAAACTTCAACTTAGTACGTGCCGCCGTTTCCATCGACATCAGGCTCATGTCGGGGGAAGCAGAATCTGGTGTGAGGTGCCAGGTTGTGTTGCTGGCTTTAAGGGGAAAAAAAATAATCAAAAAAACCCATAACCAAACACAAACACAACTCGGGATAAACCCAGCATCTGGTAAACAAGCACAGGATGCGAATTCCATCTCTTTATATTCTTCTCAAACTCAAATCAGGGGGCAAGTTAGAGCAGGCAAAGCTTTCTTTATATTTTTTTTTCCAGTTACCCTAGGCTTCTTTCTCTTCCCATTTCTATTTAAATACCTTTCCATTGTTTAATCCATCTGTTTCCATATGGTTTCAGGCCTTAGCATTGTTGCAGGTTCCTATTCACCACCTGCCCTTAATGCCTAGGAAAGGGAAATGGAACAAAAATGTTAATAACCTGCACACTTACATCAGGTGCCCGGGACAGAGAAAAGAGAACAAAACAGGAGTGGGGAGCTGGGAGAAGCAGCAGTTGGGGTGGATCAGGTGGATGCAACAGGAGTTCAGTGAAAAGGATGGAGAATAGCGTGCATCAGAAAATGGGCAGACTGAAGGGTTTGTCGTAAATCGGCAGGAGCTCTGGAGCAGGGTCCGAGGGGAGCACTGCCAGCAGTTGGGTTGACAGTGGTGGGGCTTAACTTTAAAGATTGTTGAGTTTTCACTGTGTAAGGAGTGTAGATGAATGTGTGATACTTACCTGCTGCTGTAAACGGGGCTGTGTAATTTATGTATGTAAAAACCATGCGCATTCCGGTCCATCAGATGCCCCATGCCAAGCAGAACAGGGCCTCCAGTGGCTTCCCCCAGCTGTTTATTTGCAAGAACACGGGAAGTAATTCTGCAGCTTCTGGAGCTGACAAATGCTCCCTCTCCTGTTGGTAGCGTGGGGCTGAAGGATGCTCGGCACCAAGATCAATTGTCTGCTGAGCACAGCTCCGTGCCCAAGCCTGTGTCACATCAAGCCTGAAGAGCTGGACCTTCAGTAGATACGAATGAGCAAAGCCATACTGAAGGTGATGGACCACCCTTGCTTTTTTTTTACCAGCTGAGGATCTGGCCCGAGCACTTAAAACTTTTAATTTGTTTTTATGTTGCTCGCAATCATCCATTCAACAAATTAGTGTCAAAAGATGCATTTGAAGCCATTCAGCCAAGAAACGTTCAAGCAGATTGCTTCCACTCTGTTTGGCCATATAATCTTATTAAATGAGATGCAGCTCCAGATTTAGTCAGTCAGATGACATCACGCTACCGTAAAGATATGAACCTTAACTATCTGTTTTAAATTAAAAAGGCTGAAAGCTCTCTGAAGTCTTCACAAGCTCTGTGTTGTGGGTGTCCTGTTTGTGTATGTGTATTAAGGATGCTCAGTCCTCATTGTTACAGGATGCTTCCTGATCATAACGAGGAGCGATGGAATAGAGCACACCCTGACCTTTCCCAAGTTGCTATAGTTTTATTGAAAATCTCTGGGGCTGCATCAATTAGCAGTGGTGGAGGATCCAGCCAACAGCTTAAGAAATATTTCATTACTTTGCCACTTGACATCAATTCTTATGTCCCAGATGAAACACTGACTCCTGGTTATAAAACAGTAATGCCCTTTAGAAAGTCTATTCACTGCATCCTTTCTTCTTGCACATTTCAGATTTCCACCTATCCATGGAAGATAAAAGACTCTCAAAACTTGGCAGGAATAACAAGTTTCTCTTCCCCAAACCCTTCAAGAACACAATGAAATGATCAGCTGTAATTACTTTTGTAGTAAATCACCTACCAATTTCCTATCCTGTCGTTCTTTTCCTAGCGCTAGAGTCCAAGAAATAGGGTTTTGTTCCTTATGACCTGGTCAAAACTCTCCAAAATCACATGCTGTGGCTGTATTGCCCTGAAGAAGCAGCTGTACTCCCTGGATCTCTGCTGTCTGGCTATCCAAATGACTGCCAGATTATATGATGCTATACAATATACCAAATGTATATATCTGTATCTATGGGCTATGTAAAATACAGAGTTGGCAAGTTCAGAAACACTAGCTGTATCTTCAGAACATGCCTCACGTTCAAAGGATGGGTTATACATTAAACCCACCTGTTTTATAGGAGAACAAATAGGAGTAATTTCCATGGTTATTATACTGACCTGAACGATTATTCAGTTTCTACTTAAAGCAAAGGTTCGTGTCTCTGTCCATCTTGGCTGCTTGGTCACCATAAAATCTTTATCACTGGCTTTTCAGGGCATATGTTGTCAGCGAATGGCAATCTCTTACCTGGGGAAGGATATTTGGCTGGGTCAGAATATGAACCTGATGTTCAGCTCCTGTTTTTCTCGGTCCCTCAGCATTTTTTTTTTGTACCTCATCCCACTGGAATGCTGTTCTTCAAATGCATGATGCAGTGGGGATGCCTAGTTTTGTGATGTTGGCAGGGAATTAAGTAGAAATAATGAAGGCAAAGATATTTCCAAGGAGCTACCCAAGGCAATTTTTTAGCTTGAATTTTATTTTATAGTCAGGCTAATGGAAAGTAGGGAAAGGGGCAAAATTGTTTTCTCCCACGTATCTGTCAGCAAGGATGTTGAGTTCTAATTTGGCAGATTTGGCGTTGCTGGAGCAGCAGATTGATGGACCCGAAGAAGCTGAAGTGAAAACTTCTTGAGCCATGGGAAACCAGGCAGCTGGTACCAGTGGGAAGTGGGAGAAAGGAGCTTGTAGGCAAGCTGAGGAAGTGGCCAGACTCCAGTTCCCTGGGCGGGGAAAGGGAGAGGATGGAGGTATGCCAGAAATCTAGGAGGGTTTATGAAGCTTTACAGGGAGATGCAAAATAATACATGTATTTATGAAGTATGGTGGTATGGAATACATAGGCATCCTGAGGCTGGATGTGTCTGAAGGCATCTATCTCTTATTTTTCTGTCTGAAAGCAGCATGAACTGTGCTGCTTTGGCAGCAAAATACGCTGCTGGGGTTGGCTGCCACACCATGCTGCCCACTACAGCCCTGCTTGGCCATGAAGTCCCAGTTCCTAATTTGAGGATGTGGGGGAACAGCTGGAGATGGGTCAAATTGATGGTCTCTTGGCACACAAAGGGATCTTACTAAAAGGAAAAAAAGGCAGGGTGGTGGTGCCGTTGCCTGCATTCCTTATCTTTAGTATCCCTGGGTAGATATCAGCACTATCAGGTCCTAAAACTAGACAAGCAGAAATCTCAAGCTGTATGTGACTCCAGTGCAGGGGGGGGGAAGATGCTGGAGTTGTCCCTCAGTGACGCTGGTTTGCAGCAGATAACACGGGGCATGAAACCTTGCGCTGACCTGCAGGGATACAGTGGCCTTATCTGCTGGCACGGTCCAGAAGGTTCCTAGAACTTCTTCATGTCTAGGAGACTTCAATCACTTGAGATGTTAAGGCTTGGGTTTGTTTTGGTTGTTTTTTGGTGTTGTTTTTTTTTTTTTTTCTCCACAGCCAAGCATCACGCATGAATTGCTGGCTTAAGGCGTGTGGCCAAAATACACACCACGGAGCCAACTTCATCAGCCCAGCTTCTCGGAACGGTTAACAGCAAGGCAGAGTTTACTGAGCAGCCTTTTAGCTTGGGGCTGTGCAAGAAGTTTGGGTAAAAAGCATGCAGGAAAAAAAAAATCAAAATGATACAGCTGGGATGAGGGTGGCAGCAGAAAGCGTGGAGTGTCCAACCTGGAAGGTAAATCCCCTCCTGCTCGTCAGCTCATGCTATTTGGAAGCTTTGGGGGATAAATGAGTGTAGTTTCTGGAGTTAAAGGAGAGATTTCTGGTACAAAGCCAAGTGCTGTTCCTCTTAGGGCACTTCTGGTAGACTGTCCCATGCCTGTGTCCCCCAGCCATGGCATGTCAAGGATCTCAAGGAGATCAGTCCCAGCAGGTTGTGGTGCTGTGCTGGTGGTGCTGCCAGCTCCTGTCAGAGATGAATGACCTCCTCGCCAGCAAAAACCCCAAATGTTGATGAAGACTTTAATAGAGAGATTAGTTCTATAGCACAGGGCAGCCTCTCCCTCTCTTTTCCACCTTTCCCTCTAATCTCTCTCTGCTCCACAGCCTGTAAATTGCCTGTCTTTCCCCAAGAGATAACCACTTTAACATTTTTTCCCTTTCTTAACACTCCTTTGACTCCACAAGATTCTCTACTTTTTCCAGCTAAACTGAACAGTCTTTTAGAAGGTACCACTCTGTCCTACGAATCCTGCTTCAGCTGCATCCTCATCCCCCGAAGCACACACTTACCCGCAACTGACCCAGAGCAGTAAAGTTGGACTGGTTTGCACTGGTCCTGCAAGACAGCCTGTCTTTAAGAAGAAGAAAAAAGAGAGATTGATTGATTGATTTCAGACATACAGGGCTTTTCTTGACTTCAGCATCCCTAGCAGCAGCCAGGTGGAAATTCAAAGTGAGATTTGAAGTAACGTTGGCCGTAGTTCCAGGTGGTGCGTTGCTATTCATGTGAAATACTACCTTTTTTTTTTTTTTTGGTTGTTGTTTTTGGCCAGTTGCATAATTCTTCTGGAATAATGTTGTTACATTGAGCATTGCGTGATGTGGAAACCTCTCTCGGATGGAGAGGGCATACTCTGCTTGCACGTAATATTGACTCATAGAATGGTTCGAGTTGGAAGGGACCTTCAAGATCATCCAGTTCCAACCCCCCTGCCATGGGAAGGGACACCTCCCACTAAAGCAGGTTGCTCAAAACCCCATAAAAAAAAAAGNGGATGTGGAGCATCCCTTGAGGTGGGATTTGCCATAGCAAACACTGGGCTTAAATAAGTGCTTTTCCAGGGGGCTCTGCTTTGTTTTCCTTTGGACTTTACATTTCCAAGCAAGATTTCANGAAAAAAGTGGATTTTCATTGGAAACCCTGAGTTTTCAGACCAGCTATAAAATAAACTTATTTGTAAGGGTTGGATGAAAAAAACCCCCATCCTGGCAGCAGATGTTTCTGCTAATGGCAGTATAATGCAATATGCAAATACTCTCCAACAAGTTGGTTTATCCAGTGTGTCTTAGAAATTAGCAAAATAACTAACTTGGACTTGGGACTAGAAAACCTGAAGTCCAGGATCACTTTATGGGCTCTGGGAAGGTTTTGAGCCACGATTTCTGAATGGTCTACTAGTCTACTAGTCTACTTAGTGTGTGAAAGCGTGGTATATTTTCATTACAAACCTATGAGGTTTCAACGTGCTGTTTCTTCCTGAACTGAAGCTTAACCATGAGGCAGAGCAATTAGGTTAATATTTTCGGAGCTTCAACTCCCTGCCCAAATAAGAGATATAAGAGACACAAATTCCCTTCCTTGTGCTCTCTTAGTTCAGGCTCTTCCAAGGAGGTGGCCTCTCCAGGTGGGTAATGCAGCGTTGAGCTGTCAGCCTGGGTTTAGCCCAGTTGGAGCATTGTGGTTTTTGGTGGGGGAGGCTCTAAAGGTGTTTTGGTGTCTTCTGGAGGGTGCCTCACTTTTCCTGGGCAGGTAGCTAAGAAGAAAGCATCAATGGTCCCTNGGACTTTACATTTCCAAGCAAGATTTCAGCTCAGCAATTAGTGTGTGTCAATATACGATTATTATTTCTTTTTTTTTTTTTTTAATAAGAACTTCTAAACCCTTGAAATAGTCCAGTTGTTCTTGGTGTTTGGGAAAGAAAAATCTACCATGTGTAAGGCAACGTAATTACTTTCCTAGAGGAGTTTTTATCATGCACCCAACTGCACATTCACCGTACTCCATAGGCCAAAATAAAACCAGAACAGAATGAATAAGCCATTTTGGTCCACGGGGTAAATAAAACAGCTAAAGCGTTTGTAAATATGTATTTAGTCAGCAGAGCTGATTGGCGACTCTGCATCCGCGCCAGTGTCTGAGGTCAGTAATCTAAGTTTGATAGCCTTCCATAAATATTTCCTTGTTTGCCATGAGGCAGTAGTTATTTGTCCGTGCCATGCTGCTTGTTTGTTGTGTTTGATGAGATACTTTGAGGAATATGAGGGAAGTTTGTTGTTTTGCATGTAACAAGATGGGCACTGCGTGTGTGTATGAGATACGAGGACTGCTCTTGTGCTATCTTGTTCCCTTCTCCTTTCTGTCCTCTCCCTCATGGGTGGGATGTCGTCTTCTCATTCATTCATTACCAGAATGAAATTATTATGTGTGAAAAGTGATTCTGGACCTATAGGCATACGTTGGCTCCTGGCTTTTCAATGTGCTCAGCACGTTGGTCCAGCTCTGTTGGCGTTATTGATAAGTGTCTGGTCATAGAATCATAGAATGGTTAGAGTTGGAAAGGACCTTGAAGATCATCATGTTCCAACCCCCCTGCCCTGGGCAGGGACACCTCCCACTAGACCACATTGCTCAAAGCCCCATCCAGCCTGGCCTGAAATACTTCCAGGGATGGGGCATCCACAACCTCCCTGGGCAGCCTGTTCCAGTGCCTCACCACCCTCACAGGAAAGAATTTTTTCCTAATATCCAATCTAAATCTCCCCTCTTCCAGTTTAAAACCATTCCCCCTTGTCCTATCACTCCACTCCCTGACCAAGAGTCCCTCTCCAGCTCTCCTGGAGCTCCCTTCAGATCCTGGAAGGCTGCTCTAAGGTCTCCCCGGAGCCTTCTCTTCTCCAGGCTGAACAGCCCCAGCTCCCTCAGCCTGTCCTCACAGCAGAGGGGCTCCAGCCCTCTGAGCATCTTGGTGGCCCTCCACTGGACCCGTTCTAACAGTTCTATGTCCTTTCTCTGTTGAGGACTCCAGAGCTGGACACAGGACTCCAGGTGGGGTCCTGTGGTTTGTTGTGCGTGATAGTTGGTGGAGAGGCCACAGCTGGAATGTACCTGGGGCAGCCAGCAGCAGAAAATGGCATAAAGTTACTCTTTTGCTTGGAAAATAAAAAGTGCGAGGAAGGAAGAAAAAAAAAAAAAAAAGAAAGAAGTGCTGTGTTTTCCATCTGCGGAATTGGAAGTTTTTCAAAATGTCACTTCTTCCAAGATTTCAATTTAGTTTCTCGATGCAGCTGCAAAGCGGGTGACAGTGGTGTGCATTACCCCTTCTTCTGTTTGTTTTGCTTCTCCGGTTGAAATTCTGTGATGCGAATTGCCTATAATATGATTTTTCTTTACTTTTCATATTTGAAACTTTTAAAGAGTGAGTTTTCTCTGTTACGTTAGGTTTTGGTTGTTTTTTTTTTTCTTAAATCCTCTTTTCTAAGTTTCCTGTTTGTTTTTTTTTTCCACAGTATTTTCTGTGTTATCTGTACTTATTTTTCCAAAATCAAGTTTTCCTTGAATTATATAAATAGCTTATTTAGGTTTTAACTCTTATTGCCTATTAAATACAGAAGTTCATCAGCTGCTTTTAGCTGAACCGACGTTGTGGCAAACGTTGGCGGAGTCAGTGAAGTCAGAAACTGGAAGCAGCCCTGTGCAGCTTCTCAGTGGTTGTCAACGTGTCCAACTCAGTTGGCACCACTGTCAATGAGGGATGATCTGTTGCCAGACACACCTCTATGGAAAAACATCAGTTCTTGAAAACGGAGGGTTGTTTTAATTAGAGCAGCTCAGGTGACCTTTTCTGCACCCCGACTTGGGTAAGATGCTAGTAGGACTCACCTAGGGTGCAGGATTTGGGACCCAGGCTGTCACTGGGCAGGGACACCTCCCACCATACCAGGTTGCTCAAAACCCCCTCCAACCTGGCCTTGAACCCCTCCAGGGATGGGGCAGCCACAGCTTCTCTGGGCAACCTGGGTCAGGCTCTTACCACCCTCACAGCAAAGAAGTTCTTCCCCACATCTCAGGTCCATCTCCATTCTTTCAGTGTCAAACCCTCCCGCCGTGCCCTACGGCTCCCCTCCCTCATCAAAAGTCCTTCCCCAACTTTGCTGGAGCCCCTTTAGGGACTGGAAGGGACTCCAAGGTCTCCCTGGAGCCTTCTCTGGGCTGAACCCCCCAACTCTCTCAGCCTGTCCTCCCAGCAGAGGGGCTCCAGCCCTCCCAGCATCTCGGTGGCCTCCTCTGGCTCTGCTCCAACAGCTCCACATCCTTCTGATGTTGGTGACCCCAGAGCTGCAGACAGTGCTGGGGGTGAGGGGCTCTCCCCTGAGGGGTACCATGCCACCCCCCATAGCTTGCCACGCTGCTGGGGATGCAGCCGAGGATGCAGGGGGCTTTCTGGGCTGCCAGCACATGTTGCCAGGTTTGTGCTGAGCTTCTCACCCACCAGCACTCCCAAGTCCTTCTCCTCAGTGCTGCTCTCCATCCGTTCTCTACCCAGCCTGTGTATGTGCTTGGGATTGCCCCGAGCCATCTGCAGCACTCTGCACTTCACCTTGGTGACCTTCACGAGGTTCACACGGGTCCATGTGAGTGGTTCCATCTGAGAGGAGAGCTTGTGTGCTCTATGCCCTGCTCAGGGTGGCTGGACCAGTGCGCGGGCTTCCTGATGAGCAGGAGGGAGAGAGCAGATAGAATCACAGAGAAGTTAGAAAGCTCACGCTGGTCTTGTATAAGCAAGGTTGTTTCTGCCCTTGTGATGGTGAACTGGCCAACCTGGGCTGCGGAATGTGTCCTGGGTGTAGGACTGTCAAAGCTTACAGGGTTTTGGTGGTCTCAAGCAAGGAGCAGCTCCTTATTGTAAAGCACAGCGTGGGGAGTAAGTCAAAGCCCTCACAAGTCCATTAAATTATCCTGAAAGCCCCGAGTGCTCCTCAGCATCTTAATGAGAGGGAAAACTCACGTGGAGGCAGCTTTAAAGGTGCGGAGACAGCAGAAAGCTCTCTCTTTTCCTTTTGGAAGTATAATAAGTGCTTCCCCTATGTGGAGGTTCACATTGGGATGACAGCTCTAAATATATTCAAAACGGGGCAGCTGGATTAGAGGCATTGCTGAAGCTGGGTATATTGGGTAAGTTGCAGTTTGTGATGACCACTGGCGTGTCCTCCACGTTTCTCTGGGAAGCCTGGAGGTGCCGGTGAAGTGATGGGGCTCGGAGTGAACTTGACACAGGTTTCTGCTCAAACGTGAGACGACGCTGGAAAATGACTCTTTGCCACCTTTTAACGTTGGCCCAACACAAGTAGCATCGTCAGGGCAAATCCTCTCTGGTCCATGCATCAGGCATTGCCGTTCTCTCTTCGAAGCCAGCGTGCTCATCAGGGCTTGCTTATTAGAGCCGAGCTGTCTTCCTCTGATTAGGTCACCCCATCATCTTTCAGGGCCCCCCACCTCCCCGCCTTTTCACTGGGCATCCTCTGCTAGTTTAGAAACAGAAAGCGTGATTGCAGCCCTCTGCCTTGTCTTTCACCCTTCTGCCTTTCCAGCAGGCAGGAGCTCTAATGTGATTATTTCACAGGATGGTGTTTGCTTGCTGGACTCTTCCGCACAAACATGGGCTTTTGCCATGGTTTTTCCACCATTTGGGAAACCCGAAAGATTCTTCTGACTTTCAGGCATCACAGCAGTTAATAACAGGGAAGGACCCAAGCGAAACGCGTTTTATTGTCTTCATTTAACATCTGTGTTCATTTAATAGATAACACTTATTGTGCTCGTTTAACGATGAGGAAAATCATTACAAGCATCCAGCTTATTTTCCTTCGCACAGAGAAAGAGATGTCGACTCGGTACTTGGATGGTGGAATTCCCACTTTTCGTTTGTGGGTTTGTAGCAATGATTTCCAGACCTTCCTTGAGCCGAACCCGTTGTTGGTTCTTTCAGCGTATTCCCTTGGGACAAGAGGATTTCTGCCAAAACAGCGAGGTGATTCCTTTCAAGCAGCAAACTGGGAGGAGGAGGGAAGGGAGCGTGGTTCCCTGCACGTGTCCCCTTTGCTGATGGGGTGATCACAGGGAACGGTGTTCTCTGCAGAGAGGTGGCTCCGGTGGGAGAGCCGTTAATATCCAGCCACTCCATCGGTTGGGAGTAAAGCACAATGCACTTATTTAATTTAGACATTAAATCTTAGGACAAGCACACACTTCTTTTCCTAGCTTAAATTCTCCTCCACAGCTTTGGAGGCACAGATTTTTTTGTCTGCAAGCCTGCTGTTTTAGAAAGAGCTCCAAGGAGAAAGCTGGTGGCGGTCCCCAGGAGCTCTCCTGAAGCCCTGCTTGACCCACGCTGGCCGGTGACTGCTGGGGTGAGGGGAAGGGATTGCGTGTCCTTGGTGGCTCCAAAGAACTTTAGGTCACTCGGTAGTTGAAGGCAGTGGGTCAGAACTGCTCTGTTGGGTTTGCAATTGAAAAAAAAACAAGCAAAAAATCCCAACCCCGAACTAGATGCTGTCAGCTCACCCTTGCAAAAATCCCCTCTGCATGTGTAAAGAGGCACCCTGTAGCTTTGCTTACAGCTAAAGCCCATCTGAGCGAGAATAAGATGAACTAATAGAGATAATAGTTATTAAAACTTGATCTTGTGGGTTTTGGTGTTTTTTCAAATTTCTGGTGAGAAGGGAAGAGTTAGGGTTTTGCTTCGTCCTGGACAGAGGTGAAGCTAAGTGTTGCTTGCATCCGTAGAGTACCAAATTCCACATCATTCAATGCTACACATTTAAAAATAAATGTATTACTTTCTACAAGCACCACTGATGCTAGAATTTCTTTTTACTAACTGGAAAGATTGCTGATGCCTCTGCTGTTTCCTTTCAGGCCTCCTGTATGGCAAAAAGATAATCTGAGGTTTTGGGGAATATTCCTGTGAGCTGCTGGGAAAGATCCCCAAAGCCAAAGGGTTTGGGACCACAAGAACTTCCTTTTTTAAGTTTAGATAAATCTGTGGGTTTTGCGCTGGTTACTTATCAGGTACTAGAATGTGGCAGTCAAGGTTTGTAAGGAGAAATTATATCTTTTATTAGGCCAACTGAGGTAGAAGGGAGCTGGGGAAGCTGTTGAGCACAGGAGCTGTTCTCCAGGTCTAGTATGTTGGTGACAATCATCAGATACTGGATTCCCTCTCCTTATTCTTGAACAGAATTTGCTGATTTTAACGTTATTGTAAACACAATCTTTTTACCTGCTATCAAAATCTAATTATGTGTGTTTGCCAGCTATTATGATAAACATGATTTTCAGCTTTATCTCCCTTGTCTGCCTGGGTTTTTTTTGGTTTGTTATTTTATTTTAATCTTTTTGGATGGAATTAAAAAAAAAGAGATAACTTTGGTGGAGAGTGTTTAATGTGATACTGACTGCCTGTAGGGCTCCAGATAAGACTGTGATCTGGCAGCAAAGGCTTTTGGGGGTACACTGGAATGGTGGGACATCAGTGGAGTCTGAGAGTGGTGCATTTATTTTGTATTTTAGCAGTTAGACTTGATATCCAGTATCTGAAGGGAGCCTACAGGAGAGCTGGAGAGGGACTCTGTCAGGAAGCGTGGTGATAGGACAAGGGGGAATGGTTTTTACCTGGAAGAGGGGAGATTTAGATTGGATATTAGGAAAAAATTCTTTCCTGTGAGGGTGGTGAGGCACTGGAAGAGGTTGCCCAGAGAAGCTGTGGCTGCCCCATCCCTGGAGGGGTTCAAGGCCAGGCTGGATGGGGCTTGGAGCAACCTGGGGTGGTGGGAGGTGTCCCTGCCCAGGGCAGAGGCGTTGAAGCTGGATGATCTTGAAGGTTCCTTCCAACTCTAACCGTTCTACAATTTTATGAAGTCTTCCCTGGAAGACGTGGCCCTCCTTCCCGTCACCCTGCAGTGTGACCATGGGCCAGACCTGCTCCATTCCCCCCAGCCCTGCTGGCTGCCGTGTCTCGCCCCTCCATCGGCAGCCCTGGGAGCTGTGTGCCTGGCTGTGTTTGCAAATGTGGCCTTTAGCTGCTTGGCCTCCCCTTTTTGTTGACGGCCAGAGAGAGATCATGCAGAACATACAGAAGGATGCGGTTGTGTGCAGGGAATAATTATGAGGTGCCTGGTTGGTGTTGCTGCTTGAGCCCGGTTGGAAAGAAAAACTGCTGTGGTGTTTGTGTTATGGAGCTTCTGTTGGAACAAGGGCAAGCTTAAAGAAAAAAAAAAAAAAAAAGAGACAAAATTCAGCATCTCAGCCAGTACCTCCAGGACCAGCCTCCCCCCCCTTTCCATTAGACTTCCTCGTGTGCCCTTCCAACATCTCTCCCCCAAGTTAATAAATAGCTCCACCAAATATGCTGGAGGTGGAGTATCCTTAGAGGAGAGCTCCGCTGTCAAAGTCGGTCTGACTTTTCTCTTTAGCTGTGCTGAATTATTTCTGATAGATGTTTCTGTGGTATGGAGCAGCCTCGGATGACTTTCCTCTCCGTCCCGGGTTGCGATACACAGCTCCTGCCAAATAGCTTCTTGCGGCACCTCCCTGGGGAAGGCGGTGCTTTGCATTGAGCCAGAGATGAGATTGCAAGTTCTGCACTCCTTAAAAACAAATAAAAAAAAACACCCCACATTTCAGCAACCCGAGGTAACCGAGTGTTACCCTGGTATCTTGTCATGTTTTAAATAGAGGGAGGCTTTGTTTCAAAGGGTGGTGGTGCTGGGGCAATGCCCCACAGCTGCCGTCCGCAAAACCTCCCCAATTTTCTATTTCATGAATTGAAACCCTAAAGGTTTGGGTTTGAAGGGAAAGCAGATGTGGGTACCTGTGATCCAGAGGCGGGAAAGAAGAATTATGGATATGACGAGTGCTTGTGTTTTTTTGGTATGAATAAGAGATCCAGACCAAAAAAAAGAAGCTGTTCCATTTAGTTAAGCCAAGGGACCCCACATCCCGTGGGTGCGGGAGCCCAGTGGGCAGTGATGCAGGGATGGGGTCTGTAAATGCACTGATGCCTGAGCCAGGGAGACGGGATGGAACCCCTCCTTGCTCGGACCATTTTCCATGGTATTTCAATGAGGATTTTGCTCCTCTTCACCCCACCTATAGGAGGTGGGAGAAAACTTGAAGCCTTNTGGTGTGTGGCGGTGGATGCAAAGGCACCTTAGCTCCCTGCCTCCCCGCGTGCTCCATCTTTCACTGCGACATCGATATTTCTGTACCTGGTGGTAAAATTAATTAAATTACGTTCTCCGTTTATGAACTAGTTTATTGCTTTAATTATTTATTGCTGCTGCAACTAATTTGATTTAGGCGATATTTAGTTCTGTTTCAGTAACTTTTCATTTTGAAAAACAAACGGCTGCTTTGAATTCATTGGCATTAACAAACCTGTTATTGATTAGTTTGGCCTCAAACTGTGTGATGAGGAAAGAGTGGTTGTGTGCCACACTAAGCCTGCAAACCGG
>VZRU01010163.1:407549-428976 GCA_013398155.1 Pedionomus torquatus | reverse complement strand
GCCCGCAGTCACGGGGAGCATGGGAAAGGGCATGTGGCGGCACGGGCAGGAATAGATCACCAGCACAGCTCCTTATCTAGGTCTTGTGGAGATTTTACCTCAAATAACTCATCCTGCGCTGTCCTTCCTATCTCTCCCTCGGCTTTGCAAAATGTATTTCACGTCCGCAGTNTGATTTAGGCGATATTTAGTTCTGTTTCAGTAACTTTTCATTTTGAAAAACAAACGGCTGCTTTGAATTCATTGGCATTAACAAACCTGTTATTGATTAGTTTGGCCTCAAACTGTGTGATGAGGAAAGAGTGGTTGTGTGCCACACTAAGACTGCAAACCGGAGCGTTAACGGCAGGTTAAAGCGTATTTTTCTGGGTTTAGCTCTTTGGAAAGTGTATGAGGAGCTGCGGTTGCCTTCAGGAAGGTCAGAGCCCCTCAACAATTTCTGTGCCTTGAGCTTATCTTTAGAGGAAAGAAGAAAGGATGCAGAACTAAACAACTGCGAGACCTCCTCCCACTTGTGTGCCTCAATCACAGCATCCGAGCCTGCCCGATGCCGTGTGAGAACCGGCAGCAACATCTGGAGTGGTGAAATTCCAGATGTGAAATTCTGGAGTGGTAAAATTCGGTCTGCTCGTCCCTGTCTCTCTTCAGGTCAGCTCTCCGCTTTGAAGAGCTTAATTCAAAACCTTATTAAAATCAATTGGAAGGTTTCCTCTTTCGCTTGTGCTTCATTTCATACCGTATCTCCGGGAAGGACTTGCTAGCTTTTCTCTCTGTCGTTAACTTTCTGCTGAGTGTTCATGATTTAAGAGCCTGAGAGGTTAAATAGCTTCTCTTCCACCATCTCCAGTTACCTGTGAGAAGAGCTCAAGGGCTCTTGAGGGCTACACTTGAGAGCAAAAAAAAAAATGAAGCTCTTGTTTGTAAATTATAGTTCAAGGTCAGTTTGAAGAGTGTTTCTTGAGGCTGATCCTTCTTTTCCGTTCACACCCCAATGGCATTGCTTGCATTCCACATGTCTGACATCAGCGTGACCCTGGATTTGGTGACCTGCCCTGTCGTGACCCTCCAAGGCTGCGCCCAAAAGGTGAGGAAAAGAGTATTTAGAGTTTCAGTCCATCGAGGCGTGGGGATTTGTCATGGTGTGGCTCTGACCTGAGCGCCGGACAGGGGGAGAGCACCAAAAAGAGGGTTTTAGGTAAATATACAGAGTATGTAGCTTGTGGGCAGCATGTGGTCTGCACTGTCCTGTTGTAGAGCCAACAGTTGTGTGGCCTTTCCATCTCTTGAGGTCCTATGGGAGAACCTAAATGTTTCAGCTGCGGCATCTTATGAACAGAGCCTTTTGATCTTTTCCCTGATCGCTCCATGTTGATCAGAGGTTCCTACAATCATCTCGAAGACTGCAGTGCCATTTCTTCTAGTCTGCAGTGACATCTCTCTGCATGGTCCTTCTCTTTGGAAGCAAAGAAGATCCACGTAGCCAGAAGGTGGTGGATCTTGTCAGGTCCTGTGCAACCTGTTCTGGGTGGACCTGCTCTGGTGGTGGTGGTGGGGTGTTGGACTAGATGATCTCCAGAGGTCCCTTCCAACCCCATATCATCCTGTGATTCCGTGGTTGCCGTGGCCACAGCATTGGGTTTGTGTTCAGCCAACCCGACCTTGTGCTGAGTCCAGACCTTTCCTGGGGCTGAGCCACCGTGGTGGGGGCTCTGTTTTGGGTCTGGCTAGCTGCAGTTTCACATCTTTGCCTTCAAAAGAAGCGTGTTCTTCCCAACAGGTACAAAGCTCTGTAGGTCCCCGTGGTTCTTCTGCCTTCTAGAGGAGCGGATCATCCATTTTTTTTCAGTCTTTCAGCTCTTTTATGGGAAAGGGGAAGGTTGAGGGAGGCTTTTCTGTAACCTCCTGCTTTCTTTGACAAATATCCTTTATTTATTCCGTACTACAGTGTGTTGTTTACAGCATATGCAGTGATATTAAACAGCTGCCACGTCTCAAGCCAGAGGTGGCTGCAACAGTCCTGGAGTGCCTGTGTAAGCTCACGTCGAGTCCCCGGGGAGGGAAAGCCTCTATTAAAAATGGAAGATCATTATAACTAATCTTGGAAGCGGACCCATGCATTTAACATACATAATTACAAACTTTCAAACCAGATGATTTCATCTGGTGGAGCATCTGGGAATTGTTTTTGGCATTATCACGTTTCGGAGAGTGGGAAAGAAAAAACACCTTCCCCTCCTCTCGGAGGATTTTGTGGGATTTGTCGCCGCTGTTTGCTCTCGCGTGCTCCCGCAAACGCCTGTTTAATTGCACACATCTCAGAATTCATTCTGCTGCATCCTTTGGGGGGGGAGTTTTTGGGTTGCCTCCCCCAGTGATGTGCTGGGATGGGTCCCCTTCAAATGGTCAAGGAAAAATAAGGGTAGGCTCTTCCCAAGAGCAGTTTGAGAAATGGTCTGACCGAGCCTGCAGGAGTTTACTGATGCGGCACAGTATTTGCTTGTGCAATCAATTGGGGAATAACCATTCTGACTCGGAAAATCACCTGATAAAGTGATTTGGATGAATATTTTCAGCGTGAAATGCAGTGATAAACATATACTTTCATCAAAGGATTGCCTAAATTCCCTGCTGAGCCAGTGGTAGCCAGTCACGCTGGCCGGGCAGCAGCTCTGACCACCCGTTTGCAGGGGTAGGAGATGAAGAGAGGTCTCTCTCTCTTGGTCCCTCTGATGGAGGATTTTTGCTTCATGAAGGAAGTGCTTCTTGGGTAGGATTGTGAGATAAATGGCACAGACAGTCAAAAGTCATGACGAGAGTGTGGTTTTGCCTGATAAGGACAGCTCACCCCAGTTTGGATTTGCAAAGTATAGGGCTGTTTGCTGTTATGACCACAACTGATCTTGAAAGTTTTCTATTAGAATAAAACCCTGTAAAAGCAAAACCAAAGCAGGTAGATTTTAAGTTAGTAAAGACTTAATTTAATCAATAAGGTCTTAATTCCCTTTCCCTCTGGTATACTGATTTTATAGGGGGAGGTTTCCAGTTTTGACAGTGCTGTTGGATTTCCCATTTGAAGGATTGGACCTGCCAGAGATCCTGACCCCGCTCCTCTTCTTGCTCTGCAATTTTGCTTTACATCTGAGAAATACGGGACTAGCAGGGACTTTGGGCATCTAATTCTCCAGCTGGCTGCCTGGTTGTCCTTATTTTCAGGAACTTAAATAGAAGGGAGAAGCAGGGGAGGAGAGGAAGAGGTAAATAGATGGAGAATGGGAAGGGGAGTGGTACAAATCCTACACCTGACTGGGGTGTCAAGCTGATGTTGTGTTGTCGACCAGGCAGTGGTTTTCTGGGAGTGGGACGAGGCCAAGTGGTGGAAAAATCTTGTAATAATAACTGCTCAAGTTCTCACTGAGGAAAGATCACGGTATTTTTCCCATTTTGGCCCAAAATGATCCACTTCTGACCAGCCAAGCGTGTTTAAATTAGATCAGTGCATAAGCCTCTTAAATCACATCCTTTTGTAGGGTGTTTTAAGGGTGTTACAAGTTTTTTTCTTTGTGATATTGCTTTCCCGTTTCCAGAGGGTAAGGCAGGAGATGCTGACGGAGGAGTAGGCAGAGCAGGCTTGCTTGGGAATAAGGGTACTCCAGAGAGCCTTAAAAGACAGAAGTTAAATGGGAAATGTCTCCTTGTTCTTGCTAGGGAGGGAAGATGCATTGCAGCTGCTTGCCAAGGGCAGAAATGTGGTGGAAACATTATGGAAAACAATTTAAAGTCTTCTAGGAGTCCCCTCTTGACCCTCGTAGGGACACCTCATGGTTTTCTGCCCATGCTGGAAAGACACTGTCAGGTTTCGCTGCTTCAGAGCAAGGTCTCATCCGACCTGTGATCATGGTGTCTTAATGAGATTTCCACCAACAAGACACAAGCAAAACAGAGTCTTTTTGCAGACTTCTAAAACTTAATTATTTTACAAGGGTAAACTTAATTAACAGGATTCATTGACACCTGGAGTTGGGCTGGCTAGCACGTTCTCTTCCCTCAAATGTTTAACCGCAGGTAATTAATGCTGTTTTGCAGCCCGTTAAAGCATCTCTTGCTTTCTTCAGCCTTGGAGAAGCGGGGGGGTTTTCTTTTGTAAGAATTTAGCTGTAGCACCGATTCCAAAAGCCAGATCTCCGCTTTTACTTGGAGATGCTCAAGTTCCAGAGAAGTAGGATTTAAGATGCTTTCCTTTCCTCTTTCCTTTCCTCTTTCCTTACCTCTTTCCTTTCCTCTTTCCTTACCTCTTTCCTTTCCTCTTTCCTTACCTCTTTCCTTTCCTCTTTCCTTACCTCTTTCCTTTCCTCTTTCCTTACCTCTTTCCTTTCCTCTTTCCTTACCTCTTTCCTTTCCTCTTTCCTTACCTCTTTCCTTTCCTCTTTCCTTACCTCTTTCCTTTCCTCTTTCCTTACCTCTTTCCTTTCCTCTTTCCTTACCTCTTTCCTTTCCTCTTTCCTTACCTCTTTCCTTTCCTCTTTCCTTACCTCTTTCCTTTCCTCTTTCCTTACCTCTTTCCTTTCCTCTTTCCTTACCTCTTTCCTTTCCTCTTTCCTTACCTCTTTCCTTTCCTCTTTCCTTACCTCTTTCCTTTCCTCTTTCCTTACCTCTTTCCTTTCCTCTTTCCTTACCTCTTTCCTTTCCTCTTTCCTTTCCTCTTTCCTTTTCCAATTGGTTAGCATAGTTGCTGAGCCTGATTGCGCAGAGCCCGTCCCTGCTGCACCACATGGAGCCCATTCGCTCCCCTAGAAACCTTTTCAAATCATTTTGAAGTTAGAAATTTAGGAGCACATACAATATCTGAAGCGATCCGATGATTAAACGCTATTTTAAACAGAGGAGCTCCTGTTATGCCTCTCTCTTCCCTTTTAAGCATTTCCATCAAGAGCATTTGAAATCAATGACTTCAGCTCCTCCGGGCATCTGAATGTCTCCTGGAAGGAGTGAGGATGTTGCTGAAAATTTAAATAATGACTTTGGAAACCAATAGCAACAGGAAACGAGTGCCTCTGCCAGTCACTGCAGTCCCCGTGTGCGGCAGCAAAGGGAAAAAGCGGGTTTTAAAATGCACCTGGCAAGCCCGTGCCCTTAATGACATTGCACACGTTACAGCTTCTCCTGATCGAGAGAAGTGTGAGGGTTGTGGGCTTGGGTTGGTTTATTTTTTTTTGTTTGGTTGGGTTTTTTTTCCATAAGTACAAAAAACAGGTGATGAAATTCAGGTTAAGTTTTGCATTTGCACAGCGGCTTGATTACAGTTTGCTAACGCGATGGTTAATAAGAAGGATCAGAAGTAAAAAGGGAGATTAATTTTACTTGGTGTGTAATGTTGCGGCAGTTATGCTCAATCATTTGTAAGACAGAAGGCTGTAAAATACATCCTGTGATGAGGTTACAGTGAAACTAAACATCGCCATAAATAACAGAAATTCAGCTATTTATTTACTGATCTCTAAATAAGGTGTGATGGGAGTAAATATGATGGGAGACTTTTAATTAAACTGAATGAAGGAGTGTTGTAAACACCACAACACTGCCAAGGAAAACAGAAAATTAATATGTTGGCAGACCACACAGACTCTGAAATGCATCTATAACTATGTCCTTTTGATAAATGTTTCAGTACCTCTGTGAGTGCTTTCAAATGGATTCAAGGACATCCAAGTGCCATAATATCTTGCCCAGCCTCTGTCAGGGCTGTTGTGCTTCTTATTTCCAGTGAAAATGTTGAAAATAAAGAATGTACTCCGCAAGGAGGAAAACTGGCTAATACCCACAACTCAATAAAATGAAAATAGAGTTTGCATGGGCAGGATTGATGAGTGTGTTGTCACAGATGTCAAACTATTCTGGTCCTGGTAGTAGTAAATCTTTTTCTGTGCCTTGTTGCTTTTCTCTTTTTGATATTTTCAGGAAGGGCAGCCGAATACGTTTTAATTTATCTGATGTTTGCTGATGTGGTTCTGCTCTGTTTTCCTGTCTCCTTTTGAGATGGCTGGGTCCAGAAATAGGGGAGGATTCCCCCTGTGCCATAGAGAGAAAGCCTTGTCTAGGATGTGGCTCCTGCTGGAGGTGTTATTCTGAATGGCTGATAAAACTTGGCCCAAAGTCTGCTGTGGCAGAGTTTATTTCATGTCCCCACCGGATAAAACTGCTCTGTTGCCTCCATTTGATCCCCCATCCCTTTTTTTTCTTGTATCTTTTCTTGATTTGAATTTTTGAGGGGGGTTTAGTCAGCTGTGCTCAGATTCCAGCCTCCCATTAGACAAACAGCTGTTGTCCTGTGACTTGTGGTATTGGCACGGGGGAGCTGCCCAGGGTGCGATAATCAATCAGTCAATCAATCACAGAGTGATATGGGGTTGGAAGGGTTCTGTGGCGATCATCTAGACCAACTCCCTGCTGGAGCAGGTGCCTCCTAAAGCAGGCTGCACAGGAAGATGTCCAGGCCAGTTTGAATCCTAGGATGGTTGGAGTTGGAAGGGACCTCAAAGATCATCCAGTTCCAACCCCACTGCCCTGGGCAGGGACACCTCCCACCACACCAGGTGGCTCCAAGCCCCATCTAGCCTGGCCTTGAACCCCTCCAGGGATGGGGCAGCCACAGCTTCTCTGGGCAACCTGGACCAGTGCCTCACCACCCTCACAGCTAAGAAATTCTTCTTAATATCCAATCTAAATCTCCCCTCTTCCAATTTAAAACCCTTCCCCCTTGTCCTGTCACTCCCCTCCCTGACCAAGAGTCCCTCTCCAGCTCTCCTGGAGCTCCCTTCTGATGAGTCTGACTCTCAAATGCATCCACCTTTCGCAATGTCAACAAAAGCAGCATCTTTAAATTTCTTTGCTGCTTTTCAAACCACATCAGTGCCGAATTCATGGGTAGCTCATGTGTGGCCGTGGTCATCAAAAACGAAAATAAAGAAGTCAGAATTTCTTATTGCATACGAAATAGTTGGAGTTAGAAAACATAGTAAGAATTGGGCGTTCACGGGAGAGGTGTCGGAACCCGCAGCTTGCCAAGTTGGCGAGTACTGACTTTGTGCTTTTGGAGGACTTTCCCTGTAAAACGAGGTGGAGAGTAGTTGAGGTTAGAACACCAAGTGCACTGCACAGACGGATGAAACCAGAGGCCATTAAGAGCCCCGTCTCTTGAAGTGTGCTTTGTGATAGAAGAACATGAAAATCCCTCGCTGCAGGTCCCCGTCTGTAAGAACATTAGTGGAACTTTGAATAACACAGCGCGGCGTTGCTGCAGTCTCATGGTTTCATCATGCTTTTTCCATTATTCCTACTTTTTCTTTGGGAACCAGACTTATCCTTTCTATTCTTTCTGATTTTTTTTTTTTTCTTTTTTTTGGATACTCCCGGGTGGGTATCCCTGCCAGGGCGATGGCAGCATCGCACTGTACCTTTGCAGGCACATCTAATTGTCCCACGCAGCTTTGTGCACTCCAGAGGGCACGTCTTGTGCCCAGCAATTAATTTCTGCTTCTGCTCTCCCTTCTTGCTGTTCCCCAGTCCTGGGCCAAGGGGGATGCTTAGATCTCACCCCTGGGGAAGCTGGGAAGCATCACTACTCGTTTCTCCCTCCACGTGTATTGAAATGAGTTGGGAGGAGAACCACTTTGTCAATACTGCCTTCATTAAAAGTTCACTTCTGTTCATTAAAATCCCTTTTTTAGATGGAATTTGCCGCATGCCTTGAAGTGAGAAGACAGGTGTCTGGAGGGATGGGGTGGTTGCGTTATTTTTTGGTGGTGTAGATTCACAAAGACATGGGTGGCATCGGCAACTTGTCTGAAACTCCCTTCCCCCTGCTGGAGTTGATTCAGGTCCAGAATAAAACCCCAGGGGTTAAGACCCTGGTACCAGCCAGCTGAGCTTGAAACGGTGGGTTTCACGGAGCCAAAAGATCCTTGTCTTTGTACCCACATCTTCCATTTGACTTGCTAGAGAGCAGCCAAGGTCGTCACCTCACCGAGGGCAGATTGTGAATTCAGCAGATACTCGTAGTGGTAGGTTTGCTTAGAGGCACGTTCTTTGCTTAAATCCAGTCTGTGAAACATCACTTGATGATTCCTGTAGTGTCGTTTCTAATCTGGACATCAGTGTGACAACCCGGAGGCTACTGAGGAAACTCATAGGAAGTCATTCAGGCTTCATTAAAGGCTCCAGAACTGTTCAGCAGATGTGATGTGTTTGTAGCTGTAAAGGAAGAGAGAGTTGCTTTTCCCTAAAACATACAACAGTTGAGCTGACTGTGGAAAATTGCCTGGAAGAGTCTTATTAATAAAAAGTCTTTCCTTTGAGGTGCTCTAAGACTTGTGTCTCCGTGCAAATACGAGCTCTTGGAGGTAGGTGTTTGATCATCACAACATGCAAAACTCAAATATTGGGTCCAAACTACCAGTCTGGTGTGTCTACACATGCTTGAAGGAAGGATCCAATGTTGCTTCCCCTGCTCTCTGCAGGGGCTATGCCCTAACTCGTATTTGTTAAGTTATGATAGTCCATCATCTAGTCCATTGGTTGGACTAGATGATCTTAAAAGGTCCCTTCCAACCTAGGTGATTCTGTGATAGAAAGGCTTGGTGGCTTTTTGAGAAACAAATACAGCATTAATGTTGACAATTAACCCGGTTGTTCTACCATGTAAAAAGGTGCAATTTTCCTCTTCGTGAAAAATTAAGACCTTCTTTGATCATTTGGGAAGCGTAAAGTTAGACTAATGAGGAAACTTCAGTACATGAATTCCAATGTTCCTGGTGAGGTGAATACGCAGCATCGCTGCTCGTAGGCCCGGAGGATCTCACTAGGGTTTCAAAATAGAAAACCAGAGAAGAAATTTCAATTAAATTTGCAATCAATTTAGAGAGCTGAAAGGGGCTGGTGTCACACTTGAAAACGTGTCATTTTTCCTTTTTGGTAGTACCTACAGTTTTGTCAACTCTCCATCAGAGACAGCACCACCTCTACAAATAAATAGAGATTCATAGAATCCTAGGATGGTTAGAGTTGGAGGGGACCTTCAAGATCATCCAGTTCCAACCCCTGTGCCCTGGGCCGGGACACCTCCCACCGCACCAGGTTGCTCCAAGCCCCATCCAGCCTGGCCTTGAACCCCTCCAGGGATGGGGCAGCCACAGCTTCTCTGGGGAACCTGGACCAGTGCCTCACCACCCTCACAGCAAAGAAGTTCTTCCTAATATCCAATCTAAATCTCCCCTCTTCCAGTTTAAAACCCTTCCCCCTTGTCCTATCACTCCCCTCCCTGACCAAGAGTCCCTCTCCTGCTCTCCTGGAGCTCCCTTCAGATCCTGGAAGGCTGCTCCAAGGTCTCCCCGGAGCCTTCTCTTCTCCAGGCTGAACAGCCCCAGCTCTCTCAGTCTGTCCTCACAGCAGAGGTTCTCCAGCCCTCTGAGCATCTTGGTGGCCCTCGGCTGGACCTGTTCCAACAGTTCTACGTCCTTAGTGAAGAAGCTTCACAGAAGCTACCACAGAGAGACACTTTCTTCCTCATAAATAAAGTCAAGAATTTCAAGCACCGAGTCAAGGTATTGGTAGAGCAAACCGCAGTGCATGTGGGAGGGAACGTAGCGGTGGTGATGTTCTGCTGAACAGTAAGACGTTTCCACTCTGTGGATTCACCTGGTGAGAAGAAAAGCTTGCCGGGCTGTAACCATGTAGGATGTCCCAGGGTATCTGCGATAGGTGATGAGTTTGGGGCTAAACTTACATTTTTGTTGGCTGTAAAAAGCAGTGATCTTGGAAAGGTGGATCTTTGAGGCAAGGAGAAATCTGGCAGAGCTGTGTCTCACGGCGCTGGTGTGGAGCTGTGGCTTGGGGGAGGACCTGTGAGCGGCTTCAGCAGGTGCTTCTTGGTCAGTGTTTGCAGTTTGCCAAAAAGCTTGAAGACAGAGCCCTCCTCTGCCTCGGGTGGCTTAAATGACTCCTTCAGGAATATATCTGCTCCATCCGTCCAGGTGAAAAAAAAGATGGTAAATCACAATAGTGCCAATTGATTGCTGTGAAAAAAGTTTACATCACTTTCATTCCATAAGTTAACGGCTCGACTACTGAAGTAGAACCAAGGTCTGCCAGAAATGAGGAGCATTCATACCCATCAGCATTTGAAGACTGTGTTTGTTTAAAAACCTTTCAGGAGATTTTTAAATTATTGCTGCTGTAAACCTTGAACAGAGCTGTGAATAACTTCTTTTCGAGTGCTAACAACTGCATCAAAATAGTGAGAATTAATAGGTGCATCCCGTGGACGTGCTGGCACAGCAGAAAGCCTTGCAGGGCAGCTCCTGGCACACGTGTCCTCCTGCCTCGTGAAGAGCAGCAGCATCGGGTGAGCTGGGGAGGAGTGGACGAAGCTGGGATGGGAGGACCCATGCGCTGGAATTTGGACCCAAGGCACGGTGTGACCAGGATCCAGCCTGGGATGGAAGAGGTGCCCACACTGCAATAAATACTGCTCTCACTGAAGCTAGAGAGAAAACTCCCATTGATAGAAGTTCAAGCTTCAAATGTCAAGATAGGACCGAGGAACAGAGCAAGGAGAGCACAGTTCTGAAAGGACAACCTATCCAATGATTTACTTTTTTTAAAAAACTCTGATACATGCATCAACGTGTCTAACTGGAGGAGAAATTGCATTCAGAGAAAAGTGCTGAGACTTATTTTGATGAGCATTCAAAAGTTTTGCTAAGTTCTGGAGCGCTTCAAGAGGTGGCTTGGTTTTTTTCATACCTTGGCTTGATGGAAAGAACATCTCTGCAATGTGAAAGTGTATCGTGAGAAGATATCGAAGCTTATGTTGACTTGACTGTCATTTTCCTACTAATAAGTTATTAGAGGCTGAACTAAATCAAAGACAGGAAACCTTTAGGGCCTGTTTAAGGTGTCATAAGTATGAAAACTTCTGTCTCTTGTCTTCGTGCAACTCTATTTTTATTAAGTAGAACAAAGAAAAGTAGAGCCACCATTTTTCTTCCAAAGACCTTCCTGAAAAGAATTACTGTCAGTTAATTTTTTGATATTTTTTCCATTCTGAAAGGTTCCACGCTCAGCGATGTAGCGTTACCCTCTGGAAACGGGCACGTGGATTTTGCACCAAGGTTGCTGGTGGGGGTCTGGTGGCTGGCCCCTGTGCTGTAGGAGGTCTGGCTGCCCACGGAGAGGGGAAAAGCAGGGAAGGCTCTGCCTGGACAAACCCCACCAAAAAAAAACCTTTTGCAGAAGGTTTGGTTTGACCACGTCGCTTTGCAGCATCAGGACTCGGCAGCGTCCCTGATGCAACGTCTCCCATCTGCTGTCACTGGGCAGAGCGGAATCAGAAAGCAGGAAGGCACAACTTTAAAGACAGCCAAGTCTTTTATTATTATTTTGCACATTTGATATAGAATTGATAGAAATTAAGGCACAGAGAGCCATTCTTTCAGGTAGTGGGCCCAGTATTTCAGTTTACTTAGGGTCATTATTATTTTTTTTTCTCTTGCTTCAGCATGGAAAAAAGCATGTGAAGTCTGGGCGCTGGAATGGTTTGGGATGAGGAGAAGCAATCCATGTGTAAAGCTTCCCATCGTGGTTTCTAACCTCATCGCTGTGCCAAAAAATCCCCTCGCTGTTGAGCGCTGCCTTTTGATAAGATGTTTATGCGTGAGGCTGGTAGAGAAATCAGTTGTCTCAAAAAAAATCAGCCCCCCCTTGCCCTTGTCTGCATCTTCCTCCTCCGCTTTTTTACAGCACAGTCCCCTACTGCAGTTTTGAGGATGCAACAGGAAAATGTGAAGGGCTTTAGAAGGATTTGTTCACTTTGGCTGCTTATGGAGACTTCTCTACCTGAAGGGTGATGCTCATTAACACCTACTGCACAGCGATTAAGCTGAGCAAGGGTCGTTGATATTTATGTGGCATTTTGCAAGAGCATAGCGAGAAATTCCTACATGATTTTCCAGAGATAAACTTAACAGGAAGTCTATGAACAATCAAGAAACAAGCCACAA
The DNA here is from genome assembly GCA_013398155.1 of Pedionomus torquatus. Classification (NCBI taxonomy): domain Eukaryota; kingdom Metazoa; phylum Chordata; class Aves; order Charadriiformes; family Pedionomidae; genus Pedionomus; species Pedionomus torquatus. The sequence continues at coordinate 416,923 of VZRU01010163.1, read as the reverse complement.
ACAAGTCGACGTGGATGGGTATCAGCATTTTGCATCCCCTGCCCTTCTCTCTATCCCTCTTGCTCCTACCATACGGCAAAGCAAAGGCAGTGGAAGTCGGGATTCTCCATCAAAGAAAGTTTCTCGCTCCTTACTCTGTTTCCTTTACTCTGTACTGGCCACTTTCTGTCTTCTAGGCTTTAGATTGGTATTAATGGCTGTTTGTTCGTTCTTCTGTAAATAGATCAGGCAGATAAATAAGTAGTTATTTCAGAGTGCAGGTCTGTCTGCACTCTGCAAAGCTACACGCAAGTGAGACTTGCCAGAAGCAAAATCGATTGGTTAAACTTTGAATATTTCAAAGAAGTTCAGCGCTGCTTGTGAACAAAGATTAAAGATGCTGTAAGGCTTTTGAGCCTTTTTTTTTTCTTTTCTCCAGCTACAAAACCATATCTGATGGAAAAATGGCATTGCTCAAATCTGCAGAAGTAAACAATGCTGCCCTGAAATGAATTAATTAATAAGGTGGCGGGTCTCAGCCCTCTAATAATCCAGCTCCAGGTGGAGGGTTTTGACGGTCTGTTATAACGTGGCTGGGCTGCAAAGCTTTGGAGAAGGAATTGGTTAAAACTGAACCCGTCTGAAGCGCATTCCCAGGTGTTGGAATTAGCCGGGCATTGGCAGGGTGGAGGCGATGCTGCTGCCAGCACGGCCGTGATCCCGTGGGGACCTGCTGCTTGGCAGTGTGCTTCCAAGCCGGATAATGTGCATGTCCCCACTGTGGCATGAGTGACCCCTCTGCTATTGAGGTTTGGCTCTTGTGGAGTCTCTTTGGAGGGTTGGTTCAGCGGGAGCAGGACCTTGAGCATCCCTTTGACCCTCTCCCGTTGGGACCAGACTCTGCCTTATGGCCAGAGGGATTGCCCTAGGGCGAAGCCAAGCTGATGCACTGTGAATATGGGACTGCACTTGTGAAAGCCTCAGGGATTTTTTTATTTGTTATTGGTTTCTTAAATGCAATCAGGGTGTTTTGTTGTTTTTTGTTTTTTGTTTTTTTAAAAAAGGAATTTTTTTTTAACATTCTCCCTAGTAACAAGCCGTAGGACAAGAGGAAATAGCCTCAAGTTGTGCCAGGGAAAGGTTTAGCTTGGATATTAGGAAAAATTTCTTCCCAGAAAGGGTTGTCAAGCCTTGGAACAGGCTGCCCAGGGAAGTGGGGGAATTGTCACCTCTGGAGGTATTTAAAATAGGGGTAGATGTGCTGAGGGGCGTGGTTTAGCGGTGGTTTTGGCAGTGTTGGTTGATGATGCTCTGGATGATCTTAAGGATCCCTTCCCATCTCGACAATTCTGTGATTCTGTGTTGGACCTCAACGCTTATTAAATATCAGCATCTTTAAGGTCTATAATGTGCAGGCAAGAGCCGTGAGCTCTCCTGTCCTTCAGCAAATGTATTTCTGCTGTATTCAAAGATACGGCCCTTTCTCTTTCCAAAGTCTATTGCTCTATAACCTGGTTAGTGTTTTAGGAGAGTTAACAGGGAGAATACGTTACTGTGGGCTTAGACTTTAGGTTTGACAGACAGCCTTGGTCTGCAGATCTCACCCGTCTTTATTACCTTATGCAACACCAAGTGCTCTTTCTGAACCGTCTTTTCAGTGTTTGCCAGAAGTTCTAACCTGTACAAACTTTTTGTACTAAAATATATTTAAATTCGCCCTGGAAAAACGAAGGAATGAGTTTTATTCCTTACATTCTGCCGTAGTCCTTCCAAATTTTCATTTTCAAGACACTGAATAATTCTTCAGATTTCTCTGAACTTCAGTGGGATGACATTTGCTGACTGAGAGCACTGGTTTTTGGAGCCTTTCCACACTTGACTCTCTTTGCATAGAGACATAGACTTTTCCTCCTCTCCTATATCCAGCAGCAAGGAATTAAATCTTTCCACTCCCCGGCTCCTGTGCTTGCTTTCTCTAACCCAGGGAGCCCAGCAGTGACCAGCACATGGAACTGTACAGGGTTTGGAATGAAAAGCAGTTTAAAATGTGATTAAATACGTAAGGAAAAGCTCTGCCTAAAACCTGTATGTTTTTATTGTGTGTTTTTGAAGCTCGCTTGTAAGGGCAGTTGTATTCCTCTGAAATAAGGTAACCTGGGCATGAAAACGTCGCCCACAATTCTCACCCGTTAATCATTGCCCCGTTAAAGAGTGGCAGAGAGATGCCAGAGGGTCTCGGTTGTTTGAAGATGGTGGGAAGGCGGCAGCTCCACTGCTATAGAATGAGAATTTTATCTGACAGCACAATGTCAAGTTCTAGCTCAATATTATTGCTTAGAAATTTCCCCACCTGGTGCAGAAAGCGGGGTCTCCCAGCTGGGCCTTCGGGATCGTGTCACACTGATGAGGGAAACCAATTCTTCATCTGCTGTAAGGAAATCCCTATTCTCAACGTGGAAAAATCTCCCAGATCTTGTTTCCAGGGGCAGAAGCCCTGCCCGAATCATAGAATGGTTAGAGTTAGAAAGGACCTTGAAGATCATCATGTTCCAACCCCCCTGCCCTGGGCAGGGACACCTCCCACTAGACCAGGTTGCTCAAAGCCCTGTCAAGCCTGGCCTTAAATACTTCCAGGGATGGGGCATCCACAGCCTCCCTGAGCAGCCTGTTCCAGTGCCTCACCATCCTCACAGTAAAGAATTTTTTCCTAATATCCAATCTAAATCTCCCCTCTTCCAGTTTAAAACCATTACCCCTTGTCCTATCACTATGCTTCCTGACCAAGAGTCCCTCTCCAGTTCTCCTGGAACTCCCTTCAGATCCTGGAAAAGGCTGCTCTAAGGTCTCCCTGGAGCCTTCTCTTCTCCAGGCTGAACAGCCCCAGCTCTCTCAGCCTGTCTTTGTCAGAGAGGTGCTCCAGCCCTCTAATCATCTTGGTGGCCCTCCGTTGGACCCGTTCTAACAGTTCTATGTCCTTTATCACGAGGGGAATGTTCAGCCTGAAAAACATCCTGGGCAATTAATAATTTTTCTCATCCCTCTTAATCTCTTTTCCTTTTTTTTTGTTAAGAAAATGCCGCAGTTCTGGCAAGGGCTGATGCCTCTTTTGATGCTGATGGTGTCTGACACGGCATTAATGTGTAGTCAGACATGAAAAACAATGCAAGTAGCATTGATCTGTTGTTTTCCAGGTTGGTTAAGTTCCTTCCTATTGAGGAAAGGGATTTAAATACAGCTTGGTTGGCTGGAAAGAATAAATGCAACCGGGAATTCTGGTTTCCACTGGTATTAATAGCAAAGTTCCTGCTGCTTTCAGGGGATTCTGGATGGGACCCTCCTGATGCTTCCAGGAAGGAAAAGGAAAGGGAGTTTTCATTTCTCTTTCATTGTGGTGGGGTATTAAATGCAGCGCCTGCCGTCCACACTCACCCTCTGGTTCCACTTCCATTAAATTCAGCATGAATCCACGCGGGGCAAAGATGATCAAAGGTGTGCCAAGGAGGTGGCTGGTGGGACGGTGGGATGCGGGAGCTGCTGCTCATCGCTGACCTGCACAAACAGCCCTCTCTGCACATGTGCTGGTTCCAGCATTTTGGGGAGGGAAACGATAATTTCTGTGGGTAGAAAAATGGAAAAAAATGGAAAAAACAGCCATCAAAATAACGTCATGCAGGCAAACCCACTGTTTTCCCCAGCCAAAGCAAGAACATTGCACTATGCTCGTGGCTAAAGAAAGTTAAATTTTAATTTATTTCTTTTTCTTTTTTTTTTTTTTTTTTTTTTTTTTCGCCTGTGCTGTTACGTTCTTGCAATGCCAGCCGTAAACAGGGATAAAATTTTACCAAGGATCAAATTCAGAAATGCTCAATGGGGTTTTGCGAATTTGGGGGGCTACAAGGCAAAAGCCAGTGGGGGCTGCTGGCTCCAAATTCTCACGTCGCATTTGCGAGTTCGTCTGGTGCTACTTTTAATTAAAAGTAGGAGTAGTTCGTCCATGATACCTTAGGAATGAGAAGGCACTTTACTTCCTCCTTGAATTTTCTAAGGTTTTTTTTTATTAGGTTTTGTTACATTTCTGTCTGGAAGGTTTCTGGGGCCTCTCTGTCCCTTAGGGATGTGCGCTTCAGGGAACCGCTGATCCGTATGGTTCCTCAGTCTTCTATGTGATACCGGAAAATCACAGCATAATATAAACCACACGTTTGCAACGCTTCGTATCACCTAAAACACGTTTCTGAAGGATGCTGGGAATGGACCATTCAGTTGCCTGGAGATGCGGGTGCTTTGTAAGACATTGCATCTCTCCCACCAGTCAAAGGGGAGACGGGTTTGCTGGTTTGGGATGGAGACCTGTGTCATTTAAATGAGTAGGAGGGAGGGGAACAGAGTTGCAATCAGCTGAGCAATTAGTGCAGTCTCGCTCTGTCTCTCTTAGTTGACTATGAAAAAGCATCAGTGCCAGAAGTTGGTGAAGATGTGAGTTTACACTGCAACACCTCCTCCAAACACCTTATATTTTAATCTTTCACGTGTTTTCGGAAGAGCATTGGTTTAGCGCTGGATGAGGGAGCATTCCAACTTCCCAACTCCATCTGCAGGGTGAAATTGCAGACTAATGGAGAATTTGGAACATGCTGCCCATTAGTGGTGCAGCTGATGCCCCGTGCCCAGCTCCCACCATAGGTGGCCAAAAAACACCCCAACTCCATGCCGCAGGGCAGTGGGCTGAGCCGTGGCAAACTAAGCACACCTGAGAAGCGGCACTGAAGGTCTGTGATCCCTGGATGCTTCAAATGCACAAACCACTGCAAGGATCAGGAAGGGAAAACCTTCCCTGGGTGGTTCTGCAGGTCTTTGTACCAAAGGTCTCACTAAGAGGTTCACTTTGTCCCTAAAACATTTTGGATTTAAAATCTGTAAATTTCACACATGCAAAGTTTCTTTTTTTTTGCTTCCTTTGAAAGAAGAAATCCCTTTCTGCCATGGAACCTGGCTGCACCTTTACTCCTAGGGATGTGGGTCATTTGTGTGCAGATGATGGGGCTCAGGTGTTGGGGAGGAGCAGGTGGTACAAGGTTGAGTCTTGCTGATGTGTTGCATCTGGTGGTGCTGACTAGGGAAGGGGTGGGGAGCACCTTCAGTCCTCCTGATAAACCCAGGCTCCCTCCAGTTGTTCCTTGATGTTCCTCTGTGTGGTTGTGTGGAGTCAGTATGGAAGAGACTTGGGAACAACAAGTAGGAGGAGAAACACCAAGGAGAGGTTGGTGTCCCAGGTGAGTAAGCGTTGGAGCATTACAGAAGCAATAGCCAGGCAACCCGTGTGGTGGTCTGATGCCTGGCATGATCCAGTGGACAGGGTTGTTTCCTGCTGCTGAGGACACTGCCTGGTCTGCTCTTTAGAGACAAGAGGCTGGCCAGCTGAGATGTGAGGGCTGCAAGATGGCTTTGCTGAGCTTCTTGGGCTTGGAGAGGAGTTGGGTGAGTTGGCCAACGGTTGCCAAGCAGTGGCATGTTTTCAGTGATGTCTCTGGAGTGTGTCTGAAGGATCTCTTTGAGTGTGTGTCTGAGTGAGGACCCCAGTCTCCTCTGAAGGCTGGTGCTTCCCCAGAACCTGTGGACGGGGAGGGTTGAGTGTGTGCTGGTGCCGTCGCCCAGGGGACACGCTGAGTGCTGGAGTCCTTATGGAAACGGAGGAAAATAGAAGTGGGATGCGTGTGCTGGGAGACATCATTCCTGCTTCTCCTCAACTAGAAAAACAAAATAAGCCTCGGGCAGGTTCATGTTGGGTGATGGATGCTTCTAGCTGCTGAAGAGCAGCTGTGTGCCCTGGGCTGTGCTCCTCTGCTCTCACCAGCTTGGTGAGGCCGTACTTGGTGGGGGGCACATCTAAGTGTTATCGAAGTACTTCAAGGAGTAATCCTGCCTTACAGTGCAGGACTTCTTCCCCACCCCCTCTCCCCCCTCGGTCAATAAAGAAATTCTTTTGCTGCAGAAATGCTTTGTTCTCTCTTGAATGTGATTTTGGATAACTCTTTACTATCCGTACCCCTCTAAGAGCTCATGGAGATCGCTGCAGCAGTATCAGCCCTGAGCTCGACGCGCTCCTCTGACCCTACAGCTTACACTGACCTGATATAAAACTTCCCTAGTGATTACTTTTCCTTGAGCTTATTGTTTGTAGTGTTGGAGTCTGTAGCCCTCCAGAAAGGAGGCTGCACAAGTCCCACATTTGGCTGTTCGGGTCAGAGCATGGGATTTTGGTGCATTTCTCCCCCCGCTCCCTGTTTTCATTACTCAGCTGTAAGCTGTTGATCTTAGAGATATTTTATCAAGTCACTCTTACTAATTTGCTTGGTATGTTTGCTGGTTCCAGATGTGGTGCTAATTTTTAACACTTTGTCAGTATAAGGTGGCAGCAGGGATGCTATATATTGTTTTGTGCGTCAGGGGATAACACAGTCCAGAGCTTTCACCGAACTTCACGGGTGCGCGGAGCTTCAGGTGTTCAGAGAAATGCTGGAAATGCCTAATTTAAATTCTTCTCCAGCTACTGGAAGAAAGAAGATAAATCATAAATAAACCGAAATTATGTTCTGCCTCCTTTGCGGATTTCTCTCCCCACCTCATGTAGTAGAAAAATGCGTGTTGTAAATCCCATGTGAAAGCGCGTTTGCGCTGGCAGTTCCTGTGGCTGCGTTAAAAGGGATGCTCGGGGCCGTATTTCAAACTCCCACCTCTTATTTTCCACGGACAAGTGTGCTCCTGGGTGCAGCTGGGGGGGTGAGAGCCAGCCATTTGCCTAGATGATGCGCTCTGCAAACTCAGAGAAGATCATGACCTAGAGAAAAGGGGAGGCACAAACCCCATAACTCAGGGGCCCTTGGTCCCCTCAGATAATACAAGGCACTTCTCAGGGCAGCTGGGGATGGAGACACATCTCCCTGCAAACAGTGTTGTTAAAAACTGGTGTTGAGTAGAGATTGAAGTTTTTTTTTGGGGGGGGCATGTTCTTGGGTTTTTTTAGGTGACTGGTTTCTAGAGGGTTGGCTTCTTCACTTAACTTCCATTTTCTGCTCTGGAAGAGTGTGGAGGAATGGCTAGCTGACAGAGGTCATGTAGACATGGTCCAGCTGGCCAAGCAGGATCTTGAGAAACATCATACACAGCTAATTTAGTTGCTAACGTGGCAGGCCTTTCCGTCTTTGATAGAACATGTTGCAAACAGCCATGGGAAAAGAGGATGTAGGTAACCACAGATAAGGAACCAAGGGCGGGATTGACCTTTAAAGCAATAACCAATGATGATCTGGTATTTTGCAATATGCATGAGTTAATTATAACGAATATAAAAGTCTGATTGCGCCGCCATAAAGTTGAAGCTTGCTGATCACTCAATATGAGTGTGTCCCTGTCTTCCCTCCGTCATGACAGAAGAGAGGAGGGAGCGACTACATCAGTCTTACCCCTTCCCATCAGACCCGCTCTGCTTTGCTGCGGACTCTCGCCAGCTGAATTAGAGAGGCGGGGGAAAATAACCCTTTCTTGTCTCTTATGTGCTCACCAACTTTTGTGTGTCAAGGCTAAACCGGCAAGTGCCTCGTCATCTTTGTCCCGTGCTGAATCTTCACATGGGCTGTAGAAACAGGATTTATTGACCAAAGTTTTGGGCTCTGTGCTGACGGCAATTCTTTTAACACAGCTTAGCTATATAGCCAGCTGAGCAGAATATGCAGGAGGCAAAAAAGCCCCCTGGTATTGTAGCATTAACTGAGGAAAAGTGGTGTTTGGACCGATAACGGTGTGAGGACATCATGATGTGTGAAAGTGAGAGGGTGACGGTGATTTTCATTTATTCCCTCTCTTTAGGGATATCTCTCTCTCCAAGTTCTCGTGTGGTTTCTGCAAAATGCCTCTGATAAGTTTGACTGAAGAGCAGAGGAGCTGTGGGTAGGTTGTAGGCTTGACTTAGACTTCCTAGGTTAGGTTAGGTGTTCACCAAATTCAGTTCCACGTTTGTCAGTGGTCTCAGTTGTATTCTGCCTCTTTAGAGTCATCATATGACTAATTGCAGAGGGACCGATGAGATAAAAGAAAGAGATGTGCAAAAAACTGATTTACAGGTGGGACTTTAGGCAGCTCCATTCCCAACCCTGCTCTTGGATTCATGGGATCCTTCAATTCTGGGAAGCTTAGGTTTTCCACTGAGAAAACTAAGCTATGGGTGAAGCCGAGGATGGCAGGAGGAAGCAGTCACTGTTCCAGCTTCCTCTTATTTCAGTAAAAAATATCAACTGAAAGCTGGTTTCGATTGAGCGATCAATTAATACCCCTCAGCGCATACAGACGCGGAATTAATTTGAAAATCCCTTGTGTAAAGGCAGTGGAAAATAAGAATATTTTTTGTGTAGTTTACAACAGGAAGAAAGTGTATCCTCCAAAGGTAAATGTCACCAACATCGATCACAATTCACAGCAGCGTCTCCAAAACTTTGCGCCGTTGTTGGAAGACTGCCCGTAGTTTCACAAGAGATGCCAATCTTTACATTTTATCTTGTTTTTTTCCCTTTATTTCCTCCTTCTATTCTAAAGGTAGCATCTCTCACAATCAATTGCATCACAAAACTTTTCAAGGTGTTGGTTTTTCTTGTTGTTTGGTTTGGGTTTTGGGGGCTTTTTTTTCTCTTTTTTTTGTGCCGGTAAGTACCAGGGAGTTTGTGCTTGACTGGTCGTTCCTGGTGGAACCCTGCATTAAACTGGCTGGTGGTGGGGCAGGGGGTGGGGGTGAGGAGCTAAGGAAGGGTGGTCTCCATGCTGTAATGGAGCTAATGGCATTACGCTCAGGACAGCTGTGGGTACATCTGGTGTTAAACTACCGTTATTTAAACTTTATGATGCGAGAGACTGCCAACTCTCCCCCTCGCAGCATATAAATTATGTCAATTGCTCATGCACTTTTTCTAACCCTGATTTCTCTTGAATTATGGATGATAGACAGGACCAGAATTTGCTTTTAGTGTTCCCTTGTGGCCGTGTGTGTGCTGAGTGCACTGAGCAGTCATAATCTCAGTGTGTGCAGTCAGGGGATGCATAATATAATTTGGACTGTGACCATCTAGCTCGTATCCTGACCATTAAAGGGGTTTCTAAAGCTCAGAGCTATTTTGGGGTAGGGTAGGTGCTTTGATGCCAGGTTTGTATATTTAAAAAAATAATAAAATAAAATAAAGCCTTTCTGAGGCTGGAAGGGTTCGTAGCCGAGATCTCTGTGGCCCAGATGAGGTGTTTTGTTTTTTTTTTGAAAGCCAGCGTGATGTCCCTTTTCGAGAGAGCCCTCCATTGTGGAGATCAGAGACTGTCTTTGCGGCTTCATTGTGGGGAGGAATAATAGCTCCTGG
>VZRU01010163.1:357541-400501 GCA_013398155.1 Pedionomus torquatus | reverse complement strand
TGGGTGGGGCTGGCTTGGGAATTTTTCTTTTTGGCTGCTGGAGGAGGTGTGATCGATTCCGGGGCTCAGAGAGGTGGGTCCACCTTATGTTCCCACAGTTGGCTGCTTCGGATGGCAGAGCTGAAGGAAACGCCTTCCACCAAGTCACTAAGAGTTTCCAAGGAACGCTAATAACCAGGTGGAATATGGAAGTTACTGAGAAACCCCATATTTAATTCTTCTGTATTTAGGTTGGACCCAGTGCCAGCCTCCATCCTTCTCCAGAAGAAGCGGGTGGAAGGTCTGGCATCTCTGCCTCTCCTACGTTTTTTGGGCTGTGCTGTAACATAGCTTCAAAAGTGGTTTTCAAGACTGGGACTTCGTTTGCAAGGTTCAAATGTGTGATGTGCACCTCTTAAAGAAAAAGAAATGCTAATGGAGGTGCTGGGGTGATGCTGACTGAGGTGTCTCTCATCCATCACGTTGGAACCTCGTGCCGTGGCACTTGTTGCAAGTCAGATGGATTTATTTATTGAGAGGAGAATGGAAGAATAATGTAATAAGGAAGCAGAATGGATATTAATTATAAAAGCTCGTTATCTGCTCCTCTTCCAACCAAAAATAAATAATCAGAATAATGTGTTTTGGTGTTGGGTTTTTTTTGAGACAAGCACAGTGATGAGCTGGCTTTCTGTTTCTGTTCTTTTTCCTCAATGAGGCTTAGAAACCCATGCACTGAATGAGAAAATAAATAGGGAACTGAAAACATCTCTCTATCCAATCTGAAATAACATTTGGTTTGTGCGTATGTAAGGGGAAAACAGGCGTACGGTAAACAAATGCAATTATTTTCTGATAGATGGACTTACTGCAAAGTAATGAGTCAAAAAATAGAAAGAGGAGAGATTTCTTTGAGTAGCCCTCCGGTGGAAACTTGGCATCTTTTCTTGAACCGTTGCTAATATTGCAAGATTTCCTGTGCTTTTACACAGACGTGGTGGGCGATGGCCATGTGTGTCCTGCTGCCCCTGCAGCGCTTGGTTTGTGGGTGTCACAGCGCTTGGTTTGTGGGTGTCACAGCGCTTGGTTTGTGGGTGTCACAGCTCCTTCCAAGTAGAAATAGCCAAAGCATAACGTTGTTGAAGGTTTGGAATCGGATGTTGAAAAATAGGTGGAAGTGAGAGCCTGCTGCCCCCGTGCCAAGGAGGTTTGGTGGTAGCATCTCGTGGAGGACACTCTCACCACAGGCTTTGTGGTGAGTTGTGGCTCTGGAGGGTGGAGGAGCCGGAGGAGGGATGCCTTGGGTGGTGACACCGGGGGGAAAAAGGTGACATCATGAACAGATTTTAAGGCTCATGATGCAGATAACTGGAACGATCAAAACTGTTCAGCTTGCCTCCAGCATCTCCTATGCCAATATAATTGGAGAAATTGCCAGAAAAAACAGGCAAGTCATCTCTAGTTATTTTATTGTTGGATCCTAACCCTCCTCGTAGCCTCTGCCACCAGCAGCTCATTGAAGGAGTAGCATGACAAGATAGCACTGAAAGATGCATGACACCACGTTATCGATTTCTCACGTCTTTTATTGTAGCTCAGAGAGTGCCAGGGCTTGCTGTGCTGGCGGAAGGATAAAAGGCTGCTGAAAACAAGGAGGAGTAAGGCTGGTCCTGAGAGTCAGAGTGAAGGGATGGGGCAGGCAGAAGATTGCCATGAGCGAGATTAAAGGCAACGAGACTGGTTTTGAGCGATGACCTATGGGAATGTCACTGGCTTCCTTCAGAAGAGCGTATTCTTCTGATACGGAGTTTTACCAAAGAAACCAAAGTATTTCCGTGATCTGTTCCCTCTGGATCTGATACTGCAAAGTTTCTGCGTTCTTTGGGTTGTGGACTACTGAGATAATTAAATACACAAGAAAGTAAAATGCAGTTCTTGTGTGTGCACACATAGAATCCTAGAATGGTTCAGGTTGGAAGGGACATTAAAAACCACCCAGTGCCACCTCCTACCCTGGGCAGGGACACCTCCCACCACACCAGGTTGCTCCAAGCCCCATCCAGCCTGGCCTTGAACCCCTCCAGGGATGGAGCAGCCACAGCTTCTCTGGGCAACCTGGGCTCATCACCCCCATAGCAAAAGATTTCTTCCTGGGATACAGGAAAGGGGGTTTGTGGTCTCTCCCTGGAGCTTTCTCTTCTCCAGGCTGAATCCTCCCAACGCTTTCAGCCTGTCCTCACAGCAGAGGGGCCCTTAGACCATCTTGGTGGCCTCCTTGGACCTGCCCCAACAGGTCCACGTGCACACTGCTACCCATTTTCACTGGGTGCCTCAGAACACCGGACACACGGGTGTCCCAAGGAAACCTTAAATGAAACCCTTAAGTATCCAGGCAGTATCCTGGTTCTGTACTAACACTGTGACATATTTTGGCTGCGGGGACCTGCTGGATATCTTGTAGTCCCAAGGCGAGGTGCGGTGCCGACAGGAGCTGCTCAATCCAGCAGATTTAAGTCTCTCTCTCTCTCTCTCTACCTGCTGCCTTGTGGTAATGTCATATACCTCTCTCAGGTAACTTTGTCTGAATATTTCACAAAGAGTTATTTATTTTTTTTCTGATTCGCCTCTTTAGCAGCTCTTCCAAGAAGGGAACAATCAAGCAAATGGTGCATGGTAGAGTTTCATGGCAAGGGTCTCAATCTCTATGGTCTCGTATATCAGCTGGCATTTTTTTCCTCTGTAATCTATGTGCTTTACATAGTTGGGATCATTTGAATTATTCGTGTCTGTTGCCTCTTTTTTTTTTTTTTTCACGTTAATACCCTCATAAACCGTGACGCTACCCAAAAATAAGATTTAATGAAGCTTTTGATCTCATAATAGTTAAATGGATTTGAAATGGGGCAAAAATTAAGGTAATTACACTAGAAAGAGCCTAGTTACTTGAAATTTTCAAATGCCTTTTATTATCTCACCCCTAATGTGTTTCATCGGCCTGACAGACGCAGAAGGTACCAGTAATTCCCATTTTCAGATGTACAAATCGATACGGAAATTTTTCCTATGATTTTTTTTTTTTTTTTTTGAGCCTTTCCTTGGTGCTATTTGCAGAATAACTGCAGCTCGTTACTGGTTGAGAAATTCCAATTTGTTTGTGTTTGATGTTAAACTGTGGACACAGATTAAGCAGCTCCCCTGGTGCCGGTGTCACCGGTGCGACTGTTTGTCACAGCGTTCCTTCCCAGAGTAGATTTTTCTTTTCCTTTTGTGTTTCTGTTTTGTTTTTTTTTTCAACTCTGGCAGAGTCCTCCTGAAATAACGGGGCCATCTGGGAAGGTTTGCTTGGTTTTGTTCCGAGGAGGCTTTCTATGTCATCCTGTCTTTTGTTTCGTGGAGAGCATCTAAATTAGTCCAAGAGGCTGGGTTTTTATTTGTCCTTCTCTTCCGAAGCTGATGTGTCCCTCTCCATCCTGCTCAAAGATGCGCACGCACACACAAACACGCACTTGTCTCCTGGACCTTGAAAGAAAATAGCCTGCATCCCTAGCAAAACGTGGGCTCGAAGTACATCCCCTTTTCTGTATTATTCTCCAGGATAAGCCAGTCACGGGCTTCGCTTTATTAAAAAAAAATAAATATTCTAGCACCAAAGGCTAGTAACAGAGATAATGAATGCGCTGATGCTGTGCCCCTGTTCCAGGTGATTTACCGTGGCTTTTCTGTCTCTCCACTTTCCTAACAGGCATGTGATGAAAAACCAAGGAACTCAGAGCAGATTATTATGAAATTCCTTTCTTTTTATTTTATTGGGGGTATCCTTTCTTATTTTACGGCAGTGGTACCAACCTTTGTGCGAGCTGAGAGGGAGGTGGGTGCGATAGTCGCACATCTGGACTTTTGTTACTCCCAACCAGGGGTTACTCAAGATCTGAACTGAATGTGTGCTGGGGAAGGAAGGTGTAAGGTGCCGTTCTGCAGCATCCGACTTCCATCATCTGCAAAAGTGGAGCTGTAGCAAGTCAACCAAGTGGGAAACCTCCAGTCCCCACGTGTGGAAACATGTATGGTCTGTGTATGGTGTATGTAGACACACACAGGTGTGTGTTCCAGTATGTATGTATTGTGTGTATAATCATAGAATGGGTTGGGTTGGAAGAAACCTTAAAGACCATCCAGTGCCGCCCCCTGCCCTGGGCAGGGACACCTCCCACCACACCAGGTTGCTCCAAGCCCCATCCAGCCTGGCCTTGAACCCCTCCAGGGATGGGGCAGCCACAGCTTCTCGGGGCAACCTCTTCCAGTGCCTCACCACCCTCACAGCAAAGAAGTTCTTCCTAATACTTAACCTCAATCTCCCCTCCTTCAATTTAAGCCATTACCCCTTGTCCTGTCACTACATTCCCTGATCAAGTGTCCTTCCCCATCTCTCCTGGAGCTCCCTTCAGGTACTATAAGGCCATTATGAGGTCTCCCTGGAGCCTTCTCTTCTCCAGGCTGAACAGCCCCAGCTCTCTCAGCCTGTTCTCACAGGAGAGATGCTATATCTATATATAAAATATATATCTTCATGTATTGGCAATGTATGTTTTTCAGCAAGAAATATTGCTTACAGGTGTGACATTTTAGTTGACAGAAGATTATTTCATGCGAGAAGGGAAAACCATGGGAAAACTGATGTCCTGATGCTGGAGGACTAACTGGTGACCTCACTGGTTTACCCAACAGAAGTAACAACTTGAGTTTAGAGCCTGAATATTTTTATCATGTTATAGAGGCTATGATTTTATTTTTTATTTTGTTACAACATTTGCACGGTGCAGCGTTGCCTTTGAAAGACTCAGCGTAGAAACTTCTGGTTTCAGATATATCGGTCTCCTGTGTCCCATAATTAAAACTTCCAGATTTGGCTCCAGTCCTGATGTTACATTTCAACTTTTTCCATCGGCAATAAAACTTGGATGTCCAGCTGCCTGCAGGAGCTCACTCTTACTTGAAGGCAGACTGGCTTTTGACATGAAAATGTACTAATTTACATTTCTGCGGCGTGTAAGCAACTTTTCCTGAGTGGTGATACGACAGAGCAGCTCGGTTTGGGGTTTTTTTTGTGTGTGTGTGTTGGGTTTGCGTGGTTGGAACTTGGTTGCAGTCGGTGCTTGTCTTGAACCCAACCTTTCCGTGAACTCTTTGGGAGTTTTGCTGAAGTAAGGAAATAGGGTTGTATTTGGGATTAGGAAATAATAAAAAAAAAAAGCCTGTGAGGCTTAGTCTGATCTGTAACATCTTTAGTGGAGTGGAAAAGGTAGATGAGGTCTCTGTCATCATGAATTAATGAGCAGCCAGAGGATGCGTATTCTCCAATGTGCAATAACGTCTTCATTTTCATCTTGGAGCCTTGCTTTGAGATGAGGAGAGCCTTCTGAGCAGCCCTATGAAACCCCTGACCTTGGGCGTTTTGCTGCCTGCACCAAGATTTTGCTGGTTGACCACTGAAAATTCCGAATTTCTCAGGGGCAGCCGGAAAACAACCTGAGAAGTGTTTTGAGGGGCGTACACGACTGGGCTGCCTCTCTCCATCCTGCTGGCTCTAATGCGACGTAACGACGCTGACTCCAGGCATCTGGGTAAGCTTAATTAGTGATGAAAGTGGCTTGTTTTGCAAGATGATCAATTTTTTAACCCAGGTGAATGATTTTTCTTTGTGACTAATAAATTAAATAAATTATGCCTATTTTCCCCTGCTGTACAGTGGGGTTTGTAAATACTGTGAGCGGTTCGCTGGTAGATTCACTTGATTACCTTTCCCATTTCTGTTTTTAATAAACCTTGTAAGAGTGTGGGGAATTCAGTCACTTTTAATAATGTAACCAAAAAAAGAAATAAAAATAGTGGTGGCAGGCGCGTTTGGTGCCACTGAGCTGCGCTCTGGTGTCCCTCCCCGGGGGATCAAACAGAGCAGGAATGTGATGGAATTGAGGAAAGTCCCTTTCCATGATGCTGCTTTGGATCAATTAATTACCTGCATGAGGACAAAAAGATGCTTTTACACTCAAATACCTTTTCTCCTCTTGGTTTCTCCCAGCTCTGTTTTGTTTCGCATCCTGTCACTGTCCTTCCTGGGCAGAGGGATCCGTCTGTGGTTTTGGTTTTGTGGTTTTGGGGAGCTTTAGTTCTTCAGAGGATTATGCAAGAGTTGAATTAAAAGGCTGCTGCCAACCTTAGGAGATTCTGACAAAGGCATCCCGTAGTGTCTGTATCTGAAGGGAGCGCCAGGAGGGCAGAAGAGGGAATCTTTGTCAGGGAGTGGAGTGACAGGACAAGGGGGAATAGTTTTAAATTGGAAGAGGGGAGATTTAGGTTGGATGTTAGGAAGAACTTCTTCGGTGTGAGGGTGGTGAGGCACTGGAAGAGGTTGCCCAGAGAAGCTGTGGCTGCCCCATCCCTGGAGGGGTTCAAGGCCAGGCTGGATGGGGCTTGAAGCAACCTGGTGTGGTGGGAGGTGTCCCTGCCCAGGGCAGGGGGATTGGAACTTGATGATTTTTGAGGTTCCTTCCAACTCTAGCCATTCTAGGATTCTAAAATAGCACTCTGCTTGCAGACAAAGTTTTCTGAGAGCTTGGACCAGTAGAAGGACGTCAGGATTCCCGAGTAGGCAAATCTTTCCCTTCTGGCTGTTTGCTGGGTCTCCGTCCTACCTCCCCACCCAGCTTAGGGGTGTTTAAACAGGAGTTTTCCAGCTGGGGACCCAAAATGAACCAAACTGGGAACAAGATGAATGAGGCATAAACGCAAAACAGGCTTTCTGTGTTTTCTCCATAGTAACCCGGGTGGATGTATAAAAGCCAAAGTATTCTGTCTTGCTTTTTCTTCTTCTTTTGGTGGTCAACCAAATCTTTATATCATTAAAAACCTTAGAACTTCTGTTGCATTAGCAATAGTGTTTGTCCTCCCTAATGCTAAATTTATATAAAAAAAAAATAATCAACAAAACATCAAAAATAATTGAGTCTCCCAGCAGATTTTTGCTGCTGGTGCCTGCGTTAACTGTCGGAGCAGGATGGAGCTGTGGCCTGCCCAGATGTGACCTGATGCATTAAATCAGAGCAGCTCACTACGAACTGGGAATAACCTTCAGCAAGATCCATGGTCCAGTCCTTGGCTGGTGCTGGCTCCGAGAGATCAACTTTTGGCAGTCAAGCCAGCACAGGAAGGGCTTTGGTGTGGTTGTGTCTGAATTATCTTTGTAGAGACAATGATAGGTCCTGAACTTTGATATTAATTTAATTATTATTTTTAAATTANTAATTATTATAAAATTTAATTACTATTTTTTTAAAAAATATCTTTATTATCAACAACAGTTTCCAAAATGTGTCTTGTGAGGCAGATTGTGATGGATAAGCCAAGAGTCTGTCCAGCTGCAGGTCCTGCCACTGAGAGGAGGAGGAGGAGGGTGCTTGACAAGGGCTTCCTCAAGCCCTGCTCCTTCATGCTGCTCTGATCTAGAGCAGACACTCTGAATTCAGAGGACCTTGGCAGGAGGGCCTTCCCGGAGGTCAGAAAATTTGCATTCCCAAGGACATTTTGCAGAAGCTCTGGAACAATTAGGAAAGTAAATAAAGAATATTCAGCTCCTCCTTCCAGGGACTGGACTTTTTGCACTGCTCAGAGATGCTTTGACCTTCTAGTTTATTACAAGTCAGGAAAAGTCAATATTTCTTAGCTTGCCAAGTTGGAGGAATTTTAATGAGTTATTGAGTCAAATAGTTAATCCTCCAATAACAGATTTTTTGTTTTCCCCTTTCTGATGTACAGTGATAAAAACAAAGGCTTAACAGCAGCCAGTAAAAATGGGGTTTTGTAGAAACTTGTGCTTCTCTTTGTGCACACACTTTAACCCCTTGATCACCAGTAGATGAAACATGGCTTCAACACTGGGCACTTAATTTTGGCATAAAATATGCCCACGTTAGCCAGGAATTTAGCATGATAAAATGAGAATAATAGGTGGAGTAGCTGATGCTCCTCGTATCTTCATTGCATGTGATGGGGGGTGTCTTTGGATGAGATCTGGTCTGCTTTTCTGGGCTGAGTGCCTTTGCTACTTGAAAAACCTTGGAAGGGCAGAGCCCTGGGTGCGTTTTGGAGGATGTTGTGGTGCTGTGGTCACCGCGGGATTCGGCCTCTTGGATGCTGGAGCACATCTGGAACGATGCTTCCACTTGAGCTTGCCCTGAAAGGTACCACACACCCAAACCTCACTGAGAGACAAAACTACATGGGATGAAATGTAAGAATTTGCTTCGAAACCACCTTTGCTGGTCCGGACCGAGTCACCGGCGTGGGCGCAGCTGGTGGTGACTGCTGTTGGAAGGCTGCTTGCTGCAAAGTGTTTATTCCTGCTTTAATTACGCCTTCTGCAGCATCCTTTTGTAATTCCCAGCTTTGTGGACTCCGCTTAGCGTAGAACAATCTAATTTCATGAAACTCTCTTCACATAGCAATAATAAGCGTTCAGAGTAGTGGCTTCTTGGGAAGTCCCCTGTCCTGTGTGACTTATCATAACGTTCTTTTGTAAGCCTTTAAGCAAGGAAGTTCCATGAAACTATCTTCATAGAGCAATAATTAGCATTGTATTCAGAGTAGTGGCTTTTTTGGAAGTCCCCTGTCCTGTGTGACGTTCTGTTGTAAGCCTGTAAGCCGGGAAGCTTCAGAAGCAGAAGATGCTATGGCAGAAGGGCAACTTCCTTGGCCTTTGTGTAGTATCAAACAGCAGATCGTACTGTAATATTCAGAACGTTATATCCAATGAATTCTTAAAGAGTAGTAAAAACCTATTTTTCATTAGACTAGATGATCTCTAGAGGTCCCTGCCAACTCTGGCCATTCCATGATTACATGTCGTTACTCAGAGTGTAGGGTTATATACTGATGGTTGCTTTTACTGCAAGGAGCATCTTCCTGTAATGTCGCCTTTGCTTCAGTGATAAGTCTTTTTCGGGGGTTATTTTCTCAAAAGCTCTCAGCTTTCATTGAAACCCGTTGGGAGTGTTCTGCTTCTGGCTCGCAGGGTGGGAGTTCACGTGGCCACCGGTACAGAACTCCAGTGCCCTGGCGTAGGGCGCTTCGCTGCCTGAAATGAAGTTCCTCGTGGGTTTTGTGGCTGGAGGAACGTCGGTTTTTCAGAACTGCTTTCTGAATGCAACTCATGGCCCAGCTTTGGGTGCTGAAATTGTGGTTGGGGAGGTTCAGGTTAGATATTAGGAAGAATGACTTTACGGCAAGAGTGGTCCTGGAAGGGCCTGCTCAGGGAGGTGGTGGAGTCACCATCCCTGGAGGTATTGAAGAAACGAGTAGATGTGGCACTTCAGGGCATGCTCTAGTGACCAAAATCATAGGTTTTTTTTCTGTGTGTGTGATTGGACTCAGTGATCTCAGAGGTCCTCTCCAACCGTGACGATGCTGTGGTTCTGTTAAGTGCTCTCAGTGGGTTTTATTCTAGGATATGGTTTCACAAAGGGCTAAAAGAACAAACGGCCCCGTGTCCATCACTTTTCAGTAAAACCCTTTCAAGCACACGCTAAATATTGTGGTAGGTGAGAGCTGGAGATCTGGGAGCACAGACGGGGGGGGTTGCTTTTTTTCCACTCAGAGTTCCTCCTTCTGTAATGCTGCTGCTTCAGGGTATGGTCTTTTTGGCAACTATTGCTCACGCTGATGTTTTCTGCTCTCTTCCCAGTGCTTTATGGGCAGGATGGCCTTCATGCTTCCTGTGAGAAGAAGTACTGCGGCCGGGGCAGTAAGTGTGTGGTGAACAAGGACACCAACCAGCCCGAATGCAGGTGTGTGGAAGATTGCAAGTCCAGCTACATGCCCGTGTGTGGATCTGATGGCAAATTTTATGAAAACCACTGCCAACTGCATCGAGCCTCCTGTCTGCAGAGGAAGAAAATCTACATCATCCACAGCAAGGACTGTTTCTTCAAAGGTAGGGCATCGTTTAAAAAAAAAAGTAATACTTTGGTAGAACTTTCATCACTTGTCTTGCCATAACCTTGAGAAATGGGCAAACGGTATGTTCTAGCTCTAAGAGAGAAATTTTTCAAGGATGGTTTATTCTGAGATGCCGTAGAACGTAACACAATGTTTTGTGCAGTGATTCGGCCCCTGAGTGTCATCACCACCCAAAGCAGAATCGACCTGGGAACTGGTGAATAATTAACATCACTGCACGCATTGTGTGCACTGCTCAGTGCTTACAACTTCCAGTGTAATCACTTCTGCAATCCAGTTTGTTTGGTAAAGCTTTGAAGAAGACAAGGAAAAGTATGTGGTGTTAGAAGAAGTTCATCACAAAAATGAGAAACGAAATCCTGCGTAGGCAAATGGCATGGTTAAAGGAGAGGAGCTGATTTGATGAAATAAGAGGAGTGGAAAGTGGGAAATATACAGCCAGAACAGAGATTTAAATAATTTTAAAGGTCGTTCTCTTTACCAGTAGGATGTATACATCTTCAGCTGTTTTACTGGTTCAATGGCTTGGTTATCGTTGCACCGAGTCACCAAAGGGGTGGAGTCCTGTGCCTTTTCCCTTCATATTTTTTATGCCATGTATCATCCTGTCACAAATCAATTGAGGCTGAAGTAGCAGGAGCGTGTG
This sequence comes from Pedionomus torquatus, assembly GCA_013398155.1. Taxonomy (NCBI): domain Eukaryota; kingdom Metazoa; phylum Chordata; class Aves; order Charadriiformes; family Pedionomidae; genus Pedionomus; species Pedionomus torquatus. The sequence goes on along the minus strand of VZRU01010163.1, from coordinate 389,865 downwards.
ATAAACTGCCAGGGAGTGGAAGAAGTCGTAAATTATTTTACTTCTAATGAGAGGTTTTGTAAAGGCCTCGCTAGGGTGTATCTTGAAAACTCGTTATCAGGTATGACTTCATATACCTACTGAAAGAGTTGGTTCTTGCTGATATATCCAGTGACATTTACGTGATCAAATATGAAAATAATTTCTTTATCTTCAGCTCACTGGGCACTTGAGCCCCTGAGGAGCTTGATTGTGTACAGAGCTATCCANACGAGTAGATGTGGCACTTCAGGGCATGCTCTAGTGACCAAAATCGTAGGGTTTTTTTCTGTGTGTGTGATTGGACTCAGTGATCTCAGAGGTCCTCTCCAACCGTGACGATGCTGTGGTTCTGTTAAGTGCTCTCAGTGGGTTTTATTCTAGGATATGGTTTCACAAAGGGCTAAAAGAACAAACGGCCCCGTGTCCATCACTTTTCAGTAAAACCCTTTCAAGCACACGCTAAATATTGTGGTAGGTGAGAGCTGGAGATCTGGGAGCACAGACGGGGGGGGGTTGCTTTTTTTCCACTCAGAGAAATTCCTTCCTCATTCCTTCTCATTCCTTCTGTAATGCTGCTGCTTCAGGGTATGGTCTTTTTGGCAACTATTGCTCACGCTGATGTTTTCTGCTCTCTTCCCAGTGCTTTATGGGCAGGATGGCCTTCATGCTTCCTGTGAGAAGAAGTACTGCGGCCGGGGCAGTAAGTGTGTGGTGAACAAGGACACCAACCAGCCCGAATGCAGGTGTGTGGAAGATTGCAAGTCCAGCTACATGCCCGTGTGTGGATCTGATGGCAAATTTTATGAAAACCACTGCCAACTGCATCGAGCCTCCTGTCTGCAGAGGAAGAAAATCTACATCATCCACAGCAAGGACTGTTTCTTCAAAGGTAGGGCATCGTTTAAAAAAAAAAGTAATACTTTGGTAGAACTTTCATCACTTGTCTTGCCATAACCTTGAGAAATGGGCAAACGGTATGTTCTAGTTCTAAGAGAGAAATTTTTCAAGGATGGTTTATTCTGAGATGCCGTAGAACGTAACACAATGTTTTGTGCAGTGATTCGGCCCCTGAGTGTCATCACCACCCAAAGCAGAATCGACCTGGGAACTGGTGAATAATTAACATCACTGCACGCATTGTGTGCACTGCTCAGTGCTTACAACTTCCAGTGTAATCACTTCTGCAATCCAGTTTGTTTGGTAAAGCTTTGAAGAAGACAAGGAAAAGTATGTGGTGTTAGAAGAAGTTCATCACAAAAATGAGAAACGAAATCCTGCGTAGGCAAATGGCATGGTTAAAGGAGAGGAGCTGATTTGATGAAATAAGAGGAGTGGAAAGTGGGAAATATACAGCCAGAACAGAGATTTAAATAATTTTAAAGGTCGTTCTCTTTACCAGTAGGATGTATACATCTTCAGCTGTTTTACTGGTTCAATGGCTTGGTTATCGTTGCACCGAGTCACCAAAGGGGTGGAGTCCTGTGCCTTTTCCCTTCATATTTTATATGCCATGTATCATCCTGTCACAAATCAATTGAGGCTGAAGTAGCAGGAGCGTGTGATAAACTGCCAGGGAGTGGAAGAAGTCGTAAATTATTTTACTTCTAATGAGAGGTTTTGTAAAGGCCTCGCTAGGGTGTATCTTGAAAACTCGTTATCAGGTATGACTTCATATACCTACTGAAAGAGTTGGTTCTTGCTGATATATCCAGTGACATTTACGTGATCAAATATGAAAATAATTTCTTTATCTTCAGCTCACTGGGCACTTGAGCCCCTGAGGAGCTTGATTGTGTACAGAGCTATCCATGACAGGTTGTTGTTTGCTAATGTGTGTGGATGCATGATGCTGGAAGAGTCTATTTAAGAAACAGGAGCCTATTTGGAGAGTCTCATTAATATAATCTCCTGATAGCTTTTGGAGAGAGAAAAATATTACCATACTCGTGCTTTAGAGGAGGCCCAAGACCAAGACGGGCCCAAAATTTCCAGGGTTATCTCGGCACTGCTTTGCTCAGGATTGCAAATTCTCATTTATTTGGGAACTCTGGTTGTGGATGAGACAGAGGAACCAGTCAGAGGATTGACTTGGCGAGTTAAGTTAGTGTGTCACAGGCACGCTCTAAATTCGGTAATTAGGTCCAGGGTAGGCTTTGTGTGAAGTTAATCATGGAAAGGAGTCACCTAAAAGCATACTTAGAGGCACAGCACGTGAGCAGGTCAAGGTGAAGAGGGAGTTTTTGAAGCATCTGGAAAGAATCGTAGAATCCTAGAATGGTTAGAGTTGGAAGGGACCTCAAAGATTATCCAGTTCCAACCCCCCTGCCCTGGGCAGGGACACCTCCCACCACACCAGGTTGCTCCAAGCCCCATCCAGCCTGGCCTTAAACACCTCCAGGGATGGGGCAGCCACAGCTTCTCTGGGCAACCTCTTCCAGTGCCTCACCACCCTCACAGGAAAGAATTTTTTCCTAGTATCCAATCTAAATCTCCTCTTTTCCAGTTTAAAACCCTTACCCCTTGTCCTATCACTGCACTCCCTGACCAAGAGTCCCTCTCCAGCTCTCCTGGAGCTCCCTTCAGATCCTGGAAGGCTGCTCCAAGGTCTCCCCGGAGCCTTCTCTTCTCCAGGCTGAACAGCCCCAGCTCCCTCAGCCTGTCCTCACAGCAGAGGTGCTCCAGCCCTCGCAGCATCTTGGTGACCCTCTGCTGGACCCGTAAAAAGGGTGCTTGTGCCTTGCTGCTAGTGATGGTGTGTCAAGTCAGATCAGGGTATGGATCTGGCCGAAAAGTGCCTCCATCCCTGGGTAAGAGGCAGATGGGACTGCTGCTGGAGAAACTTCCCGAAGAGAGGGGAAATACACATCTTGGCTTCAGAGGGGCTGGGTAACCCCTCAACCCTGCTTGATGCAGCGGGTTTTCTTTCCCTGACTGACCCAAAGGTATCTTTAGTTTTTGTTCTTTCTTGTACAGAGCCCCTCCCTTTTTACAACAGTGCCTCTGCCTGGGGTTTTTTTTTCATTCCTTATCACATGCAGTGTTAAAGAAAATGAGTTCTCATTGCGGTAATCAGCGGCTCTGCAATGGCTGTATTATACCTAATGGTACAATGTCACGCTCGAATACTTTCCTGAACACACCATGAAATGATGGCAGAAGGTAGGAGTTTTGTGTCCCAGTTGAAGGTAACCCTGCAACTTTTGCCACAGAGCACCGCTCAAATCAGCTTTTCGGCAGAATAACAGCTTTATGGACGGGAAGAAAGAAACAAACTCTCTTCTCTTCCTGCCTGAATAGATCAAAAAGTACTTTGCAACACTGTCTGCAGAGATAAAACGTGGGGTGTGGGGGGAAGTTTACCTTAAGGGGGGAATAATTGCACAGAGGGGGGGACTCCCTAGGAATATTTGGCTTCAGCCCCTGCTTCTGCCAATGCAGTTCCCAAGGAACCTGCTGTGTGCCTTTTTGTTTCTTTGTATTTTAGCCTCCTGTGTTTGTAAATCAAGAATGGCAGCCTTTTCTTTATATAGAAATTTGTAGTAAGCAATTAAGCTATCAGCTTTATAAGCTGCGTTATAGACATAACACGTGTAAAACGTTGGCTGGAAGGGGAAAAAAAAAAAGCCAAGCGTATTGTTTCGGCTGGGAAGCAGGTGTACATCTGTCAGCAGGCACGTGCTTCCTATTTGTTTTCTATCAAGCAGATAGTTTAATTACTTGAGTACAATTAGGCTGATGAGTGGGCTGCTTCACGGCTTTTTGTCCCCCCTTGACTCTTTCAATTAAGACTTAAGTCCCTGCGTGGAGCTGAGGGACGCCGAGGCTTGCGTCTGCGCGCGCTCTGCCAGTTTACCCAGTTACCGGTGACAAACTGGATGGCCTTAAGGTATGAAAGGGATCAAATCCCCCAGTTCCACTTCGGTGGCTGGGCTGGGTCTGTCCCGAGTGAAGTGATAACCAAACGAACAGCAAAGACGAAAGATCTTGGGGGGTTTTGTGTGGTTTGGGAAATTGATTTATTTACTTATTTAGGTTTTTAATGTATTCACCACCTGTGAAGTGCTTTCTAAGTACTGCTGCGTAGCAAACACTTGTGTGTGACTAGAAGCATTGCTTGATTTGTGCTACCTCACTAGCATTTCATCTTCAACTGGCATTAGCCTTGGGAAGAGCAGAGGAGAATTTGGCTCTGGGCAAGCGACCAATTTCTCCTTTGCCCAGCCTAGAATGAACTGGCTCCTTGAAGCCTTGAGAGTCCAAGAAGTTAAAGAAAAAAAAAAAACCACTTCCTTTCCTTCAGACATCCAGATATCCCCATGGCAATGTATGAAATTAATACATGTCTCTGAGAGCAATCTAGATAATCACATAGACCTGCCGGGTGAGGGTGGGCATCACCTCATTTGCATCAGCAAATGTGGGTAGATCCCATCCACGTTGTGCTTGTGAAAGATTTCACGGAGGGTATCGGTCCTGGGTGTGCAGACTTGGAGCTGAGCTGGCCACTGTGCCCAGGGCTTGGTCCAGCTGGGCTGGTGGATGGACACAATGCCCAAGGTGGGATTGCATGGAAAGATGGGTGAAGGAAAACGAGGTACCAGCGGGAGAGATCTCCCCAGGCTTCATCCTGCTCCCTGTGGTGCAGCACAGCAACCCGGTGCTGCTGTGCACAAAAATATAAATGCCATCCCTTTTTTTGCAGTCGAAAAAGGAAAAGATAAGTAGGTGGAAAACTTGGAGAACTTTTGCTTAGGAGTTTGGAGCCCAAAGGGAAATACCGCGAAGCACAAGTCCTACATCCAGAGGTCTCAGGAGAAATGTCACTGCTACTCCGAGCTGTTAAAATTCTCCTTGATCCAGTTGTCCTCACTGGTAGGAGACATAGTTTGGTTTTCCCATAGGAAAATGTTCTATTTAAGATTTTTCTACTATGTAGTGGCTTTTTTTGGTTTTATGTATTTTTCACCATTTTGTGAGCTCCCATGGTCATTTGATTTGAGTGTCGGCGGTTTTGAGTAACAAAAGGCGTGAGGAGAAGTCGCTTTTGCTCTTTGCCAAAGAGGAGAAGAAACAAGTTCATCTTCCCCAAAAGCACTCCCAATACTCACGAAAACCAGAAAGATCTCTCTGCTCATAACGACAATTGTCCCGCAGATGTCCAAAAATGAGCAGTTGGCCTGGAAACGCTCCTATTTGAATAAGTGCCTTGGATAATGCAGCTAAATTATTTTAGTGCAGTGATTTGGACAATACTCTGCTTTCCCATTGCAGTAGTCCCCCCTTTTCCCCCCCTCTTCTATTCATTTTTTTCTTTCTTTTTGACTTCTTACACCCACTCAGTCTCTTCATTCATTTCTTTTTCTCTCATTATTTTTTGGCCAGCAGAAGCTGCACACACGCCACCTGGTACCGTTTTTCTTATCTCCTTCCTTTCTCCAGGCCCATCAGAGCGATGTGCTTCTCTATCAGCGTACGTACATGAGAGAAATTCTTTCTGTTTAGAACTATGCTTTTCCATTTTCAGGCTTTCGGGAGTATTTCCCCTCCCAGTCCCCCCAACCTTTCTTTCCCTCTCCCCCCTTTTCTGCGAGATCAGCAATCCTAAAGCTCCCCTGCGTCTGCCAAGCCCTCGCTGGAGATGGCAGCCACGGTGCTTGCCCAAACTCATTCCTTATTTTCTCTGCTTCTGACATCCTCCCTTTATCCATGTATATTGGGGTTTTTCACAGAATCACCTAGGTTGGAAGGGACCTTTTAAGATCATCTAGTCCAACCAATGGGGAAAAAATAAAAAAATCCAAAAAACCCCAACAACCATAAACAAGACACCACCCCACCCAACACTAAGCCATATCCTTGAGCACCAAGTCAACTTCTCTCTTGAATCCCTCCAGGGATGGTGCCTCAACCCCCTCCCTGGGCAGCCCATTCCAATGCCTGATAACCCTTTTAGTAAAGAAATATTTCCTAATATCTAACCTGAACTTCCCCTGGCGCAACTTGAAGCCATCACCCCTTGTCCTGTCATCTGGAACTTGGGAGAAGAGACCAACCCCCGCCTCTCTGCAGCCTCCTTTCAGGGAGCTGGAGAGAGCGAGACGGTCTCCCCTCAGTCTCCTCTTCCTCAGGCTGAACACCCCCAGCTCCCTCAGCCTCTCCTCATAAGATTTGTGTTTCTTTACAAAAAACTTGGCTTTTCTTGCTGGGCTGTACAGGGGCTTTGTACTGCAGCTGGTGGGATTTCGTTTGTGCTCTGGCATGAATTTAATCCCACTTACTTGACTGAATGCTTGAACTTTCCTGTATGTAAATGCGCTGTACTTATGCCCATGACTCTCTTCATTTTTATTTTTCGTTTTAATTCAGTCCAACTTCTACTAAAGCTCTAATTTCATACTCTCTGACAGAATTTTATGTGGAGAGATGGGGCATTGTAAAGGCAGGTTTGTGTCTGGTATTCCGGTCCCGTTCTCCTTCTTGCACCAGTCTCTCCTGAAGCGTCAGTAGTAATATTTTTCCCAATAATTTGGTTTGGCAGCTTACAATATTATTATTTTATTTTTCTTTCAGGCAACTACATGACAGTAATTTTCCTTCTCACACAAGGTCAATTTTTGCCTTGTAATAAATCATATTTTCGTGCAGATTTTGTACAGAATTTGGAAAGAAATACCTGTGGAAAAACCACCTGCCCTTCTCCTCTCTCTGGTGTATGTGGTCTCACTGCTGGATTTGAGTTTTTTACTGTTGCTCAGGGCAATATTTCGTACTACAAACCGATATATGGTCTTCCAAAATGCATGTGCCTGTGTGCATGCCTTTACACATGTGTGCAAGTGTGTATGCACGCTGAAAGAGTGAGAACAACTTGTTACCCCATGATTTATGGAGGTATGGGATAGAGGATGGAGCCCCCTCTGCACAGGGGTGGGAGAATGAAAAACAAAGGGGGAAAGCTGGAACAAGGGGTTTGGCCAGAAGATGGAGATGATTTACCCATGAAGATGGTTGAGTGGTGGGATAGGGACAGGGTGGGGGTTGGTCTCTTCTCCCAAGTTACAGATGACAGGACAAGGGGTAACGGCTTCAAGTTGTGCCAGGGGAAGTTCAGGTTAGATATTAGGAAATATTTCTTTCCTGAAAGGGTTGTCAGGTGTTGGAATGGGCTGCCCAGGGAGGGGGTTGAGGCACCATCCCTGGAGGGATTCAAGAGAGAAGTCGACTTGGTGCTCAAGGATATGGCTTAGTGCTGGGTGGGGTGGTGTTTATGGTTGTTGGGGTTTTTTTGATTTCTTTTATTTTTTTTCCCATTGGTTGGACTAGATGATCTTAAAAGGTCCCTTCCAACCTAGGTGATTCTGTGATCTGTGGTCATCCAGGGTGACCATCACCCTCCATCTCTGTGGGCTTTCAAGACCTGGCTGAGAACAGCCCTGAGTCACCTGGTGTGACTCTGCATTAAATGTTTAAATCTCAAGGTCTCTCCCAACCCACATCATCCCATCAGTTTAGGATTTCATGGCCTTAAATGGCACTTTTCCTTTTCGACTTCTCGCCTCTCTTTCCTCCCATCTGCAAAAAGTTTCTTTCTAATTATGGAAAATGATAATCTCCCGCATGATGGCAGGAAAATTTCTATGCTTGAATGTAAATAAATAACAAACTTGGAAAACAGACCCCAAGCAGGCTAATAACTCCTGCAATGTATCGCTGCAGTCATCTCCAGAAGATATGAATTCAGCCTCAGGTGATGGTGATGGTGGTGGTTTATTTCCTCTGTTCTTCATTTGCTGCCCACCTGTTAGCTCGGAGCTTTGTTACTTCCAGAAGTAATTTGTTCTAAAGAATAGCATTTCTAAACGTTTCTGAGAAGGCGTTGAATGTTTTGCTTATTTAGTGGTCTCAAAACAGGTGAAGTCACTCAGCTGGCTGGTTTGCAGACTGCAAAGGAATCTGTTCCACTTAACCCTCGCTCTTTCCAGCTGGAAAAAAAAAAAAAAAAAAAAAAAAAAAAAAGGGAGGGGGGAAGGGGAAGGAATATATCTGTGTCAACTGATGACAGAATTCCCAGCTGGCAGTTAATATTTGCTGATTGAAATTTGCTGCGCTGCTGACAGGCTGCTTTGGTAGCAGGGACATCATAGAATCATTCGGGTTGGAAAAGACTCTGGAGATCGAGTCTAACCATCAGCCCCAACTCTACAACGTTCTTCCCTACACCATACCCCCCAACACCACATCTCAACAACTCTTCAACACACTCAGGGACCACTCGACCACCTCCCTGGGCAGCCTTTTCCAGGATCTGACCACTCTTTCTGGGAAGGATTCTTCCCTAATGTTCAGCCTAAACCTACCCTGTTGCAGCTTGAAGCCATTCCCTCTTGTTCTACTGCTAATTACCTGTGAGAAGAGCCCAGCCCCAACCTCTCTATAATGTCCTTCCAAGTAGTTGTAGAGAGTGCTGAGGTCTCCCTTCAACCTCCTCTTCTTCTAAGTGAATCCCAGCTCCCTCAATCGCTCTTCGTAAGATTTATTCTCCAAGCCCTTCACCGGCTCTGTTGCCCTCCTCTGCCCTCACTCCAGCACCTCCAGACCTCTCTTGTGTTGAGGTGCCCAGAACTGAACACAACACTCAAGGAGTGCCCTCACCAGTGCTGAGTCCAGGGGGACAGTCACCTCCCGACTTCTGCTGATCACATTATGTCTAATACAAGCCAGGATGCCATTGGCCTTCTTGGCCACCTGGGCACACTGCAGGCTCATCTTCAGCCTTTTGTCAACCAGAACCCCCAGGTCCTTTTCTACCAGCCACACTTCCCCAACCCTGTAGCGATGCTTGGGGGTTGTTGTGACCCAAGAGCAGCACCTTGCACTTGGCCTTGTTGAAGCTCATCCCATTAACGTTGGATGGATTTAGAGCTTCTGGGAGACATGCAATTAATTTCTCCAGGCAGGAGGCTGGGGTCTTTGACACGTAGGTCTGGCCTGTAATGATCATTTTGGCGTCCAATGTAAATATATTAGGAGCTTCAAATGTTTTAGAGATGAGTGCTCTGTATAATGGAGGTGTGTGTGCTCTCAGTAGAGTCGATGCCGTTCTCACGACATGGAATACGTCAGGGCTCTGAATACCAAAGGGGTTCCTTACTATTCCCACGCTGCTTTTGCAGCTCCCTCCTCCAAGCCCTTTGGGGGAGAGATCAATTTTACCTGGCTTTTCAGGCTGCGTCCTCTTTGATGTGACTGACAGCTTAACTCCTTATAAAGAGACTGCATCAATCTTCGGGGTAAATTATGGAAATTCGCATTGATTTTTATGCGAGGATGCAAACGCGAGGCAGGCTGCTCCTAGCTTTGGTAACAGGAATTTTGTAGGAGTGTGTTTAAGGTCTTTAAGAGTATTTTCTGTTTTTAAAATACCTCTGCTCGCATTACTGAAATTCACAGAAGGGAATTCTTGGTCCTCTGAAGAGTCAGCTGTGGAAACTCTCCCTGATATAGAATCATCCAGGCCAGAAGGGACCTCCAAAGGTCATCTAGTCCCACCTCCCCGCAGTTGCAGGGACACCCCCAACTAGCCCAGGTGGCCCAGGATCTCATCGAGCCTCACCTTGAATATCTCCAGGGAAGGGGCCTCAACCACCTCGCTGGGCAACCTGGTCCAGTGTTCCACCACCCTCAGAGGAAAGAACTTGTTCCTAATATCCAATCTGTTCTTCAATATAGTTGGGTTCTTCAGTATATTGGAAACTAAATGCCAAGAGCAAGGAGTGTGGCAAGTTTAAGCATTAAAAAAAAAGAAGCAAAATTAGCAAAGGTCCTAATGAAGTCCCACAAAAAGTCCCTGAAAAAGAAATGCATGTAAGAAAATTAAAAAGAAAAAAGGTATTTGAGACATAATATGAATCAGTAATAGGAAACCTTTGCTGAGGACCTCATGGCTGTCGCAGTACCTTGGTGGGTTCAAAGCGAAGTCCATCAAAAGGCGAATGATGCCCACTGCAGCTCCTCACAGCGATGTCATTACCTACGTCTGCTTCCCCAAAACCAGCTTTTCTGTTTCCCTGTTGCTGCAGTTCTCCATGGACTGGTGGCACATTGTAGATACAGTCAGTAAAGCCGAAATGGGAGAAAACCCACCCTGGATGGAGCTAATGGAAGGAGTGGTGTTCTCTAAAGTGATCCTTCTCCCGCATTCCCAGTGCTTTTATAGCTCCAATTTGAGGCAATGGCCGTTTGGGGAGTGCAGCAGTAACTGCAATGTGGCCTTTTGTTTTTAATATGAAATTGTGTTAAGTTTGTTTTTTACAACGGTCATACGACCGGGGCGCCCGTGAAGAGTTTTATTGGGTGACTGTTATCTGTTTCATTTTATTTAAGGACCAGTCTATTAATCTTCTCTAGTTGCCAGTTTGGACATGTATGACCATGATATCTCCCATAAAACCAAACATCTTAGTATTAGGTATCAACCAGAAAAAAGGAATTGAAGGATATTCCAGCAACGGTATAAGCATCTTTGGGGAATTAAAAAAAAAAAACAAAAAACAACAAAACAAACCAACAAGAAGGACAGAAGTTGTCTTTCTAATTTCTTTCCCCCTTAGAATTTAGGGTACACTGGTCGAACTGCAGTCGCTGAAGCCCACAGTTAATACAACATGCAGCTCCTCTGCCTCGCTGAAGGACCACGCCAGCATCAAGCACCGTTTGGGAATCCCTCTTCTGCAAGAACCTGATAGTTGATCAAGAAAGGGGTTTAAGGAGGTGTTTACAGACTGTAAATAGAACTAAAACTCCATGGCATGGAGGAAGACAATGATGGCACGAGACCATCTCAGTTTAAAGCGTCCGGGGTTCCAGCTGAGGTATCAGTGAGGGCAGGGAAGCGAGAGGCAGCTCATTTTTCTTTAGGGTGGCATCTGCCCGGCCGGCCCAAAGCCTGGCACCGGCAAACCTTTGTGGCAGCGATTTCAGGAGAGCTGAGAGGTGATCATGAAGCTTCTTTTGATGCAGTTGTGATGAGGAAGGAAAGCAGAGGAAGAGGATGGGGAATCAAAGCGGATGATGTGGGAAGAGGCACAGGGGTTTGTCTCGCGTTTACCGGTTGGGGTTCCTGTGCCAGCTGTGGCCCTGCTGCTCGCAGCACTCAGCCTGGGGATGTTTATCTTTCATTTTACCCATTTTTTGTGTGCTTTTTGCATCTGACACCTGCTTGTCACGATTTTAAGGCAGCCTGAACTCGCTTTTCTTCTCTGCAAATGTCGTTTATGTTTATTGTACGTGAATTTGGGAGCTTAAGCCCCACTTAAAGATTGAAAAGCCCTATGCAGGAGACGTTAAAGAAAACTTTTGCCTTTTTATTTTCTTGAATTCAATATTAACTCTCGCTGTTCTATCAGCTATTTTCCAACCACTCTAGGTGGTGAGTAAACTGGGGAAAAGCCGGCAAAGAGGGGCATGATATTACAAAAGTGATGATTAAAATGTGACACATTTACTGAGCCTCTGCATTGCCGAATCTCTCCTGGTCCTGAAAAGAGCTTGGAGACCCTAGTTACCTGCTTTTTCTCCCTAAATGCTGTTAGTCTACTTGAAGGTATTGCCTTTCCCTGTAAACCCTACGCATCTTTTAGTTCTTAGACCATTGTGGTGGCACCAATCCCGCTACTACAACAACATCAATATTTTTTCCCCTTATGTCTTCTTTTTTGACTCTTCTATTACTTCTACAGTAATTTGGAGGATTTCTTCAAACACTATGAAAATATACTTGTGTCAAGCTAGAAATTTCTAAAGGCAGTTTCCTGAGAGGTGCTGCTTGGGGATATTCCGTGGCTGAGCTCAGCTTTGCACCTGGACTCCTACTCGGTGTCCTAATGAAGAGATGTTTAGATCAAAAGTTGGATTCATCTAGGGCTTGTATCAAAACTGATTGGAATCAGACAGTCTTACGATTGGGCTCCGTTATTTTCAAGGTCTTTTCCAACCTAAATGACTCTATGAAGTATCTACATCCGTGGTTTTCCCGGTGGAAGAGAAAGGATAGCATGTGACGTGTTACCCAGGTAATTTTGGTGAAACAGAACAAATATTGTATAAAAGTCTAGAACGGATATTTTCTTGTGGTTTCTTAACCTTTCTTCACTGGCAGAGATCAAGAACTCCTGTTGCTGTTTAACTCGAGTGTTTTCTGTGTTGGAAAGCCTTCCACTTTCAGTGGCAAACCGCAGTAATTTAGCGTTATTGGAAGGCTCTTTAGATGTTGCTGTCTAGAAGAGCATCAAGTGGAAACTCGGGATGCTGGTTCAAGAGAAGGGGAATTTATGTATGTGCAAAGTGTCACCTACCAAGAATATATCTTACAGCTTCGGTTCCTCGTGACCAGAAAGAGCAAACTCTTTGGTGCCGGGAGGTTTGTGTTGAGAGCAGGAGGAGGAGAGAGCCTGGAACGGGCTTGGTTTGGAGCTAGTGCCGAGCCTGGAAAATGCACAATGTGGTCCATTCAGTTGCATGTGAAAAATAGCCTGTATTGTGATGTTTCTCTTAGGCTGGGATTGCTCCCCAGGGCCAGTTGCCTTTTGCAGCATTTGTTGCAGTTCTGCAAGAAACCAAGTCCTGGCTTGGCATGAAACTGTTGCTGCAAAAAAAGGCCAATTAATTTGAAGAAGTTTCCCATGAGCTGTTGTTAGGCTGAAAATAAAAACTCTGAATGGTTTCTTTTTCCCTAGTAAAAAACACTGGGAATATTCCCTAGAAATTTGGGTTCTTTCCGAATGAGGTGTGTTGGCCAACAGGCGACCACAAGAATTGGGAGCTGAGCTCTTTGACACTTATGACACTTGAGAAGTTGCCTTAATTTTTCTAAAATTACATAAACTGTATTCAGAGAAAAAATTACTGATTTAATTAAGGGCCTCACAAGTCACCTGTTTGAGAGGTAACCTGCAGTTTGGGGCAGGGTGATGCTTCTAGGGGACACCTCCACTTCTGCTGAGACGGAGGGCAGGGAAAACGTTAATTCAAAAAAAACTACAACAAACAAACCAACCCCAAACAAGCAACAAACCCTGACAGAGACTAAGAGATTGCTTTAGGAAGACAACTGAAAAGCTTTAGAAGGTAGAGATGATGGTTAAAGATTAAGACAATTAGGTTGTGGGAGAGGGCACTGCAAACTGAATGGAGGAAAATAAATGTACAGAATAAATTTTAGGGCTAGGGGAGACTTGGGCAAGGGGATTTAGAAGTGCTTTAGAGATAAAAAGGACTTGACACTTGAGAATAGTTGATTAAAAGCTATTCAGCACAAATGCTAATTTTTCTGGGTGCTCAGTATAAAAATCCATGGAGCAAATTGAAATTCGGAGTGCTGGGGAATACCAACCGGTGGGATGCTGCAGATTCAATTAAGTGGCTTGAAGGTAAAAAAAAAACAAAGCCAGTGCAGCTTCTACCAGCCTCTACTCCCTTCCTGCTTCTCCACTCTAGGATTTAACAGGCGCTTTTTTGCTGCTGAACTGGAGAGGGCTGAATCCTACTGGAGATGTCGTGAAGTTAAGAGCGAGACCTGCTTAAAATAAGCCCTCCGCCAGAGCTTTACGGCACGAGGTACTGATAAAGCCCTTCGTAATTCCCCAATTGCTTGCTTTTTTTATATTTTTTTTATTTTGCATATTGTATTGAAGCTATATTTTCTCTGGAGGCAACCGAAATGCTGGCGGTGAGGTTATCTGCCTTCCCTCGCCCGCCTGAGATGAAACTCAACCCATAAAACGTTAAAACTTGACATAGCGAGCTAATGAACAATCAGCAGATTTGGTCTCTCTGTTAGTGACTCAAGGGCTCTCCGAGTAGAAACTCTGATATTTTTTTTTTGGTAAAAAGCTGAATCACAGAGAAGAATTTCAGTCCTAAAGTGCATGGTTAATTAGAAGCGCGGTCGTTGCAGTGTTTGGGTAGTGATGGGTGCTGCACTGGCAGGGGAGATTCCTCCCCATCCCTTTGCCCAGCACTGATTTGGGTGGTCATCGTGCAGCAGAGGGGATCATAGAATGGTTAGAGTTGGAAGGGACCTTCAAGATCATCCAGTTTTCCAGCCCCCCTGCCCTGGGCAGGGACACCTCCCACCACACCAGGTTGCTCCAAGCCCCATCCAGCCTGGCCTTGAACCCCTCCAGGGATGGGGCAGCCACAGCTTCTCTGGACAACCTCTTCCAGTGCCTCACCACCCTCACAGCAAAGAACTTCTTCCTAATATCCAATCTAAATCTCCCCTCTTCCAATTTAAACCCTTCCCCCTTGTCCTGTCACTCCCCTCTCTGACCAAGAGTCCCTCTCCATCTCTCCTGGAGCTCCCTTCAGGTCCTGGAAGGCTGCTCTAAGGTCTCCCCGCAGCCTTCTCTTCTTCAGGCTGAACAGCCCCAGCTCCCTCAGCCTGTCCTCACAGCAGAGGATGCAGCATCCGACCGTGGCTCCTTGAGCTGCAGGTACCCATCGCTTGGCTACTCCACATGGATCAGCACTGGTGCTGGCGCCTTCCTGTGGGGTCTGCTCTGCTGCTGGAGTGGACATATAAATCCCATTACCTCTAATTGAGTGGGGATCAATCACAAATTAAGGCGTAGGAGGAAGGTTTCCAGGTGAGATCTAAATGGGAGGCTTTTACTGATAATATTTTGCCTTTTTCCGTCAAAGTGTCCTAGAATGCTGTACAAAGATTAATGAATTAGACCTTGCAACCCCCTTGCACGCCAGGAAAATAGTAATCCACCCGTTATAGAGGAGGAGCTGCAGTCTAGAAGAGAGCCAGTGACTTCCTGAAGGTCATAGGAATGACTGTCAGAGCTCTTGGTAAATCATCCTGAGTCTGGGCTCCCCATCCCTATAAATTCCCCTGGCACGTGCTGCTCTTCCTATGGAGGTGAAGGAGGGGACGGGCTGGCTGGGGCTGCTGAAGGCAGAATCCCCGTGCCCGAGCAGAGAGGCAGCGGGCAATGGTCAGCAGAGATGGGACTGTGGCGTGTAACGGGTACGAGTGCAGAGCTGTGCTGTCCTTGCCAAAAAAAAAAAAAAACCAACCCCAAAACCCCACCAAACCCCATCATCCGACTCTTTGTACTTGCATAAAGTGTTTCCCCATGTTTGGGTTTGGGGCTGTGAAAGGGGAAGGAAACAGTTTTTCAAATGGAATCGCAGCATCCTCATCTGGTCATGATCTTGCTGAAACCTCCCTCTCATCGCCCCCCCGCCCAAAAAGTAAAAAAAATTATCCACAGTAACGATTGTGTGTGATGCAGAAACCCCTAGCTTCATTCTGCTGCTGCTCTTTTCTGTTTAAAAACTCAGAGGAGGGAGAAACTTGCTAATATAATGGCTCACCGTTATATTTAAATGTAACCTTTGTGGTAAAAAGCCACTTGGCATGATGGGTCCGAGGGAAGAGGTTTGTTTTCCTTTTGAGCGAGGGTTGTTTTTGCTGAAAGCAGCCTGATGGGCTAAAGAAAGGTTCACCTGTAAGAGGTTGGCCATGTAAAATGCATGGGGTCTGTGTCTTCCCGCAATGACTCTGATCTCCTGTCAGGGAATGTCAGAGTTTTCTTCTTCCCTCTTTGCTCGCTTTTTTTGACTGCCTCCCTGGCAAGTTATTTGAGAGATTTTTCGCAAATGCAGCTGTTTCTCAGGAATAATGCGAGGAATATTCCATCCCACCCTGTCCTATTCCATCCCACCCTGTCCTATTCCATCCCATTTTGGAGTAATAGCTAAAACTTTAGTGGGGTTTTATATATTTATCTGGACTGAAGGGTTGTGATCCAAGATACAGGAAAGCTCAACGTGAAAAGACTCTTTGTCAGGAAGGGTAGTGAAAGAACAAGGGGTGACGGTTTTAAATTGGAAGAGGGGAGATATAGGTTTGCTGTGAGGCACTGGAAGAGGTTGCCCAGAGAAGCTGTGGCTGCCCCATCCCTGGAGGGGTTCAAGGCCAGGCTGGATGGGGCTTGGAGCATCCTGGTGTGGTGGGAGGTTTCCCTGCCCAGGGCAGGGGGGTTGGAACTGGATGATCTTTTGAAGGGCCCTTCTAACTCTAACCATTCTGTGATTCTGTGAAGAATTTGCAGACATCCAAAGTACACATGGGAGTTTTGCTTTGCTATTAAGAGCTCAGACAAGGTTTTGCTGGAGCAGCATCATCTTATCCCTGTGCTGTTCTGGCCCAGCAGCTCACTGGGGAGGTCCTGTACTGGGATCTGGAGGAGGCATCTGTGCCCTGGCACCAGCGTGGTTCCTCTCTGCTGATCTCTGGCATGTGGCAAGGACCCTGCAGGCAGAGGTCTGTCTGGGGGACACCGTTCTCCATCGCTGATGGTCCTCTAACCAGAGTTTTTTCCAGTGGAAACCTCGATGCCAAATGCCAGGTGTTGTTATAGGAGGTTATTTTCTATTCCATCTAGAGCAAACCAAATACTGTGAAAACATTTGTGGGGAACATTTAGTTGTATTTTCATATGTAAGCACTTTGGCTGTATCCATGGCCCTTTAGTTTGCTGTTCATGAATATTTAGCAAATTGGTTTACTAACAGGAATGTTGCCAGGAAGCAAATGTTCCTGAATATTTGTAGAAAACCGGATTTAATTTTGTATTTGCAGTTACTTGCTGTGGAAGCCCCATCTGAATGCTCCTCTGGGAGGACCGGTGTAGCCAATTAAAGCAAATCTTGTTTGGAAATGTGATTCTCAGAATATTGCCCATGAATGAACTAAATCAAAGACCAATAGACAGCTGGACCAGCTGTGGGTAGTTACCCCTCACCATAGCACCTGGGTGCCTTGCAGGTAAACTGGTAGAAGTAGGAAAATCTCCCGTGGGCTTGAAGGAACCTCTGATGTTTGGCCTCTTTATATATATATATTTATTTTTTTTAAATCAGAGCTAGAGCTGTACTCTGGCTCTTCTGAGGGAAGTATTTAGAAATAAGTATTTTTATTTGGGGCATCCCATGTAATGTGAGGGGTTTTGAAGGGTAACTGGGGTCTTGGTTCTGCTGCGTTCCTCTGGCTTCAGTGGTAAAACAGTCTAAAGGAAAATTACTGTGGTCCTATTTTCATGTGGCCAGTGTTTGAGTATTTATACTTGAATTCTAGTATAATGTGGGGAAAAACAACCAACCATCAAGTGCTGTGAATACCCACTCAGCTCAAGAGCCCCAGGTGCTGGGAACTGGTGGTGAGCTGTGCCAAGGGCTGGGGCGGTGTGGGACCATCAGGAGCTCAAGTCCTTTTGGGCAGGGGTTTTGGGGATGCTTCTGCATGGGGGTGGAGATGTTTATCTGCTCAGTGTGGAGCATCGTCTCCATCCCAAAGGACTCCATGGAGGTGTCGAAACTGTGTGGTGTGGGATCTCTTTCCCGTGGGCTTGATGCCATCAGTGAGTTGGCACTTGGGATGCGTGCATGGAGAAAAGGAGGTTGGAGTAAGGAACACTTACTATCTAGAGCGTAAAATCCATGCTTTAAACTAGAGCCAAGTAGTTTTGTTCAGTCCACGCTCCCTGACAAACGCAGCAGTGCTGCAGCCCTTGTTTGAGGAGCGAGTTCGTGCTGGTGCCACGTGGCTGCTCCTGTTCTCCTGGGCTGGCATCGCCCTCCTGCATCTGTCCCAAAAATGGAGCAGTCTCTGTTACGAAACTGTCAGGCTGCCAAAGCCCTTGACCATCTGTAGGTTTCTGATGCTGGATGGTTTTCACATGGGGGGCTGTGGATTCTGCCCCTCTGCTCCACTCCGGGGAGACCACCCACTGTGCTGACTCCAGTTCTGGGGCCACTGACATCAAAAGGACATGGATGGACCTGTTGGAGCAGGAGGCCACCGAGATGCTGGGAGGGCTGGAGCTCCTCTGCTGAGGGAAGGGTGAGAGAGTTGAGGGGGTTCAGACTGGAGAAGATAAGGCTCCAGGGAGACCTTGGAGCCCCTTCCAGTCCCTAAAGGGGCTCCAGGAAAGCTGGAGAAGGACTGTTGATGAGGGGAGGGGAGCCATGGGAGGAAGGGGAGGGTGTTTGACACTGGAAGATGGAGCTGAGATGTGGGGAAGAATTTGTTTGGTGTGAGGGTGGTGAGACCCTGGCCCAGGTTGCCCAGAGAAGCTGTGGCTGCCCCATCCCTGGAGGGGTTCAAGGCCAGGCTGGATGGGGCTTGGAGCAACCTGGTGTGGGGGGAGGTGTCCCTGCCCTGGTCAGGGGCTGGAACTTGATCTTTAAGTTCCCATTCTGTTATTTTATGATTTACTTATCTGGCTGGGTCCTAGAGCATGGGTGTGCAGGGGGGAAGCAACACCTCTTCAGCCACAGCTTCCCATTCCTTTCCCCTTTGCTCCATTACCCTCAGACTTTATTTTGTGCCCCGCTGTCAGCATGTGAGAGATGTGGTGGCCAGTTTCTGGAGAAAAGTATTCATAAGACTACTTTTCCAGAAGCAGAAACTCGGGGGTCAAGCCATCTAAGCGCAGCAGGTAGGACTCGCGGAGCGTATTGCACGGAAGCCTGCATCCAACGCGAACGCGAGATGCTCAGCACATCTGGAAAACATCTGTCTCAGACTTGTAATTTGGCGTTGTCATTCTTGGAGTCGCGGTAATAAAACCGGGGCCTCGTGGAAAATGCTTAATACTCCTGGACACGTTGTGTTTTGGTTTAATGGTAAAAGAGCTTGTTAGGTCCAAGCAAGCTGGCGGAAAATCTTGCTGAAGCTGTACAGCGCCGAGGAAGGGAAAGGCTATTAAGACAAAAAAACCTCAGCCCCTCCGAACCCGGGAGATTTTGGCTGCGTTTTTGCTGGAAAAAGAGCTGAAAGATAATGAAGGCATTTTGCAGCCCCACACTGGCTTTCAGCTGGGTTTTATTTTACATAATGAGTTGGGGAAAATCAGAGCACAGTTACTTTGGGTTGGCTTTAGAAATGTGAACGGGTTGCAGGCTGTGGTTTGGGGCTCATTGGTTNGGGGGGTGCTCTTTTGAAACTGAAAGACGTGGTTTTCTTTCCTGTGGGGCGGCTCCAGCCGCAGAGAGCTCGGGGGAGCCCTCGGGACTTGCCCCCCCCAAAGGCATCCCCTTCCTGGCCTGCTGGGACTTTTGGCTGATTTGTTTTTATTTGAAGTCAGATTTCACTGTTTTCTCAAATTGATGGTTCTTTCCTAGTGGATAGAAATTATTCACAGGATTTTTTTATTTTTTTTTTTCCTTCTGGGACACCGTTGTCTTTTTTTCTTCTTTTTCCTATTTATTTTACTTTCTGCATTGGGCTGAGAGATGTTTGATTGTGTAATAGGAACAGACAGTTGGTTCTTTTTTGCCTTTATTTTTCTTTTCCAGCCCGGTTGAAAGAAAACTGCAGCAGGGCACAGGAGGGCCCCAGTTACATCCTTAATACTTCCTTGCCCTCACTTTTGTTTTGGAGGCTCTGAGAAAGATCAAGAACTGGAGAAGTGTTCCAGAAACACTTTATTATCCTGTTCAATATTGTTATGGCCGTGGGAGCGGGTCGAGCTTGCGGTGGTGTCTGATCTGTACTGTCTTGTCTACACAACTGAAAGTCTTCTTTAAGGAAACCTCTGGGAACGTAGTAATATACCGTATTTTTTTCCTGACGTTAAGGTCTATAAAATACTAACAGTTATCCCAAAAGAATGCTTGCCCATGGGAACCTCACGTAAGAAAGGAGCAGCCTTGAATCCTCAAATCTCCCATCCTTGCTCTGAGAAAGGGTCCAGAAAAAAAGCTGCCATCCCCCAAGAAGCAGCTTGGGGGGGAAGTCTGACATTTCTAAGCCATCAGGTAGAATTACTGCGTCTCTAGATATCTGTAACCTATTTACTGGCATTTCGTTCGCATCGTCTCGGGGCGCTCGTTGGATCAGAAAGCAGCCTAGAGCCACATCTGCAAAACGCTTTGTGAAGTGTTTTGATCCGGGAGCACAAAATCTTTGTGTAATTGCCCACATGGAATATTGTATTTCTCGTCTCTTTTCCTTTATTTATTTTATTTTTAGTTCTCATGGTTTTTCCCATTTACTTATTATTGGAGTTCTCTCCTCCTATTGTGCTCGCCCAGCAAACGTTCACATGCTCTTGGTGCCAGGCAATAAGCTGCCACGCTCTTGGAGGGGATTTTCTTAACCAAGTGGATCGTAAAATCATAGGACGTTTGGGTTGGAAGGGACCTTCAAACTGAATTCCAACCCTCCTGCCATGGGCTGGGACACCCCCTGTTAGAGCAAGTCGACCCCTACAAACTGCAGAGATCCTGATTTGGGTAATATTTTGGGCTGAGCTCAGAATTGCTGCCGGGACTGTTGCTGCCAGGCGGGAATAAAGTAAAGAGTAAAGTGGCAGAATCAGATCCAGAGAGGTGATTCTGCCACTTTACTCTGCTCTGGTGAGACCCCACCTGGAGCCCTGTGTGCAGGTCCAGAACCCTCAATATAGGAAGGACATGGACCTGATGGAGCAGGTCCAGAGGAGGGCCACCAAGATGATCAAAGGGCTGGAGCACCTCTGATCCAAAGATAGGCTGAGGGAGCTGGGGCTGTTCAGCCTGGAGAAGAGGAGGCTCTGGGGAGACCTAATCACAGCCTTTCAGTACCTAAAGGGGGCTACAGGAAGGCTGGGGAGGGGCTGTTCACAAAGGCTGCTGCGATAGGACGAGGGGCAATGGACTTAAGTTGGAGAAGGGTAGATTTAAGTTGAATATTAGAAAAAATTTCTTTACACTGAGGGTGGTTGAGCACTGGACTAGGTTGCCCAGGGAGGTGGTTGAGGCCCCTTCCTTGGAGATATTCAAGGCAAGGCTCAATGAGGCCCTGGGCAACCTGGTCTAGTTGGGGGTGTCCCTGTGACTGCAGGGAGGTGGGACTGGATGGCCTTGGGAGGTCCCTTCTGGCCTGGAGGATTCTATGAATGAGAATGTAAATGTGAATTGGGATTAAAAAAAAAAGCAGTGCTGTGTCCCTGGGGCTCCTCCGCGGCTGCCTCCTAGGGGATAAAATCCCCAAGTTCCAAAGTCTCGGCAAAACCCATCAGCAAAAATACATCTGCAGTCGAGAAGTTAAAAGGAAATAAGGATAGGATTGTGAATGTTTGGGTTTTTGGGATTTGGGTGTGTTATTATTTTTTTTTTCCAAAAAGAAACATCGATATTTAGTTGAAATACAGGATGAGTATTTTGTTAGGGGCATTGAAAATTATATTCCAGCTCTGTGGGTGGCTGTACCTCGTATCTTTTGGCAGTAGAAGGGATAATCTGTGTAGATGGCTGTGGCTTTTGAACGGCTGAGGTGGAAAACCTTCTAAAAAGTCTTGTTCTGAAGAAGGTAAAAAAAAAAAATATTGAGTGCGTTGGAGAAATTAATGCGTTGGAGAAAATACTTTAAACTGTTGTAGAAATAATGTTCTAACTTAGAGGCTGGGGTTGAAGGAGCTTTTGAGCGAGTTGGTGTTGTCTAAAGCCGAGCCAAGGGAGGTTTATCCCTATTGAGGCATTTCAAAGACTTGTGTAAACAGCAGATTTATCTCTGAATTAGTTTCAGTGATGAGCCCTGCCTTTACGCGCTGCGTGAAGTTACGTGTGTGTCTGTGGGTACGTGTCAGCACCTGAATTAATCATTTTTTTGCAGGTTTTTAAAAAAAACCCAAACAAACTGCCTTTTCCTGAACCTGTATCTTCTACTCTGATGGTAAATAACGTGGAGCGAGGAAGATCCTGAGCACTTTGGGAGATGCTGGTCTTCATTTTTCTTCCGTTGTTGCGTTTGGCGTGGTACCTGTTACAGTAGGAAAAAAAAAAAACAAACCCATGGATGTTTCATCACAAAAAGCACAGAATAAGTATGAGTATTACTTACTAGGGTTTATTGCTATTATATTTCCAGTGGCTCTTTATCTTTGTTGTCTTTGATGAGGGAAGGGTGAGCTCAGTGAGGAAAATGGGTTCTTTTCAGTTAAGGGCTGTTTGTAGGAATCTAGCATCTCTAACAGGTAGAAACTGGGAGGGTGTTGGTTTTTTCTCCCCCACCCACTGTGTCTTAATACCATGAATTCTCCCCAAATTGTAAGAGCACTGAGGAGCCATAAGTATGATGGATGGCCCGAGCTGGGTTTTGTCGAGCCAGTGGCGCTGCTCCCAGCTCACACCGACTCTATAAAAAGTCCCTTTGCCGCAGCCTTTGCTTCGTGCTGCTGATCGATACAGCAAAAGGTGCGGATAAATGGAAAAAAATAGATTTTGTTAGTGTAAAACAGGGAGAAGAATTGACGTGCCCTTTACTGAGGCTGATTTACATCTTTCTGTATCTTGTTCAGGCAATAAGGCACTTCCTCGGCAGTTTTGATCCGAGGAGTCTTAGGTGTCCAAGGGATCTGGGATCTGGTCTGGGGATCCAGCGCAAGACAGGCAGCCTGGCAGACAGGGGGGCCATTCAGCATCAAAATAAAACCAAAATAGGCTGTTTATTTTCTGCCTGGCCATTATTGGCCCATTTTTAGCAGACTGAATTGAAGAAGTTATGATTAATTGGGCATTATAATTAGCTGCTAAATACTTCCCTATTTGATGAATCTAATTACTTGTTCTTTATTTCTTTATTTTCTTTGTCCAAGGGGAGAGCCTGTGGCGGTGCTGATTTGCAGCCTCCCAGGTCTGCCTATACCACTGGAGAAAATCCATAGGAACGGGCTCTCCCTTCTCCCTTATTTTTATTTTCAACTCTTTGTGGGGGTTTATGCAGTGCAATTTTATTCCTTTGTAAATCTACTTACGTGCATCAACTTGGAAAAAAAAGAGTTTTTCAGAGCTGAGTGATACCAGCCTTTGCTCATTGCTATGTTGAAGTCTACCAGGAAGATAAAAAGAACTCTTCTGTGCAGGTTTTTATCTGCTTTGGTTCCTGATGGAAGGGCTGAGGGCACCCAGGGACATTTATATTGCAGCTGATTTTCTGTAGATGCTGCTCCCAGGTGTGGTTGTCAAATGCTGTGAACAGTCACCAGCACCAGGAGACAGAACGGGGTCTCCTTGTTTCTGCCAAGGAACTGAGGAAGCACTAGAAGATGCTGTGCTTGGGTGGACACCTGGTCAGAGGCTGGGACAGGAGAAGAAACTGGACTAGCATTTCCAGGTCTGCTCCTTGTGTTCTGAGAAAATCACATGTCAGAGAGAACAGCAGTTATTCTTGGTTGTAAAAGGCCTGGAGCCACCCACAGGAGGAGTTTGAATGGCTGGTCCAGGAGAAACGGGGTTGTTTTTGGAGGCTGGGATGAGGGATGTTGCAAAGGTGAGGTATGAGGATCTGCAGCAAACCATCAGTAAACCCCATGGTCCCACCCCGCTCAAAACCAGGCCACATCCCACCCTGCAACAGGTGATGCTGGGCAGAGGTGTCCAGCCTGGGGCAAACCTGGAGAGAAGGTGGCCTTAAGTGGCACCACCACCTGGCCCTGAGCTTGGAGCAGTTTTGGTTGTACCTGGAGGTTCCCGCAGAGCAAAGCACTTCAGCTTCACATCTCTAGTTGTTAATATTGCCGTGCAGGGGAGGGGAAAAACGTCTATGGAGAGCCCCTCAGATAGGGAAGGCTGGGATTGTAGAGCTTGTCTGGATATCTCCCGAGTATAAAGATACTAATTTAGATACAGTCCTTCAGCTGAACTCTACTCAATACATTTTATGGGTTTATATATTGCAAAGTTCAGCAGCATGTGATGAAATCTGCAATAATAAAAGCTACAGCTTCCCTCTAAAACCGTCTTTTCACATCCATTGCTGTCGTCCTACAGGGCACAAGGACGAGCTGGGTGGGCAAGTTGTTTCCCAGACCGTAGGGATGCCCTGTGACCATCACTCCTGTCTTCTGCAGCAGGATGATCCTCATCCTTCTTCTTCTGGCAGGGCTTTATCCCAGGGATTCTAGCCCCTTGCTGGGGTCCTCTCCCAGCACCGCTTATCTTCGTGTTGTGCAGGCTGTTGCACGGTTGTGTGACAAAATTCACTCCGAGAATGTCATGTTTTCTCTGTTAATGTATCTGAGACCTTCATCTCTCTTACTTCATCCCACCTTTCTCTGCTTCATATCCTGGGGCAGCCTAGAAGATGTTCCCCATCCTTCTTTGTGGGTCTTCGGTCACTTCCACGCTTTCCTGGAGGTTGTGTTTCCATCTCTTCTTGGAGCCGTTCAGTCCATCTTCCCAGGTGGTCTTCTGTGATTTTAATACTTTTTTTTGGAACGAAAATGCCAGACTCTTTGAATTCTGGGCATTAGCATAGAAAATATTAAAGAGGCCCATCATTGATCAATAATAACTGAGGCGAGGTTGTAGTGTGCGTGCTGTAGTGAGCTATTACTGTTAGACAAGAGGTTTAATCCTTAACGAAACCGGGAACATTTAGGAGAATTTGCTGCTGGGAGCCTGCGTTCAGGCGAGGTACTGACGTTCAGAATTTCAATAAAGTATTAAATCCCTTTTAAGCCATGAAAAATGAAAAAGTTTATGAAGGGGAGTAACTCATACCTGTTAATTTTAGTTCCCTGAAGTAATTTCCTCTCAGAACGCCGCTGTAAATTAATATTTCAGTCATCAAGTTTGTCGTTTTTAAACAAAATAAAGTTAAAATAGTCGAAGAGCCTAAGACACCATTGATAATTTGGGGAAAAATGCGGTTGTTAGAAAATTTTTTAGCGGCTGGGAGGATTTGAGTTGATGCAAGAAGGGATTCTCTGCATGAATAAACTGTAATAGTTTTAAAATAATCGCTGTTAACGCTTTTGGTGACTACCTAAGTACATGATGGCATATGGTCTGTCAGCGTGAAGCGCTGATTTAGAGTTTGATATTCTGTACCGGTTTTCAAGCTGTTGGTTATAAACTAGAAGAAGCAGCTTTCTATAAGCAGACAGGTGGCGGGTGTTGAGCAGCTTGGTGGGCAGGTGGGATGCTGCTCGCCGTGCAGAACCTGTCCTTTTCCTGCTACCTCATCAGCCTGTTTTCCCCAGGTTTTGGGGTTAGTTGTGTGGGGTTTTTTTCTTCATCTCTCTGGCTGCTGGTTGTTTCCCAGCATCCTGTGCTGTGGTGGAGAAACTCCGGTGTCCCCAGCCCAGTGGGGACTTTGAGGCGTAGAATGATAGAATGGTTAGAGTTGGAAGAGACCTCAAAGATCATGGATTTCCAACCCCCCTGCCATAGGCAGGGACACCTCCCACCACACCAGGTTGCTCCAAGCCCCATCCAGCCTGGCCTTGAACCCCTCCAGGGATGGGGCAGCCACAGCTTCTCTGGGCAACCTCTTCCAGTGCCTCACCACCCTCACAGCAAAGAAGTTCTTCCTAATATCCAATCTAAATCTCCCCTCTTCCAATTTAAAACCATTACTCCTTGTCCTATCACTCCCCTCCCTGACCAAGAGTCCCTCTCCAACTCTCCTGGAGCTCCCTTCAGATCCTGGAAGGCTGCTCCAAGGTTTCCCCAGAGCCTTCTCTTCTCCAGGCTGAACAGCCCCAGCTCCCTCAGCCTGTCCTCACAGCAGAGGGGCTCCAGCCCTCTGAGCATCTTGGTGACCCTCCACTGGACCCATTCTAACAGTTCTATGTCCTTTCTCTGAGGACTCCAGAGCTGGACACAGTACTCCAGGTGGTGTCTTGGGGAGGAAGGGAGCTGGTGGAGGCCTTGGGTTTTGGGTGGAGGAGCCGCAGGAAAGGGTCAGTCTGGGGTGGGCTGTAGTTTTGCTTTGAGTCTGGGCTTCAACATACTGAAGGGGAGGCTGATGCCGCGTTGCTTCTTGCTACGTTTGTCCGCTCAACCTCAGTGTTGTGGGAGATCCCATCTCCCAACAGGAAGCATCTCCCTCGATAAGCATGGGGATGTCAACCAGATCCCTACCGCGGGGGCAGACAATGAGGATTTTCCCGTAGGCACTTGCCATCATCAGGTGAAGGAGACACCAGGGCAAGAGTAAGATGTCATAAAAGATGATGTTTTAATGCTTTCTCAGAAGTATTATTATTAATGTTTTTCAACACTCCTCATCTATTGCAGATAAACTCATTGCACCCAAGATTTTATATATATCACCCTTGTAGGAATCCCAGGTGCTGATTATTGAGCGTGTGCTTTAAAGACACCACAGAGTAAGAGGGGAGTGAGGCAATATGAATAAATATATTTTTATGTACTGTAACGATGTAGGTTTTTCATTGGGCTTGGGCTTTTGGGGCCTCATACAACTTTCTCTGAAGTCAGGATTTAGTTTTTTGCTTTTGTATTTTATTATGCCAGGATTAAGCCTTAATTGTCAAGCCTTTCAACAATTGCACGGCGATAAATACATGAAAAAGTGAATGTAAATATAACTTAGAGAATGAAATGCAAATACATCTATTTGTGTAAAACGTGCTCATATCTTGTAGTCAAATTTACATTTTTAAATAGCTGATTTTAAACACTGTCTGCAGAGATGCCTTAATATTAAATAGATAAATCTTTCTCTTCAGACAGGATTCATATGAAGAAATAGCCAAATATATACTTAATACAAAGAAACTTTACAGGGTCATGCACTCTATCTAATGCCTTGTCATTTTAATAGATTCTGTTTTAATTGCTCATATCCTACAGCTGAGAGTTTATCCTCATTTTTCCGAGGACCTGTTACTGCCATAAAATAGTGGCCGGGGGTCATAACCTGATCTAAAACAATTTGCGAAGTGTTTTCCCTAGGTTTGCAGTAGGACTCACAGTTGCTGAGGGAGCAGAGCTACAGGTGCGAAGCTCCAGCAAAACAAGCTGCCAGCAGGACTGTGGGCTGATGTTGAGACTGCACGTGGGGCAGGTCAGGTGCTCATGGAGAAGGTCGTTATTTTTTCCACCCCAAGTTCATAGAATCCTAGAATGGTTGGACTTGGAAGGGATCTTAAAGACCGTCCAGTGTCACCCCCTGCCCTGGGCAGGGACACCTCCCACCACACCAGGTTGCTCCAAGCCCCATCCAGCCTGGCCTTGAACCCCTCCAGGGATGGGGCAGCCACAGCTTCTCTGGGCAACTTGGGCCAGGGTCTCACCACCCTCACAGCAAAGAAGTTATTCCCCAGATCTCAGCTTCGTCTCCCGTCTTTCCGTTAAATCCTTTCCCCACATCCTCTGGCTCTACTCCTTGATCAAAGAGTCCCTCCCCATCTCTCCTGGAGCCCCTTTAGGGACTGGAAGGGGGTCCAAGGTCTCCCTGGAGCCTTCTCTTCTCCAGGCTGAACCCCCCCCCCAGCTCTCTCAGCCTGTCCTCACAGCAGAGGGGCTCCAGCCCTCCCAGCATCTCAGTAGTCTCCTCTGGCCCTCCTCCAACAGGTCGATGTCCTTCTGATATTGGTGACCTCAGAGCTGGAGGCAGCCCTGCAGGGAGGGGTCTCCCAGAGTAGGTTTGCCTACAGCCTGAAAAAAAAACAGCTGATGCATCCTTTTTTTTCTGCTCTGGAAATCAATATCATGTGCATGGCGAGCTCAGACAGGGCGGCCGTAATTCCTAATATCTCTGTAAGCCTCCGTATAACAACGGAGCTTTGCCAATTGATTATGTAGGCTTATCCCAAATCAGCTGCTGTTAAAATGGAATTATTTGACAGGAGTAAGTCATCCCGGAGGGAGCGTAGTGGAAGGAGGTGGTTCAAATACACCAGTAGATCCCAGTAGCTTTCCAAAATTCTTGTGGGCACTTAAATACTTTTCTCAAGTTGGGGTGACATCTCTTCTCTTTCCAGTGGCCAAGTGTAGGTGACCCAAGATTCTCATTGTCACGTGGAGGGAGGGCAGGGTTTGGGATCTGGGTGGTCTTTGTGCAGCCTGTCCTCACAGCCCGGAGCGGAGGCTCCCTTCTGGATTTGCCCATTGAACATCATGAGTTGAACGTACCTCCTGGCAAGTTTGGGTTTCTCTCAGTGCTTGAGTAACATCAGTGAGATTTCAAAGCCGTGATTGCACTCGTTGCCGGCACTGGGAGCGTGAGTTGGTGGGTGCAAGGATGAAGGTGAAGAGTTACGGATAGTGCTTGCTTGAGGCTTTGATAGCTTCTAGTAGAACCTTGGCAGCAACGCCGTTCACGTTGTGCCTTAAACTGGAATAAATAGAAGTGACAGATCTGCGAGCAGCAGCGCAGTTTGTGCATGCAGTATTTTTTTATTGGAAGCAACCCGGAGGCAAAAAATAGATGAAACGCTCCGAGCAACAGCCGGGATACCCACGGCATCGCCCCGTGCGAGAGATGAGTGATCCACGTCCTAATGCACTTCGGATGGCAGTCACTCAGACGCTTCTCTGCGCCGGTAATGAAAACAAAGTCAGCAAATTTGATTTGAGATCTGAGAATGGGGAAAGCGATACGGCAGCTGAAGTGTATCATTTACCTTGAGAAGCCTCCATTGGCTTTCCAGGGGAAATTTAGCAGCAGAAACATCCCCCCTTAGTCTTCAGCTTAACCTCCCTGCTACGAGATGCAGGGATTTTATAGAATCGTAGACCCATTAGAGTTGGAAGGGACCTTGAAGATCATCCAGTTCCAACCCCCCTGCCCTGGGCAGGGACACCTCCCACCACACCAGGTGGCTCCAAGCCCCATCCAGCCTGGCCTTGAACCCCTCCAGGGATGGGGCAGCCACAGCTTCTCTGGGCAACCTCTTCCAGTGCCTCACCACCCTCACAGCAAAGAATTCCTTCCTAATATCCAATCTAAATCTTCCCTCTTCCAATTTAAAACCATTCCCCCTTGTCCTATCACTACTCTTCCTGACCAAGAGTCCCTCTCCTGCTCTCCTGGAGCTCCCTTCAGATCCTGGAAGGCTGCTCGAAGGTCTCCCCGGAGACCTTTTCACCAGGGCTGCAGCTG
Organism: Pedionomus torquatus; assembly: GCA_013398155.1. Taxonomy (NCBI): domain Eukaryota; kingdom Metazoa; phylum Chordata; class Aves; order Charadriiformes; family Pedionomidae; genus Pedionomus; species Pedionomus torquatus. Next base: position 360,932 of record VZRU01010163.1, on the reverse strand, counting down.
AGTATATGTGTTAGAGTTTGCAGGGCACTTAGTCTTTAATTACCACCAACCAGGCATACCTGTGTCTTGGGGAGTTCCCCTGGTAAAACAGCTCTGTGATAAACTTGTTTTCCCTCTTTATTTTTTTTGCTTTTGACCCTATTCTTGTGTCTTCTTTAGCGCTGAAGGTGTGTCTCCCAGTCCCAGCGATCCCCTTCTGCTTTGCTGGGTTCTGATGTCTCCACGGATTTGGGTTCATTCTTGGTTTCTGGGGGGCTTGAGCTGGAAACCAGCAGTGTTTTCTGCTGGAGATGTTTCAGTCATCTTCTTGGAGGCTGGAGTGAAGTGTGGTCTGTTAAACAAGAGCTTGTCGTTAGTGCTGAAATTATTATAAGGCATCATTCCTGTTTCAATAGATGTTGTTTCAGATAGATAATAGAGAAAGGGAAGCTACACTGCAGCTAAAAATATTCCAGAAGGGTGTATTTATGGCTCTTGTTACACTTTGACAGTTGTGGGCTGTTTTTTTTGTTTGCTGGGAAAAACGTTCTTTCTGTTTTCTTCTATGAAGAGTTGGTGACATCTGGTGATCGTTTATAATGAGCCCTCTCAAGACCGCCGACAAAAATAATCCTTTTAGGAATAGAGATTTGTCTTGTGGGGTGTTTGGGAGGGCAACTGCAATTAGCACCTAATCCCTACCCCCCTCTTGCTCTGCTGGGAATCGGTTCAGAATCGGCGCCGGGGCAAATATTCTGTTTTCAGCATATTAAAAAAAAATGAAAAAAAAAAAAATAAAAAGAAATAATATGAAAGATTGTTCCCCAGCTCTTTGGTCTAATTGAATAAAGGCCCATCCAAATGAAAAGGGCAGCGGTGATGCTCTGGTCCCCGCCAGCTCCCGTGAATGTCAGAGGGGGAGTTGGTCGCGGGATCGATGCCAACGACGTCTGAAGTGAGATGCGTTGGGATCGGTGGGCGGTACGTGTGCCGGCGGTTTTACTTCACAGTTTTGTCCTTCGTCTTTTGAGGTAGAATAACCCAAAATGAAGGCATTAGGCAGCCAGCTTGGCGTGCTGCAGGGGATCGATTCGGAATTGATCCGGGAGGGAGGCGTCTTCCCTGCTCCGTCTCTTTATACGACGTGGTGCTGGTTTTCCCAGCTGGCATCAGATGGCATTTTCCCATCTATCGCACAGGAGGGCTTCTATCAGCAGGACAACCCATGTCATCTCTCTCCTAGTTTTTTATTTTTTATAATCAACATTCCCTTTGATTAATACCTTTTTTTTTTTCTTTTAACTGTTTGTTTTTTTCCTACTTTTTAATGAAGGCTGGATGGCTGTGGTTTATGTGAATCCGAACGCTGAGGAAACTCAGGGATGTCTTTTAGTATCTTTTCAGAGGAAGGAAAAAAAAAAAGAAAAAGCCTGTTGTCTTGATGGCAGAACTCAGCCTGGTTTTACTGATAGCGTAAATAGAGGTGGTTTCAGTGCATTGCCTTTGTTTGCAAAACAAAGTGAAGTTTTAAAAGGCTTTTCATCTTAGAGCACTTGAAGTCACTTTGACCTTGTAGAATGGTTTGTGATAGCTTGAGAATTGGAGGACATTTTTTTTTTTTTTTTTTTTTTTAAATTTGGACAGGTTTTTATTCAGCGAAATCCCTGTGTATGTCAGAAATCCGATAATACTTCCGTTTCTTGAATAGTAACCTTGCTGTAAGAAAGCTATCATTTTGTTTTGGTAAAAAAAAAAAGCCTTGAAGAGAATTACTACCCGTGGGTTAATTAAAATGCTTCATTGAAAATGCAGAGTGTGCTGTGAATGACTCCTTGTCCCTGGCTGTGCTCTGCCTTAGGGCTGTCTTGCTATTTTTTAAACAAACAATTCGCATCCGGGAAAAGGGAAAATACCCCTCAAATAAATGCCACTCGTTTTGCACAAGGTTAGTTTTGTTGAAGAGATTTGGGCTCTTCAGCTCATCGAAGGTGCTTCGTGTGGTGCTGACCTGCGGCTGCTTCCAGTGGATGCAAAGCTCTGGATGGAAATAATTATGGTTGGATTTCTTTATAAGGAAGATCCCCCTGGATTAACTGAGTTGTGCAATCCTGAGGCCCACCTATATAATCCCTCCTATGTAATCCCTGGAGAAACCACCAGGTCTTATGAATAAAATGAAACCTGAAATGCTGAAGCAACAGCCATGGTAGCATTTCTTTTATTTTTTTTTTTGATCAAGTAAAGTCTGCTCTTGCATTAGGTCTTGCAGCCACTTTGAAGACAGCTTCTTTCAAATCAAAACCAAAGAATTAAGTGCTTCTCCTTTTCTATCTGTGTGAGTTTCTCTTTCCAACCCTATGAATAGATAATCGATGGGAGAGGCTGGGCGTTAGCCCTGGCTGACTCACCGTTGTTTTCTGGTGGCACAAATAGGTGAAGCTACTGTTGATATCTCCAGATTAAGTGAAAACCAAAGCGATAGCTGGCTCCTTGCAGACATGGGGGAATATACACGCTGACAGGGAAACCAGTAAGCAGATCCTTGTGGGCTTTTCATCTCGCTGATTTGCCAGGGGAGATACCAGCATAACCAACGGCTTGGAAGCAAAAGTCTCTCAATAATTCTGGCTCTGCTCTGTGCACTTTGGTGGGACCTTGGGGTGGAGTTTCTCAGTGTTGGGTAGTCTCAGTGTCTTCCTAATGTTGAGGACCATTGGCAGCTGGTTTGCAAAAACTGGACGCGGATATAGGGTGCTTTATGCTGGTTACCTGCTCTCTCGTGTGTTCTGAACCTTCTGACTAATTGAAGCCAAATTTACCAGAAGCCCAAGTAACAGGTTTCCTGAGCTTTGAGGTCCTGTCCCTGTTGTCCACCAGAAGCCAAGACCAAAGATGAACTTGGTGAGAGACACTGGAGAATTGACACAAGAGGGAGCCATGATGTGTGAAAATATTTGGAAATAAGCTCATTAAAGTCCCAGTGCTTTGTGAACAACTTCTTGCCTGTCCAGTTGCCCACGAACAGCCACCCCACTTTTGTGCTAGGGCTTACAAGGAGAGGGACAGAGGGGCTCTGCTCCTCTTGAAAGTCCCCAGGGCTGGACAGCATTTAGGGCATGGTGACTCCAGATCCAGCTTCTGCTGTAGCTGCTGCTCTACAGCTGCTTGGTTGGCTTAGGTTTGGTTTTCCAGCCCCGTGGACAGCAAAGAGTGGTGGCTGTTGGAGCAGGAGAAGTTTGAAGGATGGATGGAGGCCAAGTCCAGGCCCATCCTGACCTATAGAAGTTTTGCTGCTAATTCCCTCTCAGCTCTGTGTAATTTTAGTCCGGACCTGATGGGTACAACTTGTAAAGGACATTTGGCACATCAGCAGCAATAGCTGAGGAAATATGGATGTCATCTTCTCTCTCTT
>VZRU01010163.1:344804-357468 GCA_013398155.1 Pedionomus torquatus | reverse complement strand
TAGAAAGACTGGCTTCTTTTTTATTATTTTAATCTCTTTTCCAAGAGATCAACACCCAAGCCAGGCACCTCCGTCCCCCGTGGCACCTCCAGTGTGGGTCCCCGCCTCCCATTTGGTTGTTAAATTGAATTATTTTCTGCTTTATCTTTGAAAGCAAAACCGTGTTATCATTTTCCAAGAGTATTTGCAGACTATAACCGTTTCCATTCTTCTGCAGGATACGATGCGGCAAACCTTAATCAGAGATCTATACAGCTTGGATTTATGGGGTGTCTCAGTCCTTAAGCTTTTCCTATTAATTAAGATTTTAGAGAATGTCTGTCAGGCTTCTCTTCTGCATTTTATTGCTCGTTTTAGCACCTTCTTTTGTCCAGCTGCTGTGTAATTTTTCTCTACTCGTAAGACCTCAAAGCTCACCGGGAGCACGGAGCTTCGTCAGGCTGCGACAAGGGCATGGCTCCAAGTGTGGTGGGGGCAAAGCTCTTGTCCCAGGTGGGACCTTGGGGTGATGGGGAGGGCAATGCGGGGAAGAACGCATAAGCCCTGTGATGTTCTTGACACCTGAAGTCAAACAGTGAGCCACGCTTGACCTCACTTTATGAACATCTTTCCTCTTTGGCTGCGTTATCTGACTACGTGTTGAACGTTCTTCCAACTTAACGGTGAGGAGCAAGAGGGCTGCTCGGCCACAGACCACTGATGTCCAACCACTCAGAGACCATCACCCCGGGAAGGTGTGTCAGAGCAAACGTGATGCTTAAAACCCATTTTCATTCCACCAGGATGGTAGACTCGTGCCTTTTACTGTGTACTATTTCTTCTCCAATTAATTACGTGGCCAAAAGAAGCATTTGTGGCTCTTTCTGAAGCATGGAAACTTAGTTTTACTGTTGAAATCATAGAATCATAGAATGGTTAGAGTTGGGAAGGACCTTGAAGATCATCGTGTTCCAACCCCCCTGCCCTGGGCAGGGACACCTCCCACTAGACCAGGTTGCTCAAAGCCCTAAATGCCCTGGGAAAGATTGTCTGTAGCTATTAATGGGGGTATGGCCTCTCTTCTAGCTACACAACTTCATTTAGTGGTTTTGCTGTTATTTTTAGTGGGTTATGTTGATGAGTGTTTATGACAGCAAGAGCTGCCAGGAGTCAAAGGACCTGCTCCAAGTCCTGGAGGGCAGTGTCCATTCTCTGCTGGTAGCCACCCCAGTTATTTCTACAGGGCTGGGGAACTCGGCTGCTTTTCTGCAATGCTCAACAGCCGGATTTAAAAAAAAAAAAAAGGAATAAAATAAATAAAATTGCCCTCGTGATGTTTTTCCTGCTACCAACACCCTGTAGATCATCGGAACACGGTAAAAGAGGAGCGAGAACCAGGGCGTGAAAAAAACTGCTCCCAAAATGTGGGGGGAGAGAGGGATGAAAGTGTTTGTTTTTTGTNGATGAAAGTGTTTGGGTTTTGGTTTGGGTATTTTTTGTTTGTTTGTTTGTGTGGTTTTTGTTTTTTAATTATTTGTAGAATGAGTAGGCATTAGAAATAGCAGGTATTTCCTCCCTTTCAGCCCAGTGCTAGGAGTACCTCGCTTATCTTGGGTTTAATTCCTGGTTCTTTATGACATGGAGGATGTTGCTGTGTCTCCTCTGAAAGTGATGATGGTATCTTTGGGTTTTGGGTTTTTTTTGATGAGGAGATCATCTGCCTGTGTGGGAGATATCATCTGCTTGACTCGGGTTTGAGAAGTGTGGGCCCCAGAGAAACCTTATTGTTTTGGCATAAAAATGTGATGAATGTTTTAGTTACTTGTTTAGAAAATGGAACTAGAAAAAAACAACAATATTTTTAGATTCTTTATTTCTAACCCTTTTTCTGGCCAGGAGAGAAAGGGATGCCAGATCCTGTGAGCACTAGGACTGGATGGAGCGTGTTTCTCCAAGGCTGCCATGGGGGCACTGGGAAGGGGGTGTCTGCGGCGTTTTCTGCACTGGTTCCTCCTGCCGAGTTGTTCGCCGTGTGCCTCTGAGCCAGCAGCCTCCTCACCGTGAGACGGGGTAGTTTCAAAGCTTGCCAGGTTCCTCCCCTCTAACAGGCTCTTGCTTTCTCTTTTCCATCCACCAGCGAGCGCCCCAGAAGGCAGCATCTGATTTCCTCTAATGGCTGATTTGTTTCAGGGGTCAGAAGGGGTAGCTGTAAATTACTGTATAGCTCCTTGTTCATTGTCTGGATAAAAGAGATACTCAAGAATCTGAAATATTGGTGGAAGAACAGCAGACTTTCCTGAATTTTTTTTTTATTTATTTTTTTTAACACGTGGGCCAGGTTCTCCTCGTCTTGCTTTGTGTCAGTAAAAACACCTGCTGTGGTGGGAATGGGCCACCAGCAGAGGTGGGCAGATGCTGGGCCAGGTCAGGGGATGCTCTACCTTTTCATTGTGGCTGGTTGCAGCAGAGAAAGGCAAATGCCCCTGGGGAGAACGGAGAGCAAAATGTCACAGTAGGAGAATCGTTAGAAATTTGTTACCCTGAAAGACCAGAGAATTCCCTTCATAAATTTCATTCTGGCTGCTGTGTCTGGATCCACACAGATCGTCTAAATATCTGTAAGTCGTAATTACCGTCTTTCTCGTGAACAGATATTTAATGGAACTTTATCTTTTTCTTCTTGCTAATTTAATGTTTTATTTGTGAGCAACAGGAGAAAAAGCACTGAGGGGGGTGTCCATTGAACTGAGAGTGCCCCTGGTGATATCAGCTACTTCTGTTGTGTTTCTTCCTATAGTCCCCACCATCTTTGCCAGAATCTTGTGTTCTTACCTGCAATTAAGACCCTTCTTGGGTGTGCTGTTGGTTTATCTGTCCTGTTTTATGCAGACCGAGTTGTGAATTTGGGAGTCACCTCGATCTACCTCTGTCCAGCCCAGTGTGATCAAGGGACGGAGAGAGGGAAGGTTTGACCCTTTGGTTGTTGGCACCCAAGTTGTCTCCAAAGCTCATCAGGAACCATCACCACAGAGAGGGCATTAATTTATTTTATTTTTTTAACAGGATATGCTTTGACTATTTTTATGCTCCCAACATCTTCAGCACCTCAAAATGACACCCACCCCAGTGTCTTGCCTTTCTCCTGAGCCCAGGGAGTTGAGCCAACCGATGAGTGGTGGTTTTTTTGGCTCCCCAGAAAATCATGTCTGGGTCTCATCAACTCAACGGCGACTCTCTGAGAAAATCTTGCTCATTTGGAGGTGCCCCAAGGCTGAAGCCAGGGGAAGCAGTGTCTGCATGCCCAGGTACAAAGGTGGTGGTGGGTCCCAGGGCCAGGTCATGGCATGTGAACCTGTTGTGCCGCTTAGAGGAGGGTGGTGGAGGAGACTTGAGTTGATATGGAGGATCAGAGAGTGGAATGGAAGTGCTGAAAGGCATTGCCTGCTGAGCCACTGCCTTTGTGCTGCCCTTGGTATCACATAAATGACTGTTTCTCGTTTGAGGCTTGAGCGTAGTTTGCAGTAACACCAACAGCTCTACCCGTTGCGTGCATTGGGGAGATTTTACAGGCCAGTGTGTTTGCTGCGTCTGAATAATTGCACTAAAGAAGAATCAAGAACCTATAGATTTTACAGAAATACAGTATGTTTCCCTTCTGGTACAAGCAGCCATGGCTTTGGGTGGGCATTCCAGTATTGTGCCTTTGGCAGGCTGGGTCTGTCACACTGAAGTGCTTGCCTTTCTAGTTAGTTTTAATTTAGGTGTAATTCTGTGATCTATTAGCTCGGTAAGGATATTTAGAAGTTATGATCACAGTTATTTTGGTGAGAATATATAGGCAGTAAGCATGAATAAGGCCATTTCTCATTATTTCTGTCCAATTTAGTGTGCTTGTATTATAATTTCAAGATACTGGTTTGGATTTAATACTGTTTAGAAAACAAATACGTGTCCAAATTGGCTCCAGGTGTGATTCACTTCATTTTGTGCCTTTCAAGATGCTTTTAACAGCTGATCTATGAGTGTGGTGGGAGACTGCCAAAAGAGATGCTTTCTGATTCGAGTCAAAGAAACAAAAACTTTTCATCTGAAACAAGATAGGATTTTAATTTTTTTTTTCCCTTGATGTCTAAAAAGAACCCCATATCCCATATTGTAATGGAAGGAAGCTTCCTTTGGCTCTACATTAGAATAATGAGTGTCGAGTGTAAACAGTTCTTCTGCCAAGAGGCGTCCGTTGCCAGGTACTGCGGATGCTCAGGTTACGGTGGCTCTAAGGCTGGGAGGGCGACGGCGTGACCAGCTCTCCCTAGAGTGAATACAGCTACGTGCTTGGATGAGCTGAAAAGAGACGCATCCCGGCTGAAGAACACCATGTACAGACTGTAAAGGCAAGGAAAATAAGCAAGGAAGGCCAAAACAGGTGCTGGGGATGTTTTGAAAGTTGTTGGCTTTGGTTCCTTAGGCACCTTTGTTTGTTTGTTTGTTTTTGGTGGAAAAATACAGATATTTCCTTTGCAGCACGACACGCAGCATTAAGGGAAGAGAAATTCATAAACTCGCAATACAGGTCCTTTCCTAGGATTTTTATTTTTTCAATTCGGGATGTATTTTTCCGAGAGCTTAAACTTTGACATGCAGGGGATGTTCACCGCAACAGCAGATGTACGTCCGAAGCCTCACACCTATTAGGGACGCAGCAGCCAGCTAATACAGTTTTAGGGCACAATGTGTGGTGATAAGGATGCCAGCACTGAATTGGCCACCAAGCAGTTCCTCTGTGTCCTCCTGCCCCAGAGCCACTGAGAGTCTGGCCCCAACTGCTGCTGCACTGTATCCTTGTGTGTGCAGTCATGTGCATAAACGCGTATAAAGGTTATTACCATGATGACCCTCAGCATAGAAGGGACATGGACCTGGTGGAATGGGTCCAGCAAAGGGCCATGAAGATAATTAGAGGGCCTGGGACACCTCTGCTATGAAGACAGGCTGAGAGAGCTGGGGCTGTTCAGTCTGGAGAAGAGAAGGCTCCGAGGAGACCTTAGAGCAGCCTTCCAGGATCTGAAGGGAGCTCCAGGAGAGCAAGTCTTTGTCAGGGAGTGGAATGACAGGACATGGGGTGATGGTTTTAAACTAGAAGAGGGGAGATTTAGATTGGATATTAGGAAGAACTTCTTTGCTGTGAGGGTGCTGAGGCACTGGAAGAGGTTGCCCCAAGAAGCTGTGGCTGCTCCATCCCTGGAGGGGTTCAAGGCCAGACTGGATGGGGCTTGGAGCAACCTGGTGTGGTAGGAGGTGTCCCTGCCTATGGCAAGGAGTTTGGAACTGGATGGTTTTTAAGGTCCCTTCCAACTCTAACCATTCTATGATGCTATACACACAACCTGCTGAGCTGCCTGAATTTTGGGCCATGTGCTGCCACTAAGATCAGGAGAGTTTAGATTAAAACATTCCCAAGTTTCAGGTCACAGTGCTCCCCAAACCCACTTCATGTGGCATTAAAGGACAGGAGGATTTCTGTAATTTAATGTCTCTGTAGTTTGAATCTCTATATGTGTTCGAGTGCCTATTAATTAAGCTCCTTATTTGAAGCTGTAAGGAGTAAAAATAATTTAACCCATACCCATCAGTGTGTTTTCCGTGTTCACAGCAGATGCAGCTGATTATTTCGTTTCCCTAAGTTTAGTAGTCCTCAAGACCTTCAACTGCCATCTCATAAAGGCACTTCTCATGGTGTTTTCAAATTGACGTAATTTGAGGCAGGTTGGGTGGATTCTGCACACAGAGAAGGATGTTCTGCTCATGTCCACTCCCTGGGGAAAGTTATTTCCTGCAGCAGGGGGGGATTTTGGGGAAGTGGTTGTGAAACTAGGAAGAGTTTTTAGTGGCAACTTGTGAAAAGTACTATTAAAAGCTGGCCTCAACTCCTCCTTCCCTTTTCCCTCTCAAAGGCCCTTGATACAAATTTTGAGATATTTTCAAGCTCACAGGCAGTGTATTAGGAAAGCAGGAGTGCAGATAAGCAATAGCTGTTGACTTTGAAGCCGAGAGATTAGCTTCATTAATAACGTCTCTCGATATTGTTAACGGAAACATGAAAAGGATAGCAGTGTTAGGAGGTTTGCCTCGATGTTGTGGGCTGCTCCCATTTTTTATTTGCTGGTGCCATCTCTACAAGGTTTGACTCTGTCTAGTGGCAGTACCTTCCTGGTGGGATGATGAAGGACGTTGCTGGTGGCATCCTTCCTTAGATACGGTCGTAATCTGTCAACAATCTTAACTCTAACGCTTCTGCAAATGTAGTTTTTGCAGCATTTCACTCCTCAAAGGACTCCTTTTATGACTTTAAGGAGTCCCGTCTGCAGAAGCTTCTGCCAGGCATTTATTTTTTTTGAAATGTGCCATTATCACCATCTTGAACTGTGCAATTATCTCAGGTTCTTCTCTGGTTTTCACTGCAGCCTTCCCTTGCTCACAGCTAAGTGAGCATGAGGGAAGTGAAGTACCAGGGACTATGGATGGCATTAGCCAAACCTGTATTAATATTTTTCTTTCTTCACCTCCCTCACTTCACAAATATGTACCTGCAGAAAAAGGATGCTCTTGGAGCACAGCCCTTTCTCAGACAAAGCCTTTCTAAATGTCTTTTGAGGAGTTAATAAATTAAACCCGGGAAAATAAATTGATTTCAGGGTCTCTCTGGCTTCTATTACTGTCTTTTTTTAAAAAAAAAAAAAAAAAAAAAGTTCTGGCTTAGTTTTCGTAAAATGTCTTTTAACCTAAAAGACTGCAGATATCTTCTGCCTGATGTGAAAATTTAATTTTTTTTTCTAAGGCTTAATGAGTCTTGAAGGAACTGTTTTGACATTTGAATATCTCTAAGAAAGCAGTTATGCCATAATATGCCACCGAGCTCGGAAGACAAAAGATCCTGATAAAGTGTTGCAGAGAAAGGCTGTCCATTAGCAGGATGAAGCCGTGCACAGCTTTCTTGGGCGAGTGCGTGGTTTAGAAATTTGGGGGCTTAGCTTCTCCTGGGGGTTCAAATGCTCGTGTTTTCCTGGAGTGGCTTCCTGAATTAATAGAAGGGATAGTCCTAGAATTGTAGAATGGGTTGGGTAGGGTTGGGTTGGAAGGGACCTTAAAGATTATCGAGTTCCAACCCCACTGCCATGAACAGGGACGCCTCCCACCAGACCAGTAGAGTCTGTTGGAAGGGAACGAATGAACTGGAAGCCAAAGGCACTAAATAACAAGTTTTAAAAAAACATAGGGAGAAAGGGGACCTAGGGAGTGGCAGAGTGAGCCAGAAAAGGGTCTCAGCGCTTTGTGTGTCATAGGAAATGATGATCAAAATTTAACGAGTCTCATAAAAAAACCCTGTTTATCCTCTGATGTTTGCCGGGTTGCTCGGGGTGTTGGCACGTGTTGGTGTTTTCCATGCGGGCAGAGGAGGTAAGAAGTGGCGGGCACAGCAATTTGCAGTGGAATAATTGCGTTCAAACGCGTTTCCATAGTTCCTCTGCGTAACGCAACCATCTCAGCTGCACAGGCTGGGTGGCTGCTGACCTTCTGCCCCCCGTCACAGAGATCCAGATACTCAATCTTTCTACATCTCCTTTTTTTTTTTCTTTTTAAACAGCTCGACAGGGTTTATGCTGTTGCTACAAATCTACTCGTGAATACCACCATCCCATTTTGTGTATGGGTCACTTGCAATATCTCTGAAAAATGAATTAGGCCCACGAGCTGCTGGCTGGTAGCTTGGGGATGACAGGACGCTACCTTATATTAGATAGCAATATAATTTTTTTCGCAGCTCGAAATAAATTTATCTGACAGCCATGGACGTATTTTTTCTGCTTGACTGACTGCGACTCAAAACATTTTGTGATATTACAAATCCTAGCATGTGAAGCATAAAATTTCAGACTGCTAGTTTGAGAAGTTTTCAGACGTTTGACTGCAGTTATATTTTAAAAAAAAAAAAAAAAAAAAAAAAAAAGGAGGAAAACTCAAGAGGTTACTTTACTTGCTTGAATAAACTTGAGCCGGGAACTTAGTCCCATTAATATGACTGGCCACTGCTCATCAGAGTCCATCAGCCAAGAGAGGGAATGGTTAATTAATTTTTATTCTCTTAATGTGGATGCGGACAAAGCTCTCGAATGATGGTTTGAACATTCTGCTGTTGGTTTTTTTTTTCCTTAGAGTGGTCATTCCAACCAAGGCAGAAGAAATGACCAAACTTGTATTTTACACAGGTGGGAAATTAAACACAGGGAGTGCATTCATTTAATTTATTTATTGCCTGGAGGGGAAAGCTACTGAAGTAAATAAGCGCAGGTCTTGCAAAGCCTCCAAACTCACCGGTGTTCCACTGTCGTGAAACTGGGGTGAGCGGAGCAGGAGCAATCCTCTCCAAAAATGGCACTCCATGGGAGTAAAACGTAACCACCCTGTAACTGGAACATCGATATGAGTTACCTTTAATTCGCTTTAAAGGACAAGTGGCAAAGATGTGGCAGGCGACGCGTTTTGGTGCTGTTTTCATTTGCCTGGCTGTGGTTTTGAGATGCTTGGATGGAAGGTAGACGGGGGCTGTAGGAGGATGGTGGGGGACTGTGGTGCGCACGTTGCTTTCATTGCCTGCCATGGCCACGTTTTTAATTAAAGCTTGAGCGCTCAGTCCCCCTTTTCACTTTTTGTCATGTCTCGAATGGTTTAACAGAAGTTTGTGGCGATACGTCTTGGGTTGTACATCACAAAACCACACGGCGTATGAGAGAGACCCAACATGAGTGAGGGCCTGACCCTGCTTCTAATAAATGGCATTAAATTCCACGGCTCGCCTTCTGGAGCAGGAGCTTTCACTCATTTTCTGTAGCTCTCGTATTTCATGGGCTGATAAAGACAAAGAGAGACGCATTTGTGCAAGACCACGTATGAACTGATTTGATTCTGGCGTTAATGCTGAGTCTTTGTACATTTGCAAGGGGCTTTAGCAGGATGCTGAGATGATTAGAAAAGGTTTCCCCTGGGGAAAGAAGTCTTAGTATCTTAGAGAACCCGCCACCTTGGAAGGGCTTGCGCTGCAGCTTGGGCTGCATCTCACTTTGGGTACCCAGAGGCTGGGAGCGCGAGGTGCCAGCATCGCTCCTTCAGAGCTCTCAACAAATAGAATTTCTGTCAATAAAACTATGTTAAACCAGACTTAGCATTATCAAACTGCCTCTCTGAGTGAAGAGGAGCTAAAGCTGTGCGGCATTTTAGCATCCTTCTCTACTGCAGTATTGAATTTTAATCTCCCAGCTGTAATAAACCGGCGGAGTTTTATCCTCTTCAGCGGTTTGTGTCCTGCGCTGTTTGGGCACAGGCAGGTGGGATTTCGATGATCTCCGTGGGGATGAAGGCTGGCTGTACCTAGTGAATAAACCCTTGGGACACGTTAGGATGTCGGGGTCATTGGGCAGCAGATTCCTGGGAGCCAAGGGATGCATCACTTATCTGTCCCTTGAATTATCCTCAAAGCACTTGAAAGAAATGCGGAGCGTTATGAAAATGGAGCAGAGAAATCAAATTAAAAGATTTCCTGGCCTATAAAACAAATTGGCCACCACAGTTGAGGGTCTCTGTTGTAGTCCTCTTTAGGCAGGAAGGGTGTTAAGATGGTAAATGTTCAGATTGGATATCGGGAAAAATTTTTCCACGGAAAGGGCTATTGAGCCTTGGAATGGGCTGCCCAGGGAAGGGGTTGAGGGAGGGATCCTCAAATCCCTGGAGGGATTTAAAATACGGGTAGACGCAGCGCTGATGACATGGGTTAGTGATGGGTGGTTGTTTTATATCAGAGTTACATCAATGGTTGGATTAGATGATCTCAAAGGTCCCTTCCAACCCAGATGACTCTATGAATTACGTTTTGGAATGTAAATGTGGGTGGCTGTAACTCTTTCTTGTGGAAGAATCAAGTGCTGTGCTTGTTTCCCTCTTTCCTTTCTAACCCCAAAGCTCTCTCTGATGCTGGGGGTGGCTGTGGGGGCACAGCGGGCGATGCCCTGCGGTCCCTCCATCCTCATCCGTGGCTGTAATTCGGGGGGGTTTCAGCTGTGGCCGAGTCAGAAACAGGCAGTGTGGGGGTTTGTCGTGCGAGAGACAACCCTCACCTGGATGAGAGATGGAAATTTGGGGGTCCCTTATCTTTAAGGGATGGTGTGTGTGTCTTCAGGCAGACAGAAGATGAAGCTTTGCAGGATGGGGACAGAAGCGCTGGCACCAACCCTGTAGTGCCCGGGCAGGCAGCTCCCCAGGGGCATCGCTCCCTCTGCCCTGGCTTTTAAATTGTGCTAATTCCCTCTCGACAGAGGCTCAGTGTAGTGCTCTCGCAGATCAAAACATAGTGATTTGTCATTTCTGCTTTACCCTGGAATATCTGTCACTCTGGGTGCTGAAAATCTTCAGGAAAAACATGTTTTTATCCCCTTGCCTTCTGCAGTAAGAAGCTTCCCTCTGTACTTTAGTGACATATATAATGAAAAATCCCACTGCCAGCAGTTCGGTGTGGGGATATTGTTATCTTGACAGGCCTCCAGCAGATCTACTCCAGAATTGGTACCCTGAACCGCAGAAAGGTTATTTGCGTTGTCAGCAGCAAAGCACTTCCAGTGCTTAGATGACTGTCCCATTCATCATCTATCATTACAGCGCTTAAGAGAAAAGAAAAATAAAAAATAAAAAATAAAAATCCCATGAAGGGGGAGGAGAAGAATCTCATCCCCCAAATCCAGCCTGTTGCATTGGTGGGCTTTTTATTTGTTCGCCTCATTTTTCGGTCTGCTGCATTGGTTCATCATCCATGGGTTTAACATAGAAATATGAACCTAATTGTTTCTGCTCCGATAGGAGAGGGCAGGAGGAACGGCCCTGGGTTCGTGTTGTCAGTGGGATGTTAGTGTTTGTATTTCCTTCTCTGTGTCGGAGCCCTGAGGGCTGTAACGCGGGTGGGCAGGTCGAGGTGTAGAATCATAGAAGGATGGAAGGGACCTCCAAAAGGTCATCTAGTCCCACCTCCCCGCAGTCGCAGGGACACCCCCAACTAGACCAGGTTGCCCAGGGTCTCATGGAGCCTCACCTTGAATATCTCCAGGGAAGGGGCCTCAACCACCTCCCTGGACAACCTGCTCCAGTGTTCCACCACCCTCAGTGTAAAGAAATTTTTTCTAATACTCAACTTAAATCTACCCTTCTCCAACTTAAGTTGAGGTCTACTCAGAGGTGTAGGTGGGTGGAATGTTGCGGTCAGTTGGCCGAATTGGTGCAGTAGGAGACAAAGAGTCCTCCTGTGCAACTGTTCCTCTCCGTGGAAAGGATCAGATCGGACACTTCACGTGGCTGGGACCTTCTCTCGTGAAGTGGCAAATTTTCAGTGTCCGTCATGGGAGGCTCCCTTGGTTTCTGGGGCGGTACGTATTGGTGCGGGATGATTCATTAATTAATAACAATAATCCAACTATTATTTTGCAAAGCTTCATGGCTGCTGCAGCGGAATGGTGTTGACCACATCAAATTCTGGAGGAGGGAGTGGACTCTCAGGCATAAGTGTGTGTATTGTAAACGTTTCTGTTTAATCTGTTGTTGCTGGACCAAGAGTTTTCTATGTGAAGTTTCTCTGACCTTTTTAATTGTTTTGAGTTTTTTTTTGGTTTTTTTTGTTTTTTTTTTTTTTTACATTAGAAGTACTTTCTCCCTCCTTGTATGTGTTTTTGTCTTTAGAAGTTAATGTTTTATAATTACGATAATGCCCTTTAGGGTGTACATTACAAGCTGCTAATGAGATGCCTGAGAGGTCTCCTAATGATATCTGAGGAATAGTCAGAGCACGTTGTTATTAGACCATTACACACATCCTTAACAATAATAAATACTCCTGCTTACTGTAATGCTGGTGTCCTTTAGAGCTTAGGAGGAGGATCTTGGAGACTTCACAGCTCAAGTGCGGGTTGAGGCAGTGCCTAAAATCAGCTGTTGTTTTGCGGCGGGTTTCTGTGAGTGTCTTTGATTGTGAGGATGTGGAAGGACACACAGGCTGGGGAGAATGATGGTGTTTTCTTGTTGCAGCTGGATTGAAAATGTCGTGGGAGCTCGTTGCTGGTGTGTGTGCCTACCCTCTGCTCTCCCTGTCTGCAGGGGCAGCCGTAAATTTGAGTACACCTGAGAGGGGACAGAGTCACAGAATGGTTAGAGTTGGAAGGGAAATTAAAGATCATCAGGTTCCAAGCCCCCTGTCGTGGGCAGGGACACCTCCCACCACACCAGGTTGCTCCAAGCCCCATCCAGCCTGGCCTTGAACCCCTCCAGGGATGGGGCAGCCACAGCTTCTCTGGGCAACGTCTTCCAGTGCCTCACTACCCTCACAGCAAAGAATTTATTCCTAATACCCAATCTAAATGTTATTGAGAGAAATGGGGGAAAGGTGGGGAATGGCTGGCTCAGAACTGCTTTATAAGTTACAGTGGTAGAGGATGAAGCCATCCCAGGGCAGGTCCTGTGGTCTCGTGATAGAAGCAAGAGCGTCTCCAAGCAGGCAGCAGGGAAAACCTGTTTACACAAATATCCAAAGGAAAAAAAAAATAAACAAACAACAAACAAACTTAATATTCTGGACTCCAGCCATCACCGAGGCTGG
>VZRU01010163.1:331982-342778 GCA_013398155.1 Pedionomus torquatus | reverse complement strand
AGTGCCTCACTACCCTCACAGCAAAGAATTTATTCCTAATACCCAATCTAAATGTTATTGAGAGAAATGGGGGAAAGGTGGGGAATGGCTGGCTCAGAACTGCTTTATAAGTTACAGTGGTAGAGGATGAAGCCATCCCAGGGCAGGTCCTGTGGTCTCGTGATAGAAGCAAGAGCGTCTCCAAGCAGGCAGCAGGGAAAACCTGTTTACACAAATATCCAAAGGAAAAAAAAATAAACAAACAACAAACAAACTTAATATTCTGGACTCCATCCATCACCGAGGCTGGTGTGCAATAGCTTTTATCGTTGCCGGCCACACTTCCCCCTGCGTATTTCATGGCACTGATAAGAAACCAGACAGTAAGGAGCAAAGGGTCTTCAGCAGGGGGTTAGGTACACGGGAATCCCCAGTACGGGGTGACGGCGAAGCCTTCCTTCCGACGGTAGAAACCAGTGAATTGTTTGGACAGGTAGGTGTTTCGGAGCACAACAGGATCAGTAGAATTTGCATTAGTGCCAGAGGGCTTTGACGTTTATTAAAGTTTCCAAATAATACATTTGCTATCAAGAAGTATTTGATAGATGTGCCAGCCGGCCGTAAAAATGTGAGCGTTGGTTACTTCCCAGAGGAACACAGACAATTTTGCTTTCTCTAGAAGGAATAAGGTAGAGGATTGTAAAATGTCAAACAGCAGATTGCGTAGCGTCGTCAACTGAGGGCAGGTATAAGAAGAAAGCACCCTATTTATCTAACAAAAAGCCTGTTTGGTTTGGTTAATTTAAATTGCAGGATGGGTGGGTGGGTGNTTTTGCTGCTTCTGTACTTGAAGCTGTAATCCTTCTACTGACAACCACATCTGATGCTACTGCCTTTGTAGGTGGAAGGGTCCCAGCAGATCTTTTGAGCCATATTTGTTCTTACTCTTTGTGTTTTGGCAGCTCTTGGTGGCTCTAAGCCTGTGCCAGGAGCTCTATGAATGAGAGAGCCTCATCTCAGACCCTCTAAGTGGACCGACCAGACATGGGACAGGGAGAAATCTGGATTAGTGCGTTCTGCTGCCTAACCTCACTAAAATTCCTAAAAGTCCTGCAGCTCCCCTGCAAATACTCTTTTTGTCCATGGCAGCAAAAACACACTGACCAGAGCCTTCCTACCATCGCTGGTGGTCCACAGGGTTCGCTCCATGGAAAGAAACCTCTCACCCAGTCATTCTTACAGCAAAAGCATGAGGAAATATGTAGAATAAGTGTAGTCTAGTTAATTCTCTCTAAAAGCAGGGGTTTCAGTTGAACAACTGTGTACAGCCTGAATGTGGAGGTTCCTGAAGTGCCACATGGCACTGTTGTGTTCAGCTCAGATGGGGCACAGGAACATCAAGGCTTTGGGATGGATGATTTGACCCCAGACAGCAGAGATCACTTCAATGGTGCTATCGGTCCTGCACAGCAGGGTTGCTGTTCATTTTGAAAGAGGGGAGATTTAGATTAGAGATTGGAAAGAACTTCTTAGCTGTGAGGGTGGTGAAACCCTGGCCCAGGTTGCCCAGAAAAGCTATTGCTGCCCCATCCCTGGAGGGGTTCAAGGCCAGGTTGGAGGGGGTTTTGAGCAACCTGGTGTGGTGGGAGGTGTCCATGCCCATGTCAGGGCCTGGGACTGGGTGGGCTTTAAGGTCTTTTCCAACCTGAACCATTCTATGATACCACAAATGCCATATGCAGTGATGAGCACAGCAGGGAACCCAACTGCCTGAGTTCTGGGAGTCTCTTAACCAGGGGTATTAAATGATAATAACCTCATGTGCATCAATATTTTAGCTCGGAGCCCCTTTTGTGTATTAAATGCAGCAGGGGTGAAACGGGATGGTCTTTAAGGCCCCTTCCAACTCTATCCATTCTGTGATTCATTGAAGCAATGAAAAAGAAATTCAAGTCTGGAATTATGCAGAACACCCCTGTTTTCAGGAGCTCTGTTCAGCCTTTACTCTCCAGAAGCATGGCTTTTCAAAGATAACTATTTTTCCTTTTATGTTGTTGTTTCTTGGTTTTGTTTTTCGCATTGGAAAGTGTAATAACGTGAAATAATAATTAATTCATGTAATAACGTGAAATAATAATTAATTCATGTAATAACGTGAAATATCCCATATGGGCTGAGCACAGCAAAGCCAGGCTCCCGTGGGAGGAAGAGCAGGGCTGTCTTTCCCGAGGACACGCTCTAGATGACAGTGCCTCTGTGAGAAGTCACTTGCCTTCAGGAAGCCACCAGCTCCCTCAATATCCCCTGACAAGTTCGCCAAGCTGCTTTTTTTCCCATTGCTTGGCTGTTTGCCTGCTCTCTAGCCCCTTTGTGGGAGCAGGAAAAAGAGTTTTCTGGGACTCTAGTTGTGCCTGGACCTGTGTGAGCTTGAACTAAACACCTTTCTGCGCTCCTGACCTGCCACCGACAGACCCACCCTCAAGATCTCAGGGAATTTGCTATTGGAGTCATCCTGTCACCACTCAGCATTTCAGATTCCCCAAGGCAGCTGGCAGCCACGCATAATTTGATCCTCTAAGCCCGTGCTCTTCCAAGGCATGTACAACATCTCCACTTAATTATCCTCAGAAGTGCTGACTGGTCTCCTCCCCATCTATGCCAGCCCTTGCCTTCCCATTGCTGTTCCCCTGCCAAATCCCAGCCCCTCAGACTCGGCGTGCAGCTCCTCAGCGTCTGTGTGTCGGTCCCTCCTGGGGGTGGCATCCCCAGCACCCACCTTCCACCTTGCCAGACCCTCCTCTTGGCTGATGTTCTTCTTCTCCCTAACCTTTACAGAAGCCTCCCTCTCTTCCCAGGCTGTTTTCAATACGGCGTTTCTCGATAATTGAATCAGTTCATTACGCTGTGGATTTGTTTCGGGTTGGGATCTTAAGTAATTAGACATTCTTTAAGCTGATTTTGCTGTCAGTGTTAAAAACAGCTGTGCGTGGCGCGTTTTCCTCCCATGCTCCTACCCCCCCTCCCCTTCCCATCAACAACTTGGGATGCAGCATCCCTAATTTAGCTAAATAGTTTTTTTTTACGGGGGAAAAACAATACAGTCTGAAGACAAAATGTGATTTGGAGAGGGGAGACAACAGGCACATAGAGTTGGGGGTGCGTGCCTGTAAGATCGTGTCTCTGTGTGGAGCAAGAGATTTATAGCAGAGCGGGCTGCGTCGTGCATAAATTAATGGTTAAACAGCGCCGGCTTTCTGTTTATGAATCATGCATAATTCACCCGTGATTTCCATTACTATATTTGCGCTCACCAAATAGTTGGGGCGAGCGGTGTCGGGGGTTGGTTACTTAGGAGTTGTTTGCCTCGACTGCACCGTGTTCCTCCTTCGTCTGCTTCGATGTTGGTGGCGTTGTTTCTTCTCTCTGGTTTGACAAACATTTTTAATCGTTCAACACCAAAATAACAGCTAATACTGGGTAGGCGATGAATAATAAAAGCAGCAGTAGCAATAGCTTTGTTTGCTTACGGAATCACATAGAAGACTTTCCCAGCCCAGGCGCTACTGTTATTTACATCTTCTTCATGCTAAATAGCGTTTGGGGATGCTGCCTGAGTGCATCTTTGGGAGTGATGCCCTGGTGGGTGGCAGCAATTTTTCACCATAATCTTCTTGAAATCCCTGCCTGGGGAATGGGCTCAGCTCTCCATGGGTAGTAGAACATCACCTTCGTACTTGTCATGGTTTCAGCCAAATTTACCAAAACCTGATTGACAGATGCCCCCACCTCCCCCCTTTGGGTAAAAGAGAGGAGAAGAAGGAATTAAAGGGATTCAAGAGTTTAGAAAAAAACTAAACTACTTTAATGAAAATATAAATAATAATAATATAATAAAAAGGAAATTTAGGAAAAGGAAAAAGGGAGTATACAGTATATACAAAACCGTATCAAGCTCACAGGATGAGGACCATGTCACCAGCAGGCTTCNTCCCCTGTCCTGTCCTCTCCTCCTTGCAGGTGGGACCCCTTTACGCTTTTCCATTTCCAACCCTCCAGTGGGCAAATGACGAGAATTATCTGACCTTGGTTCTTCTAGCAATAAGGATAAACAAGGGCCTCTCTGCACCATCCCTTGGGATAATCAGGTCTTATCACTGTGAGACGAAACAGTTCTAAGCAATGTGCTGTTAATTTCAGAGTTTAGTTAGTTAGAAGAGGCCCAGCTAAGAAAGTAAAACTGTAAAACAGAAAATTGGTTTGTTTTACCTCAAACCAGGACAATACTACAAAGTGTCTGAGCCAGCTCAGGTGGTGGGCATTGAATTACAGTAGAGTCACCCATTCCTGACCAGATGCCAAAGTTTTTGTGAGCGTGGCCGCGGCTGTTTTGGTGATAAAATCCCCAGAAAAGAGGGAAAAAAAACCCCACCCCAGTCATTCAGAACATGAGCTGGATTAGTGAGAGCCACTTTATCCCACAGCTCATCAGAGAGGGCAGGTAAGGCGTGAGCTGAGCCCAGCATCAGTGCAAACCTGGGAAGATGACAGATGGGATATAAGACTGAGAGTTTGATGTACCGGACAAACGCATAACGAAATTCGGTAGGTGGAAATTGAAGCTAAACAGGTTAAAAATGAAGTATGTTTGTCTACTGAGACTAAGTAATCATGTGAAAAAAACTCCTCTTGTGTGCTTAAATCGGGGCTGGAAGCCTTCCCTGGGTTGGTGTGCTAGAGAGCAAACGAATTACGGAACTGCTGTGGGTAAAATCCTGTTGAATCTGGTGCTGGTGGAGTGGAGGAGGTCAGAGTTGCCCACACCATCCCTTCTGGCTTAAAAAAAAATAATCTGTGAATTTGTGGCGTGCCACCTAGGCGGTGATAGGCATTTGATAAATGACATTTATTGTGCGCTTTCCCACCCTCAGAGTTCCTCCTGCCTCCTTCCCCCGGGGCTTGCTCCTGCCATCCCCTGCCTGGACCGCTGCCCGCTCCCTTCCCTCCCGGCAAGGGAACAGATCGAGAACTTGCTCTCGGGCTGGGTAAACCTAAGCCGTAATTCTTGGGCCTTTCCCCTGAGAAAGGCTGCAAAATCACCCACCTCTTTCTTCCTGCGCGTTTGGGGCCGAGGTGTGTGATGCATTTGGGTTTGCGCAGATTTTGGAAGGTAATTGTTTCGGGTAGGAGCAGAGTTTTTTGTTTGTAGAAGGGGGAATTTATATTCTGATGCCGTAAGTTTTTTAATATATTTTAAAAGCTCACGGAGTAATAGATGGGTGCTTTTTCTTGTAATAAAATGAAATATTGAAATAAATATGCGCCGAGGCAAGTTTTAACTCTTCCAGGTTGTAAATGTCTAGTGTTTAATAGTATCCACCTCGTAGTATATATTCCGTTCCATTTCTGTGATATATTCAGTGAGCTCCCAGTTGCTGCTAAATTATATATGGATATCTGATAAATGTGCATCTTATTAACTGAAACATATCCCTGAGATAAGCAAGTTAGTTTGGGCTTTTATTGTTAATTGAATTTTTTCGGCAGCAGCAGCTGAAGGATTGCTAATGTTCCTGAATTTGCATGATGTTAAACATCTGCTCCTCTTTGCCGGGGACTTTACCAGAGTTTCACTCGACTTGTAAATTCAGAACAGGGATAAAGTAGGTATTCAGGCTTGGAGTGCATGCAGCAGGCGGGCAGGTAGCACTGTGCAATTAGCACGACGCAATTAGCCAGCTTGTGCCTAAATGTCGACGTCTACAAGCGCGTGGCTTCCCCTGGGCAGGGAGTCAGTGAAGATGCTGGATTTTGGTGGTGTTTGGAGACACGAGGACTCCTCGTGTGGTTATCAGGCCTTACAGAAACCTTGTGGGTACCCGCCGGGTAACTGTCGCGGTGCACTCCCTGGTATTCCATGGGAAGCTTTCTCCAATCAATCAAAAGTCAAAACGGTTGATAAGGTGACTTCTTACAGGTTAAGGTTTGGGTTCATTTATTCTTTGCCCCAGATGGGTTTGCTCAGACCTGGTGCTTGCAGCCTATAAAAACCCAGAGCTGGGGGGGAAGGTTCAAAACGCACAGATGTCTCTAAATTGCAAGAAATCTCTGAATTTCACCATGCTTTCTCGATGCTCTCCTCTGTCTTACTGCAGCGCTTGCTCAGAGGAGTCTGCGTATGCAACTTGTTGAGAAAAAGCAGGTTTTTTTCCTTCTTTTCCTTCCAACCGCATGGGACAAGCAGGAGGAAGGTCCATCAGATCTCTCCATGCATCTGCCAAAAAAAAAACCAAACCCAAACCAAATTTAAGGAAGAGAGATGGGAAAAGGCAGATAGAAAATTTGCATGGAGGAAAAGGGGGGTTTGCGGCGAGACCCCTGAAGGACTGAAGTCATCATTTGGTGCAAAGAGTTCACGTAATCACCTTGCTCCGAGCTCGGCAGCCTGATGTTTGGGGACCACATTTTTGGCTCTTGAGGAGTGCCAGCACCTTTGTTTTGTGTGCAGGAAAATGGGCTAATAGGCAATTTCGCCAATTTAGATTGGATATTAGGAAAAAATACTTTCCTGTGAGGGTGGTGAGGCACTGGAACAGGCTGCTCAGGGAGGTTGTGGCTGCCCCATCCCTGGAAGTATTTAAGGCCAGGCTGGATGGGGCTTTGAGCAACCTGGTGTCGTGGAAGGTGTCCCTGCCCAGGGCAGGGGGGTTGGAACTGGATGATCTTCAAGGTCCTTTCCAACTCTAACCATTCTATGATTCTATAAACGGCTCAAGAATTAAGGAGCCACGCTCAAATAAACCCGCATCCCGTAACGTTTTAGTTTGGTCCTTTTCTGGTGCTTCTAAGGCTACCAGATAAAGCCCGAGGAAAGCATACGAAAGGACGGGCTGTTTGAAAACAAAACCTTTCTTAGATCCTTTAGTTTTGTCTAGAAATGCTATTTTTGGCAACCACATCTCTTTTGCTTTGGGGAAACAGATGAGAAAACAAAGCTTAGTGCTTCCATCTCCTGGACTTGAGTTTCTTCCTGCCATGGGAAGAGTCGAAAATAGCCAGCATGGGCTAAGAGGAACTGTCGAATTAAAATGACACACACACACCCCCAGTGCCTTCTGCCTTAGAAATGACGCTCTTCAGCCCGTTCCAAACTGCTCTTAATTACTACATTTGGCGCTGGCAAAAGTTTGCCTTGAAAATTACTGCTGCTGGGATTCACCTTCGACGGTGGCTTCTTTGTGCCTGGGTGGNCAGGGAGCTGGGGATTGTTGGGATTAACAGCACCAATGCTGAATTTTCCAGAGCTGAGAGCATGTGGGATGCCATGAGTCTGCCCTGCACCCAGGGGAACCTCCTCCAGCGTTTTTGGAGGGTCACAAGGAGTTTGAGCCTCCATATATACCTTCCCGTGCGGATAATCGCATACTTTTGTACTTAGCCCGGATGCTAATGACCACACAGCTTTTGTCACAGGTTTTATGAGGAGCTGCTGGTGCCACCAACCTGTTTGTCGTGCTGCAAAGCAGCTCTGTAACCAGCGGGGCTTAAATCCTCTAAAGTCTTCTGGACACATGTAGGTTCACACCTCCTGTCGGGTTGGCTCTGCACCGAGGGCTTGAAGCTTGGTGCTCTACAGGTGCTGTCGGATCATTTTTGATGCTCAGTGATGCTGACATTTCGAGTAATCGCATTGTAAGGCACCTTGCGCAATAATATTTCACGGAGAGATTAGTTTACCCATCAAAACAAGCTCTTCACTTCCTCACTTTATTTTTATTTTATGTTAACTGCATTCCTTTGAAGGACACTTATTCCCCAGACTTGCTCTTTCCCCGTTATCTGCTTCGACTCAGAAGATTGCTCAGGGATCCCACTGTAAAAACCTGCTAGAATTCACTGAAACCAGGAGCAAAATTCTTAAAGAGAGCAATTATTGAGGGAACTGGATTAATGATCTGTCATCACAATTTAGCCACATTCACCACTGACCTTTCACAGGGAGGATGCTCGTGATAAATGTAGTTCATTACCGAGTTCTGACATGAAAACAGAATGGCACCCTGTGTTTCTTGGCAGGCGGATCAATATTTTATCTGCCAAACCATGCAGAAGTGCTAAACGGGATGAATTACGTAGCTGCTGCAAAACGGAGCAAGAAGCGGCGTCGCTCGGTGTGAGCAGAGCACAGGAATGTGACAGTGGCCTCGCTTTAGCAATCAGACCTTAATACGCCGGGTTTTTCTTTAACTTTTCTTCTGCCTTATTGTTTTTCTATGGCTGCCTGTTTGGTGTCTTTTTTGTTTTGGTTTGTTGTTTGTTTTTTTTTTCTCTTAATTCAAACAGCGTCAGGCTTGACCGGTTCTGAACATGCTGTAAAGAGATAAAAAGGGCTTGTTTCTCCAGAGATCTCCCCTGATGTGGAGGGGGGAATTGTGGGCTTCCCTGGCTGGGGTTGATGAGGGGTAGTGGAGGGGATGTGATGGGTTCCTCACTTTCGGCTCCATCCTACATCCCCCGACTGTGGCTGCTGCGGGAGCAGGGCTTGGGGCTGGAGAACCACAGCAGGCTGCTGCTGGAGAGATGTAATGGGCCATTTCTACCCACCCACCCCCACCAAAAAAAAAAAAAAAAGTTTGCTAGAAATTCCCGTTTTTGGAGATNGAGAACCACAGCAGGCTGCTGCTGGAGAGATGTAATGGGCCATTTCTACCCACCCACCCCCACCAAAAAAAAAAAAAAAGTTTGCTAGAAATTCCTGTATTTTGAGCATGGGAAGTATCTTGAGGTTTTATCCAACAAGCGCAGGAGGGAGCTGCAGTTTGTGTGAGGCTTCTTTGAAAGTCACAAGCGTTTTCTTCTGAGGATCTGAGGATTACAAAGTGGGATGTAGAGCTCGCAAGGAGGGATCCAGGCACTGATCTCCAAGGGTGGGATGGGAACAAAGGCATCTCTGCCCAGAGCATCCTACCCTAGGGCAGAACCCGTGCAGCTTTTCCTGGGGAAGGCTTGTGTTCATTGTACAAAGCGTTGCCGTCAGATTAGGTTTTTGTTCAAAAAGTGGCATGGCCATCCCTAGAAGTGTTGCAGAGTCTCTTGAAATGGTGAAGGTGACCTTTTAATTTATTTGTTTATTTATTTATTTATTTTTAGTTGCTAAGCTGGAATCTAAAGATAGAGGTATTATATGGTGTTATTAAAGTTCAAGTAAGAAAACCATGTTAAATGATCAGCATTTTAGTTTCAATGTCAGATACTTATGGTATGCCCTTACCTGTCCTCTTCTCCTGGACTCAGCAGAATAAATCGTACTGGGGTTATGGTTAAAGATGGAAAGGGAATATGTGTGACTTTTTTCTCACCGGTGCTTGTATAAAATAGTGGAGAAAGATGACCAAGAAGTAGGGCATGGAAGGCAGAATAGTGGATTTAACTCAACCCAAATCTGTGTCTCCAGCTCTCTGTGTCTTGGTTCCCCCAGCTGGGTGGTGGGAATGGTGCCCTGAGCCCATCAGCTGGCAGTGGTACAACACAGGCACTGAAAGCACTCCTAGTGGTATTTCTAGTGTCCAAAACCAGGGAAGAGTAGGGAAGAAGTCCTTTGAAACCCATCTCAGAAGAGTGGTGCTGGAGACATCCATCCAATAGCATCCACCTTCATCAAGCCGCCTCTAGAAATACAACACTCATCTGAGCTGGTTGTGATTGCGAACAGAATCCAAGTCCCTGGGAAGCCCTAACAAGGAAACCAAGCTGAGAGACATCCATTAATGTAGACCTACCAATGAGAGCAGTCTGAGACGAGATAAACTGCTAATGATGAGTTCATGTTGCAGAGGAAACTGCTGGGGGCACTTAGCAAAGCGGAGACAAGAATGGGAATAAGCGAGGGCATCCAGATGGGTTTTTCTGTGATTCTTTTTGTTTAACAGCTACGGTTATAATAGTTGAAAGAACAGCAATCATCTCGGAGGTAGCAGTGCTGCCGGAAGCCTAAAGAGACAGTATTTAGTAGATAAAGCTGGTGGATCCCGGGCACAATGTAAGAAGATTACAAGTGTCATCAACAGCAGGAGAGAGGCAGGTGGGAGGGAGAGCAAATACAGAGCTGTCCTTTAGAAGACCTGTACAACCAGCTCCAAGGAAGAACTATTAGCAGTCTCCAGTGGGAAGACAGGTTAAAAGATGAAATAATAATGTCTAGTAAAAGAGGGGAAGGATCTTTACTGCAGATGGGCCTAGCTGTCCTTGGCATCAGCTTGCCAAACGATTCCAGTAACCTGAGTGTGTCCCCTCCTTTCCCTGGATGGCAGGAGGAGGAGGTCTTGTGGCGATGTCTTTTATTGGGTGCCTCCAGCATCCGTGTCTGGTCACTGCAGCAGTTTAGTGCTGACCTTTGGTCCAGGTCAGGCAGCAAAACATCAGCTCAGACATCCCAAGCGTGAATGATTTTGGGAGTAGTACTTAGGATTTACTGCAAAGTCTGTGTTTCAGGTCAGAGCATTTCCTTTCACCTGGAAATGTTTTTCCTCTATAGTGAGATTAAAAATGTCAATTATACATATATCATAGAATCATAGAATGGTTACAGATGGAAGGGACCTTCAAGATCATCCAGCTCCAACTGGATGCCTGGGCAAGGACACCTCCCACCACACCAGGTGGCTCCAAGCCCCATCCAGCCTGGCCTTGAACCCCTCCAGGGATGGGGCAGCCACAGCTTCTCTGGGCAGCCTATTCCAGTGCCTCACCACCCTCACAGCAAAGAAGTTCTTCCTAATATCCACTCTAAATCTCCCCTCTTCCAGTTTAAAACCATTACC
>VZRU01010163.1:300538-330747 GCA_013398155.1 Pedionomus torquatus | reverse complement strand
ACAGAGCTGTCCTTTAGAAGACCTGTACAACCAGCTCCAAGGAAGAACTATTAGCAGTCTCCAGTGGGAAGACAGGTTAAAAGATGAAATAATAATGTCTAGTAAAAGAGGGGAAGGATCTTTACTGCAGATGGGCCTAGCTGTCCTTGGCATCAGCTTGCCAAACGATTCCAGTAACCTGAGTGTGTCCCCTCCTTTCCCTGGATGGCAGGAGGAGGAGGTCTTGTGGCGATGTCTTTTATTGGGTGCCTCCAGCATCCGTGTCTGGTCACTGCAGCAGTTTAGTGCTGACCTTTGGTCCAGGTCAGGCAGCAAAACATCAGCTCAGACATCCCAAGCGTGAATGATTTTGGGAGTAGTACTTAGGATTTACTGCAAAGTCTGTGTTTCAGGTCAGAGCATTTCCTTTCACCTGGAAATGTTTTTCCTCTATAGTGAGATTAAAAATGTCAATTATACATATATCATAGAATCATAGAATGGTTACAGATGGAAGGGACCTTCAAGATCATCCAGCTCCAACTGGATGCCTGGGCAAGGACACCTCCCACCACACCAGGTGGCTCCAAGCCCCATCCAGCCTGGCCTTGAACCCCTCCAGGGATGGGGCAGCCACAGCTTCTCTGGGCAGCCTATTCCAGTGCCTCACCACCCTCACAGCAAAGAAGTTCTTCCTAATATCCACTCTAAATCTCCCCTCTTCCAGTTTAAAACCATTACCCCTTGTCCTGTGACTCCACTCCCTGACCAAGAGTCCCTCTCCAGCTCTCCTGGAGCTTCCTTCAGATATTGGAAGGGTGTGTGTGTGTATATATATATATATTTGTAGGCATATATATATTACAGTTTCAGTCCGTTTTCCTATCAGTCTTTTCGTTCAGCCAAAGAAGCACAAATTATTAATCTGACACCCCTGGGACAGAACTTTATTGCTTTTACTCATCGGGTGTTGCTGAGCAGCACTGCAGCTCCTTGCCTGTGCCTCGCTGCAACCGCTGGTTCAGGGGTGTGAGACCCTCAGAGTCTGTCATGTTCACGCTGTTGGAGCGATGCCGAGGGCTCCGCTTCCAGCAGAGCTGAAGAGTGTGGTGTTCTCCAGAGGGAGGGTGGTGGTAATGAGGTTTTGGTGTGGTTTTAATGGGGACTGAAAGCTCCTTCTGACTGCGGCGTGGGTTAACAGCACACAAAACTGATTTTTTAAATGGGAAACATGATCGTCTTATTGCTGGTTGTCTTTGCTGTGGACGTGGTGGAATGGCATTGTCCTGCCACGCAGGATGAGCCTCTGTGGGGTTGGATGGTCCCTAACTCTGGACGTGGTGTAGAGTGGTAAAAGGAACAGTACTGTGAGTTTATAGCAGGATTTGGGAATTGCTGGCAGAGGCTGTCACCAGCTCTGTCCTTCCATGGTTCCCTTTATTTCCCTTTTTTTTATTTTCCTTTTGTTTCCCTGGAGGCTACAGCGTGGCTGTGAACCTCCAGAAGTCCCCACATGAACACATCTACCCTGGGCTGTTGCCAGCAGATCCAGAGAGGGGGTTCTGCAGCTTTGCTCTGGTGAGACCCCACCTGGAGCACTGGGTGCAGGGCTGGAGTCCACAATAGAGGAAGGACATGGACCTGATGGAGCGGGTCCAGGGGAGGGCCACGAAAACGCTCAGGGGGCTGGAGCACCTCTGCTCTGAGGGCAGGCTGAGGGAGCTGGGGCTGTTCAGCCTGGAGAAGAGGGGTCTCCAAGGAGACCCAATTGCAGCCTTGCAGTACCTGGAGGGGGCTCCAGGAAGGCTGGGGAGAGTCTGTTTACAAGGGCCTGCAGTGACAGGATGAGGGGCAATGGCTTTAAGTTGGAGAAGAAGAGATTTAGATTGGGTAGTAGAAACCAGTTCATTCCTCTGAGGGTGGTGGAACACTGGAGCAGGTCTGGCACATAGTTCTCAGGTAGCAGTAGAGCACTGACCTACTGCAGTTGAATGCGTGTCCAAGCCGCTGTGTCCCCTCTCACCTTCTCAAGTCACGGCACTTTTGAAGTAGCGAGCATGAAGGATGAAAGGTAAAAAAAAATCACGATGGGCTTACTGTCAGAGAAATGCCTCCCACCTGGAATTTTAATTGGGTTTTGGTTGGAGCGGGACCAGAGGACCAAAAAGGGTACAGTTCAGCAGGAAAAGGACACTAGCATGTCAGTATGCAAGTCTTCTGTTATTTTTCAGAGTAGTAATGTTTGGAGCCTTTGGGGAGCTGATCTACAAAGGGTATTGTCCCTTAACCTGAGGTGAGACCAAGTTCCATCAGCTTTAATCCAACAGGGTCAGTGATGGGACTTAAAATGAACAAGCTGTTTTAAAACCATCATTGTAGAAAATAACATCCACGTTGTAGATGACATTACAGAGAAAAGGACATCTAACAGAGAAGTGGAATGGGTCGGTGCCATTGGTGGGTGATGGTTGATGTTCACGTGATATGGGGCAGCTGGAACATGGGGGTGCTCCAGGGTTCACTCCAAGACAGAGTCAGCCAGGTTCCAGCAAGGCTCTAGCCGCTGTGGTCTACTCTAAAGCAAAGAGATTTACACAAAAAAAAGGCAGTTGCCATTCATTCTGCCGAGCTCTGCCGGACAGCAGCTGAGCAGAAAAGAGCCGTAACACCTTATGCCACTTTGGGCATTGGATGTTTCTCCTCTGAGAGGATGCCTTTAAATCAGAGCAAAGCATTCTCTGGAGAAGAACCACGGAAGAGCTGACTGCTGCGAGCACAGCAGGAGCCTTCAGAGTTGTGAAGGTTTAATCTGATTCCTCCAGCCAAGCCAGAATCGCTTCAGAGCAAGTGGCTTGAGGGCTTTTCTGTGATAATAACCCTTTTTTTCTTTTTTTTCCTGGTCAGTGGCTGAGGAAAGCATCCACGGTGGTCTGCAGGGTGATGGGTGCAGGCATCAGCAGCACCCTAGCCAGAGGGGCTCCCTGCAGCCCTGTGCTCCTCACCGGCCTCTGTTTTACCACCTTGGGCTGCCTTTAAGGATTCCTTAAGACCCACCTTTTCTTGTGCTTGTGGCACTTTCTAAATATCAGCTTCCCCGGGTTTATTTTTCACTTTATAAGCACAGGAGATCATAGAATCATCCAGGCCAGAAGGGACCTCCAAAGGTCATCTAGTCCCACCTCCCCGTAGTCGCAGGGACACCCCCAACTAGACCAAGTTGCCCAGGGCCTCGTCGAGCTTCACCTTGAATATCTCCAGGGAAGAGGCCTCAACCACCTCCCTGGGCAACCTGTTCCAGATGGATGAATTTCTTTTATCTTTACGAAACCGTAGAGCCAATTTAATACTGGTGGGGATTGCAAAGCTGAATGTGAAAGTCTGTAACCGAGGCCTTACAATCTGGAGGGCAACGTGCTGGAGAGCATCCTTGACAGCAGGATGTAGAAAAAAACTGCTGGCTATTACAAAAGGTAATGACTACGGGAGGTCCTCGAGCACAGAGCTGAGTGGTGCCGTGTCTGCAGGCAGCCTGTCATTGGGCTTTATTTTTTCCTCTTTAGGAGCTCAGTCCTTCCAAAAGATCAAGGGTGGTGGTCCAGTAAATCGGTCTTATCTTCCAGGAGACACCTGTACGATGGCAGACTACAGCCGGCTCAAAAGCATCCTCCTGGACCTGCAGACTCATCGGAGGAGCCCACCGAGCAGCCCGGCCGAGGACAGAGCATCCCAGAAGCGCCTCTTAGTTGAAGAACTGTTTAAGCACTTGGA
Organism: Pedionomus torquatus; assembly: GCA_013398155.1. NCBI lineage: Eukaryota > Metazoa > Chordata > Aves > Charadriiformes > Pedionomidae > Pedionomus > Pedionomus torquatus. Next base: position 327,000 of record VZRU01010163.1, on the reverse strand, counting down.
TATAAACAGCGATGGGCACCTCAGCAGCTCGGAACTGGCTCAGGTGAGTTTGTGGCTCAACGGAATTATGAAGCGGATTGTGGTTGGGTTTCCTTGTGGTTTTTGGGTTGGTTGGTTGGTTGGTTGTTTTTTTCATTCAAAGTGTGAATTGAATGGAATGCAGCAGTGCTCTTGTGAGAAGAGTGGTTTGTAACCAGCCGGCCGGCAGCAGGTAAAGGAAAAAAATCTGCCGCTGAACACAAGTCTCTCTCTGTATCTCTGGGGAGACGGTGTTGTCTCAAACATTCAAAACTTGTCTACAAACAGAAAAACATGGCAACTTTCCAGTCCTGTCCTTGCTCCTGAAAATAGATCCTAATCCTCATTGCTAACCGTCTTCTTTTGAAGTATTTCCAGCTAGCCAGCTTGGGGAGAATTAATTTGGATTTTTAGGTGTATGTAAGTTAGGCAGAAATCCCTTAATTCTTCCTCCCTGCCTTCTGGACCGTGCGTTAACGCCCAGTAACATGACAGCAAAGTTCTTAACAGATTTATTTTCCCCAAATCCCTAAGCAGATACTGAAATGTTGATTAGCCAGAACTTAAAAGGTGAGAGCTTGAAAAAACCTCTTCTTTTTAGTGACGGGCACACTGTGCTTTTGGAATTCATCTCATGGTTCAAATGAATGGAACACGCAACCCGGGTGCTGAAGCCCATCGCTCTGTGTCCTCAACTTGCTCTTTGCACCAGCACACCTGAGAAATCATAGAATGGTAGAACAGTTTGGGTTGGAAGGGACCTTGAACACCACCCAGGGACACCTCCCATCAGATCAGGTTGCTCCAACCTGGCCTTTAACGTCTCTAGGGATGGGGCAGCCACAATTTCTCTGGGCAACAGTCCTGTAAATAGGAGAAAACTTATTATGTCAGAAGTGGGAAAATGTTGTCTTTTCCATTTCATCGTGTCATCCATGAGAAGGATTAGAAGAAAACCCCTTTTATGAGCTTTTGTGGAAGCTAGAACCTGCGTGGGACCCATTCCAGTCACCAAACCTGGCCCTTCACCCTTTGCTTGGCAGGAGCATCTCCTCTACGCTCCCGCATCCCGGCGAACATGAGGTGTGTTGCCGTTCCTGCCTGTCATTTCAGGCTGGGAGCGTGCAGGGGGACAGACACCAGCTCCCTCCTCCCCGAGCTCGCTCCCGAGTAGGACAGTTGGCGCTGGATTTTAATCCTCAGGCCGTTGACATGATGCACGAGCCTTTCTGCACAATGCAGGGTGTCAGCGCAAATTCCCTTAGTTCTCAGGGCTATGAATATATACAATACTTCATCTACATGGGATGATATTTTTTCTTATAAAGACATGGTAGGTATGAGAAAACACTCTTATCTGAATTCAAAGCCAGCTTTTGCTTAGTGACATCTAAACGTCTGTTCTACTCCCCGATATTTTTTCCCCTTTTTACGTGAAACGTATTCTGTCAGGATGTTAAAGCTCAAGTGGCATGGAAATAAAGGTTTGGCAGCCTGCAAGCCATTACCATTAGGAGGAAACAAGGACCTGCATTTGAAAGGAGCGGGGCTTGGTGCTGTAAGGTCTGCCGCAAAATTACCCTGGGCTTCGTTTGCAGATGTGCTTGGAGCTCGGGTCTCTATCACAAGTGCAAGCACAGACCTTGGATACTATTACTTCTGTTTTTCTCTTCTCACCATTATGAAAACTGGTAGATGTGCTTGCAGCATCTGGATCCCGCTTCCGAATGATGGACCCCAGAGTAAGTTCAGCCTCAGCTCGGAGCTCTCTCACCCAAACGTCCTCCCCAAAGCCTTGCCACCAGCATTGCTGAGTTGACGGCGTGATCACCTCTCAAAAGACAAAATAATGCTGGTTAATGCAGAATTATAGATCAGTCATGAATCCTTTCCATCCTGAGCTGAGTGACACTGGTCTTGGGCCCCTTGGTGGGAGCACGACTGGAGTCATGGGCTGAGGACGCATCTTCAGGGCGTTTCTGGGACTCTCACAGCAGCAGGATTCACACTTTATGTGTCAATTCTTTATTTTTCTTGTTGGAAAACAACAGGGTGGTTTTCATTTGCTCTTGCAGGACCAGTTTATTTACTCAGTTTTCAAGGGATTTTCTTTTTTTTAGGTAATGAGCGATTTTTATTTCCCGTGTTATTGTCTTAACAGAAATTGTCTTGCCTTGTTGGGCAGACCTGCGATTGATTTGTGTTGGCTCTTTAATTTGAAGCTCTCTGCAACTTTAAAATTCCCCCAGCGATGGGAGTTTCATTGCCCGTGGGTAGAGGCAGCTGAAATGAAGGTGGTGCAGTGGGACCTTGTTCTCTCTGGCTGCTGGATGAGCTGCTGCGGTGCATTTTCTTTGTTTTATTTAAAAGAAAAATAGTCTCTCGAGCACTGTAACTTTGTCTGTAAGGAAAAAACTTGAGGCAGGTAATGTGCCGCAGAAAAAAAAGTCATTTTTTAAGACCTGAAGCGGGGGGATCTTTAGGAGGCTCGTTGCAGATGGATTCAGCCCAAAGGAGAAGCTGGAAGCAGAGTCCTCCATAGAGGAGAGTCCTTCATTGGGGCAGCAACAAGCACTGGGACACACTGAGGATCTTTGCCCACTCATTTGTCCTCCGCAGCAGAATTGCTGTGGGCAAAATGATGGCAGCAGATCAGAAGGTTTGGGTTGGAAGGGACCTTAAAGACCATCTGGTCTCACCTTTCTGCTATGGGCAGGGACACCTCCCACCACACCAGGTTTCTCCAAGCCCCATCCAACCTGGCCTTGAACCTCTCCAGGGATGGGGCAGCCATAGCTTCTCTGGGCAACCTGTTCCAGGGTCTCACCACCCTCAGATTGAAAGATTTCTTCCCAATATCTAATCTAAATCTCCCCTCTTTCCAGTCCCCTCTATTAGGAGCTGCTTTGCCTCCTGGCTGCTGGTGGACCTTATTGAATAGTTTCCCTCTGGACCTGGCAGAGTGGAATGATCATGTAGTTTTGCAGCTGTGGGCATGCAGGGCCATTAACAAGGGTGGTAATTGCAATGTTATTTCCATTTAAAACTTTAATGTATTTTAAAGTTGGATTAATAAATCTACTGCATCTGTTGCAGCTGAAGTGTTTTGTGTTGGGGTGTTGGTTTTTCTCCTGACGTTAAATCAAAAGGACTGGTAAAAACTTGTCAGTCTTATGAAAAGTTAATCAATTTTCAATACAAAGGTAGACAAAGGGAAATTTCCATCTTTAGAAGATTGATCTTGGAAGTTATGGTTGATCTCACTTTTATTGAACATTTTTACTTGCTAGGTGAAGGGTCATTTTTTTAGCATTATTACTTTAAATTGCTTCAATATAATGGTCCAAGACTGGAATAGTAAATAAAAGAGTCCCTGGACTACAGCAAAAAGTCTTCCTGCCTGGAAGATGCAACGTTTCAGCAATTTTCTTCGTGTTCTGCAATAAATTCAGAGAACGCAACATTTTCATTATGCTTAGGTCCGATTTTGGCTATTTGCTAACTTGGATCTGTGACTTCTAAAGCTCTCTTCATTTTTAACGTTGAACGTGTGAAATGTTTAGACTACATAAGAAACAAACTGTCAGAGGCTGGAAAAACACATTGGTATTGAATACAGCATCTACTCTTGCCCATTCTTGTCCAAAAAGCAGGGGATACAATTTTGTCTTTACCTCCAGAGGTGAGAGGAAAAAGAGACTTTCTTTTCTCCCCGTTGAACATTTATTTTTCAATACATTTGTGAAGTGAAAATGTGCTACTGCTGGAGGAAGAGGCTCCTCACCCTCACCGGTCCATGGCACATGAATTGTGGCAGGAATGCAAATATCACTTCTGTCTATATACAAAGCAAATATTCAGTGATAAATATGATAGATCAATATATGCTTCCCCCAAGGTCATTTAATAGACAATCTACTGGGTGAGCCAGGGTGGTCATCTGTAGCTCTGCGTTATATATGAGATTTCCCATTCTCTTTTGCTACAGCTAATGAAGAAGGAGGACTTGGGAGATGATTTATTGGATTGTACACTAGAAGACCTTCTCCGGTTTGATGATTACAACAATGACGGCCGCTTAACTCTGCAGGAGCTCTATACAGCCTTCCGTGAGTCCCAGTGCTTTTGTCTGTCCTGGGTGTTGAAAACATGTGACTGTATGTGGTGGCACTGCTGTCTTCCCAGACACGTTCCACAAAGATAAATCCTGTTTGTATTTAACACCATGGAAATACTATGGCAGGCTTTTTTTTCTAGAGGTTGTTGTGCTCCAAAGGATAAGCATGAGCTAGGAGGTCAGTAAAAGTGGGGCGATCTTACCATGTTCTTGTGTATTTTGTGCTTCTTGTTGGTGGCAATGAAGAGGTATTGGTGAACTGGCCAGGTCTGTAGACCTGAGTATGTGGTTTCTGAGTAAGCCCGAGGAACCAGGGTTGAAACCTCTCCAAACATCCTGTGGTCATGTGAGTTAGTTTGCTGTGGGGAGGGTGTTTTATTGAATATTCCCCCTGGGAATTATGTTTTCTGCCATTTTTTGCATGTGGTTTATGGTGTGCAATCTCAGTATGTATCATGGCACCACTTGGAAGCAACCCTAGATCACCAAGCTACTTAAGGTGAAAAAATAAGTACTTCTGTTAGCCCATTTATCTTCATAACTTCACGTTTGTCTTTTAAATTAAGCGTTCACCAAAGTTCTTCCCTGGAAAAAGCCCACATTATCTCCTTCACCTGAACGATGAGAGGTTTTGTTGATGCCTGTCCCTTTGGGATGCTAAAAAAGACAGGCAGAAAATGTTGAGGAGGGGGCAACAGTTAGGATAGTGAGCTTCTGAGTACTGTATGTGGTTTATGGAAGATGTTGTTAATGCTCTGTAAAAAAACCCTAGGATTCAGGCACTGAACTGTTTTGTGCAGATAAAAGGCCGATAACAAGCTGGTTACCTCTTAAGCTGGATTCTTAAATCTGTGGTGTTTTGAAGAGAAAGTGATTCCAGTACCTCTTGATTTCACGTTCTAAACCAGGGCGAGCCAAAAGGCTAATGCAGTAGCTAATGCAGAACTTCCAATTTTTTTGTTCAATATTCTGTTTTCTAAAGAGAATGATTTGTTTTCTTGACTTCCAGCTTTTCACTACAAAAAAAAATACCCCCCAACTTTGGGTAATAATGTTCAAAGCGCTTTAAAATTAGCCCCAGTTGTCACCTTGGACCTGTCTGAACCTCATATGCCTTTAATTCATCTGAGCACCCTCAAACCAGCAGATATACAGTAAAACATAAAACCTCATACGTTAAGAAGGCCATAAAGTGAATTAACCCAGCTATAAAGGCTTGACATGCTGTTATTTGGGAGCATATTTGGATCAATGGGTTCTCAAAGTCACAGCAACTTGAAGCTAAATTCTAAGAGTCATTTCTGTGAGTCTTTGGTTCAGCGGATTTTACATAGGCAATGAAAATAAGACAGCACAAAATATTAGCAGAGATAGTAATCGATAAACTGCAAAAATATGTAACAAAACCCAAGGTGTAACGAGTGTCTATCAAAAGGATTTTGTATGTGAAGGAAATTGTTCTCCATCTGAAGCAGCAGATCAGAGGAATTTTCAATTTTCCCAGAGTCTCCACTTTTATCAAGAGTGGGTAGTGGCTCTTCAGGTTTTAATTTAAAACCAAAGTTTACTGCTGGCAGCTTTAAAAATTTTGGGGGCTCTGTGAGTAAACTTTAGTGCTTGGGGAAGGTCTGAGTTTTTTCCTTTCTCAGTGTGGGGCAGACGTCTCCAAAATACTTGGCACGCTTGTCCTAAGCACACGCTTTGCTCTTCAGTCCTTTAAGTGTTTATGAAATCTGGACATCGTTACGAGCCGGCCTTTGGGTTGCAACAGTCGTTTAAAGGTACAACATCCTGCACATTTGTCATATTTGTGGCCCATTAGGGCCGATCTTCTCGTCGCTTGAAGTTCACCCAAGCCGCTCGTTTTTGCGTGCTGGCAGCAGGTGGCAGGGACGGCTGCTCGGCAAGCCCAGGGACATAATTACCAGAATTCAGTGACATCAAAAAGTCTTGATGTAATTTATCCTCTCAAAAACTCAGTTACATCTGTTTGGGTGCGCTGTGCTTGGGTGGAGCGTCGCAGTCTCGGAAAGGTTTGAAGATGACCTTGATCATGTGAAGAGCTTCCCAATTTGTCATTTTTTGTGCCGCTTTAGAAGCTGCATTTCATGTTAAAGAGTCTCGTGGCCTTTACTGTAATTTACGGAGCCCCCAAATTCCTCTTTCTCTCTCTCCCCGTGTGTGTCTCTGGCTTTCTCTTGACCTGTCGTATCTCTCCAAGACCCATATTCAAAGGGTACTTTTGATCCCCTTCTGTGTTGATCAGCTATAAATGAGTGAAAAGTGCACAGATGAGAAGAATCCAGTCTTTTACTTTTTTTGTGATATGGTTTCACCCTTACAAGCACTACATCTAATAGGTGCTATTTTAATAATGGTGTCTAATCATTTAGCATACACATCTTAATGCATGGTTTCAGATTTTGGGTGGAAGTAGCGGCTCTTCTACCAACCCTATTGACTTTCATCTGATTTCTAAAATGCTCATTTGTTCCCGAATCCCAAGAATACAACTTCTAGGAGTTTGTTTCCGTGTATGGGGACGAGTGGAAACATCATTTAACACGGGATTAAAGTATCACTTTTCAAATCGACTTAATCATACATAAGTAATGTATGAGACGAGCAAAATGCTCTCCTGGCAGCTCCGGCAAGAACAACTTGTAGGCATCTTCTAATTTCTCATTAGTAAATTTAATTAGATAAGGAGGCTTAGGATGATAATTTTTAAAAATAATTTTAATATGACGATCTCAAGATACCACCATTCCAAAAATACAGAACCAGCAAGTATATTTGCCTCCTGCCTTTTTCTTGCATTGCCACAAAGATTCAATAAATGAATAATGAATGAAAAGCTTCGTTGTCATAAGAGCTGAAGCTGAGCGTGCATCTAATCAATCAGCATGGAGAGAGTCCGGGGAATTGGCAGGCACGTCACCCAGCTGAGTCATACTTTAAATATGCTCAGATGAGGGATTTTTGGATGTAACTCCTGGAACCGTATCTGAATTAGGCATGTCACTTTTGGCATCCCTGTTGTCTTCTCTAATGGGAAAGTAGCAGGTTGGCAGATGTGAAAGCCGAGCTGGAGACAAAAAAAAAACCACAACCAAACCCAGTGTAATCTTCTAGATCTGTATTATCATCAATGTGGACAGGTCAATTTGTAATACAGATATGTCAAAGAGAGGGAAAACATGCATTCCATCAAAATGGCTTTATCTTGTCAACATTGTTTAGCTAATAAGTTATTAACCCTGTGATAAAAGCCCCTGGAATTCTAGCTCATTGGCAGTTAGAGTGCTCTCCTAAGCAACGGCCCTTTCTGACAGGTTGCCTTTGCATCTCATTACATTCATGCAAGTGCAGAAAAAGCCTTTTCGTAGAATTGTGGAATGGTTAGAATTGAAAGGGACCTTAAAGATCATCCGTGGTTCTGTAATTGTCCCAAAATTATTGAGATTGGTGCCTGTAAGGGAAAAGCCAAGCTCTACCTTGAGGAAGGGGGAAAGAAAGCTAAAAAAAGAGAGGTTTGGTCAAGTGGGAGAGGGAGTTGTTGAGTGAGGAATGAAGCTTTCAGAAGCGTAGATATTCTTGGTGGACATCTGATCTTAATGAAGGAGATAAATGCTGTGTGAGGAAAATGGATACCCACCCTTGGAAAAATATGTCCGTCATGTATGTATTCCACGTACATCTGGCGAGACAGCTCTTCCAACAGAAATTGTGCCTGTAAATTGCACGTTCAGATGAATTGTTTACTCTCATCTTCACAAAGCTGTTCTCCTCGATGGCACGGCACGTAAGGGTTGGGTATTTGTTCCTGCTCCCTTCCAGCTAGATTGGTCAAGCCCGGTTAATTATATTGGGACAACTATATTGTGAGATAAAATGTTTTGCTTGAGGTGTTCTCTTAAGCAATGTTGTAGCAACAGTTATCTACAGGATCAAATCATAGTCCTAAAATATTGACAATCCGTGCACTGTGCTCTGCCTCTTCGGCTACAATCTCCCTGGTATGTGATTTTTTTTCTTTCATGTTCCTGCAGATATTGGTAGAAACTTGGAAATAATTCATTAGCTTACCAACATTGATTTGCTTCTCTTGTGAGCTATGTGATAGCGAAACTTCAAACACGCCACAGCAAGCAGGGGAGCGCCGGCCTCTCCTCTCGGCTAGAGGCAATGTTAGAGGTGATGCGAACTACTGGGGGAAGAAATGAGGTTTCCTTCACCTGGACAATGCAACCCTTTCCTGCTGGCCTTGAGGAGCAGTGCGCAGCCGTGGTGCTGAGGATCAAGGCAACTTACTGGGTGTTTTCTGGAATGATGAATTCAATAGCACAGTCTTATAGCACAAAGAAAACTAGAAGTTAAAAACGAAGCAAATAGGATGGCCATGAGCCTACAATGTGCCCTTGTGGTCAAGAAGGTCAATGGCCTTCAAGAAGAATCTCATTCTTACTCAGTCTATCTTACTCTCAAGGAGAGTGTGACTGGCAGGTGGAGGGAGGTCATCTTCCCCCTCTGCACTGCCCTGGTGAGGCCCCATCTGGAGTCTCGTGTCCAGTTCTGGGCTCCCCAGTTCCAGAAGGACAGGGAATCGCTGGAGAAGGGTACAGCTGAGGGCTACAAAGATGATGAGGGGCCTGGAGCATCTCTCTTATGAGGAAAGGCTGAGGGACTGAGGACTTTTTAGTCTGGAGAAGAAAAGATTGAGGGGATGATCTTATTGATGCCTATAAATACTTAGAGGGTGGGTGTCAAGAGGAAGGGACCAGTCTCTTTTCAGTGGTGCCCAGTGGGTAGGACAAGGTAGCGCGCACAAACTTGGACATAGGAAGTTCCATCTAAACATGAGGAGGAACTTCTTCACTTTGAGGGTGGCAGAGCCCTGGAAGAGGCTGCCAGGAGAGGTGGTGGAGTCTCCATCTCTGGAGACATTCAAAAACTGCCTGGACAAGTTCCTGTGGGACCTGCTCTGGGTGATCCTGCTCTGGCCAGGGGGTTTGGACGGGATGATCTCCAGAGGCCCCTTCCCAACCCCGTGTGATTCTGTGATACCTGCAGCAGGTGCAGACTGGCTGAGTGGGAATGGAAGGAAAAAACAAGGAGCGTTCAAATCGTTGCAACTGCACCTGGTGTAACCATCATTTCCACAGCTGAGCTGGGATCCTGGGCTGGGTTTTTAGGTGCTGTGGGTGTAAGCGCAGGAGCTGAGGGGCTTTCCATGCCTGGGCTGATGCCGGTGCTCGAGGTCAGGGCTGCCTTTGATCAGCTCTCAGGGTGTCCCTGCTCAATAAGTCCTGACTTCTTAGCTGATCTTCAGAAGCAGCTGGCTCCTTGCCTCGCTCATGAATGCGGTGTAAGATGCTTGGCTTTTAGCACCCTGTTGCATCTGGAAAAATGCAGATTTTGGCTGGTAGGATTCCTCAGCTGCGGAGACATCTAAGTGAGTTTGTCCTTACTCCATTTTAATGTGAAGGTAATTTTTGAATGAGGAAAAATTTCTTGCTTTGATTTTCTTTTTTTTATTTTATTTCCCTCTGTATCAAAGAAACACATTCTGCAAAGGAATTGATTTTTTTTTTTTATTTTTTCCCCCCTCTCTCTCTTGTAAAGCTCTTCTCATTGTGGAAATCTTCAGTTGCGAGCTTCTGTCTATCACTGGGCTCCACCAAAAAGTGTCCTCCATTTTTTTACAGTTCCACAAAGCATATGTCAGAGCCAGGTTTTGTTGTATATTCTCAATTGTTTTGCTGCATTTTGAGCAAAGTAAAAGCCATTTTCCCAGAGCAAAAAAGCCCGCAGAATTAATTTGTGGGAAGAAAGACAAATTTGTTCTAAGCAGATATGCTTCAAATGCTAAAGTAGTGGAAATGCTCAGATACTGGAAAAAAATACATCGTATGTGGATCTGTCTTTAATGGTAGAAAGAGGGATATAGGATCATAGAACAGTTAGAGTTGGAAGGGACCTCAAAGATCATTCAGTTCCAACCCACCTGCCATGGGCAGGGACACTTCCCACCACACCAGGCTGCTCCAAGCCCCATCCAGCCTGGTCTTGAACCCCTCCAGGGATGGGGCAGCCACAGCTTCTCGGGGCAACCTCTTCCAGTGCCTCACCACCCTCACAGCAAGGAAGTTCTTCCTAATATCCAATCTAAATCTCCCCTCTTCCAGTTTAAAACCATTCCCCCTTGTCCTGTGACTCCACTCCCTGACCAAGAGTCCCTCTCCAGCTCTCCTGGAGCTCCCTCCAGATCCTGGAAGGCTGCTCCAAGGTCTCCTCAGAGCCTTCTCTTCTCCAGGCTGAACAGCCCCAGCTCCCTCAGCCTGTCCTCACAGCAGAGGGGCTCCAGCCCTCTGATAATCTTCGTGGCCCTTTGCTGGACCCATTCCAACAATTCTATGTCTTTTCTAAGCTGAGGTTTTCCTCTAGGTCAAAAAAGGAGATGTTTCCATCTTGAGGTCAGAGATAATTCATCTACCTCGGTTTGCCACTCGGATTTGTTCTCTGCTTAGTTTGCACATCTTGGCATTGCCATTTGAATTAGCAGAGTCTCCTGAAATAAAACTTTGGCAGAATTAATGACAAATGTGGGCATGGCTAAAATTATTGGGGTTCATGCTTTTTTGGTCAAGAATTGATGTCCAGAAGACTTTTTTTTTTTTTTTTTTTTTTTTTTCAGAAAAAAGGCAGAGAATGTATCTGGCCCTGGTTTTGCCATTTCTTTCTGCACAGACTTACCAGTTGCGTGCCAGAACGGGTGCACTCAAGGGTGAATTGCCAAACTCTAGTAAGTTTTTTTTTTCCAATACCTCCCATTTGCAGATGGTACCTTTTGCAAATGTCAACGGGCTTAAATATGGAACGACTGAGTAAGAGAAAACGAACTAATTACAAGTTGTTATTGGAAATCCATTGTCTACAAATTGCAAAGGGAACTCGCTGGACTACAGTGAAGTGGTGATTTTGAAATGCTTTTCGGGGCGCATGGACTTGTCAATCTCGGTTTTCAATGCGAGAATTTGCAGTGTGGAGTAGCGCTTCGGAGGTGATGTCGTACGAATCACATCAAATGTCTACACGGGCTCTTGCAGGAGTAGAACATTTAAATATTTATAGGTACTTATGAGTGACTCGCTGGTGCATAAAACCAAGCAAATACCATTTCTCAAAAAAAAAAAAAAAAAAAAATTATTTGATCCATACCGGCAATATTCACTGAAGCAATTTCACGGACATGAATAATAGCCTTTTTTTGGTTGCTTGCAGACACAAAATGATGTCAGCGAACAGCAAATACAGTGGTGAGATCATAAAATGGCTGGTGGTCCTGGACAGACGTTGCCACCTTCAGATCACGGAGCTGGAGAGCTAAAAAGTAAAATTTTGCTTTTTCGGTGAGCTGAGACAGTGGAATTAGAGGCTTTCCTAGGGCGTCATTCCTGGTCTTTCAAAAGTGGACGCTGTTTCTGGAAGTTGGCTCTGAATGCCCTGCTTTGCACTTACTTGTATTTTTTTTCAGCCAAAGTCCAGCTTTCTGAGGAATTTTCAAAGCGCGTGCAGCATAGTCATGAAGCAAAAATGTCTTTTCACTAAAAATAGGGAAAATCATAGTTAAAATGCGTAAGATTTTATATGAAGCCAAAGATGTGATTTAGAGCATCCTGGGCGGACTTCCCTAGGTCTCATTTTATTACGTACAGACTGGGACATCTTGACTGCTGTTTTCCTGTTGTTTCTTATTTTCTCTGCCTGTTTATCCTAGTGGGTATCCTATAGCTAGAGCTATATTTTTCTTTTGAAACCTGCCTTCATGTAAGGAAAGCCGCTGTGGGTGTTCTCTCTCTTTGCCCTTTCAGGCATCTCATGCTGGATGCTTTGAATCGCTTCTCCATCTACATGCTCTTCATCTTTTCTTCGACCAGTTTAATAGATTCATAGACTTTTAAGGCCAAAAGTGTTCCTTGATGGATCAGAGAAAGTCTATCTAATATCTGTCACGACGTGCCTACTGCAGCTGCTGCTCCTGATTCACGTTGTATTTGTCTTTGGTATCTCCTGGTGCCTTTTAGGTTTGATACCACCAGCATTGGTGCAGATGGTAGGTACTATGGTGAGAGATGCTTTCTCCACCGTGCAGGCAGGGATCACACTGGTCTTTGGCCTGTGGTGTGTGCTTTTGTCACTTCCTGACCCCTTTCCCTGCTGAAGTTTGGGGCAGGATTAATTCCCTCATCTGGTTTCCATTTTAGGGGTCTTCCTTGACCTGTGGTCAGTGTGTTTGGTACAACCGTACATGCGGTTATATTAAAATGATTTGTTGTGGAGGGGTGCAGGTTACAAGCCAACCCAAAAAGCTCAGTACATCAGTCCTGCCTTCTGCTCCATCACTCTCTGGTGTCCGTAATGTCAGCTGGAATTTCTGTGTTTGTTCCAGATCTCGATGGAGACGTTGAGCAGGTTTGGGCTTTGGGTGACTCTTCATGCAGCACCACTAGAAACAGCCCCCTTTGAGCGGTCCCCTCCTAGAATTGCTTTTTGAGATCTGTCCATCAGCCAGTTCTTAGTTCATTTCCCACATACTTTATTGATATTGTATAACACTACTGAACTGCAGTGCTAATTTTTTAATCAAAATGCCAGAGCAACCATCAGAAAATTACCAAGTAGAGTCCATTTCCCCAGTGAGATGATACGATTTATGTAGAGCCACAGCTGAAATATTTTTATTTCATGTTCTTCACAGGAGAAAATCTCCTTGACAAATCCAGGATGTCCAGATAGAAGCTGAAAAAATTAGCGGTAGGAAACTGAATAAGCTGAACTCAAAGGTTGGTTCTGCTTTAATACTTCCAAAAAGAATTTTAAAAAAGGTGCTAGCGTGTAGAGAAAAGTAAAAAGCTTCAGAGATGCTGTGGTGGCATCAGGATTTGAGGTGAAACTCAGCTGTTGCCGATGTCTGCCTTTAGTACTGTCATAAAAATCTCATTCTCAAGTTTCTTGGTGATCAGAACTTCAGAAAGAACATCAAGAGCCGTCGATAGAAATAAATAACTCAGAGCTCAAGCCTGCCATGCCTCCAAAGCACCACTTCTGCCGCCAGAATTTCCTTCTGCAGTGTATAGACTATGTCTGCAGAATTTTTGTTTCTCTTTTGTGCGAACCAGTAAGTGCAGGTCCCGCTGAACCCGTGCTTTAAGCCACACTTGCATCCTATAACTTTCCCTGCGATCCGTGCGTTGACATCCTACCAGTGTTACTAGAAACTTAGCGAAGTAATTTGTGACTGTGCTTTACCAAGAAGAAAAAAAAAAAAAAAAAAACAAAACCCAAAAGAAATGTGTGATGTATATGGTGGCTTTTTTTCTTTTTATTGGTCATTCTGTTCGTCACTCAAACTTGAATAATATGTTGGAAAAGGTCACGGTACTTGCTGGACGCTGAAGGGGGCATTTGGAACATCGTCCTGCTCTGTGGTCAACTGGAAGCTGGCATCATCTTGCAGCATTGGCATCCCAGCTCCAAAGACTGGTGGAACAGGGTGGGAGAGCAGAGAGGGACAGAAAAGGGAGCCTCCAGGAGAGCTGGAGAAGGGACTCTTCATCAGGAAATGGAGTGATAGGACAAGGGGGAATGGTTTTAAACTAGAAGAGGGGAGATACAGATTCGATATTAGGAAGAACTTCTTTGCTGTGAGGGTGGTGAGGCACTGGAAGAGGTTGCCCAAAGAAGCTGTGGCTGCCCCATCCCTGGAGGGAGGGGTTCAAGGTCTACCTGCAGCCTGGTTTGCTCTCCTGCTCTTTACACAGGGAAAGGAAAAAAAGAAAAAGAAAACCCAGATTAATTTGATCATGGTGTCTGGAAACCCAAGAGCCATTGCCAAGTCATGACACCGTGTTGGCTGAGTTCAGACAGTGCCACCACGCTGCTTGTTTTTACGGCAAAGGGTCTATATATGTGTTTTTAATATACAGTCTCGCAGCTATTATTTGATAGCTCTTACATTTAGACTCATAAAAAATTTTGCTGCACAATTGTCTCCCTTTTATATTCTGTGCATCTCCAGAAGGCTATTGATCTAAGGAACCCGTTGCTGGTGGGGGGAAAAAAGAAATAAATCCTTTCTGCCATGAAAATTCAGGAGCCCTTGGCAATCTGATGAGGGGAAATGCAGCTGCTGGTCCAGGCATCGTGTTTTTCAGGGTATCTAACCTATTTCTGTTAGTGCAGCCCGGTTGGGTGACGTTAATGAAACTGGGAGCTGGAGGAAAAGCATTTGCTAATCTTGTATGGTCAAACTGAGAATGGTGTGATGTGTCGCCTGCTGCTCAGCATCTTCCCAAAACCCTGGTGGTTTACATCCCCAGGAGGAAGTTCTTCCAGAGGATGACCACACGTAAGGTTACAATTTCCTGCCTGAAGTTAAAAATGAACCATCCAGCATCCCGTTTGGCAGGACAGGAATATCATTTCTTTATTATTCTTAGGAATGCTGATGTGTTTTTCTTTAATACGCTGGTCCTGCTGTGAAAAGCTGCAATCGCCTGTTGAGGGCACCTTGGCTGGGGTGGGAGGCATGGACCTTCCTGTCCTGCACAGATTTCTGCAACAGGACAACCCAGATTTGTGAACAGACCAGACCAGCTGGAACCAAACCTCCTTTTTCAGCCCTAAAAACCCAAGCAAGGGCATGGCAGACCTGACATCTGTAGCTGATATTCAAGAATCACTAGGTGGGGTTTATGTTTCTGGAGGACCTGGAGGCAAAGTTGTTTCAGAAGCAGTGATAACATCTGGTTGCATTTGGTCATTACTGTTATCAGAGGCTGTTGCCTTCAATCTTTTCTCTTCAGGGGACTGAGGTTTATTGTAGCAACAAAAAGAATTCTGTGCCAGATTCTCCTGCAGAAAACAGCATAAAAGTCTGCACTTTCTCTCTTTAATTCATGTAACACTGTGGTAGCCACCAAAATCACCTCCAGCCCCTGAAATGAGCCCATATGGTAATTTACAGGCTTGAGGAGGTGTGTGTTCTAACTGGTTTGGAGAGCACATCTCCACTTACTTTAACACTAATTGGTGTAGGAGGTTTTTTTCACCGTTAGTATATGTTCAGAGCACTATAAGCCAGAAAAAATACACGCCTTTCCTAGGCAGACTGGTTTGGAGTCTGCTGTGAGGTGTCACCCATCTTCTGGCAGGGCTAATAGAGTTGGTTTGCTTTTAATGCAATTTACTAACCCATCATCTGCTGAAATATGAGATGTGTATGAGTCTAAATTTGTTACAGAATTGCTATTATCCTCCTTATTTTGTTTTAAGATGTATCTTTATGAGCCCAATCACTCCAAGTCAGGCAAGATATGTTCATGGAAAGACTCCAATATGTTAATTGGTATTTATTGAATACTTCAGTGTAATGTGATGAACAAGCACTGTGGATGGTAATTAATACGTTGACATCCAACAACTATAGCTGAATGGAAGATGAAAGCAATTTATAATGGACGTAGCGTGCATTCATCTTGCAGCGCTACATGGACACCCACCAATTCAAATAGCGTTCAAAGAGAATGGAAATGCATTTTCTTTGCCGGAGAGGAGCTCGGTGGTGATGGTGAAATATGCTGACAAGGCAGAAAGAGAAACCTGCGGGGGCTGGAGGGGCTGGTAACGCACCGACTCCTCCGGAGAGGCCCCACATCCCTCCAGCAGTGTCAGGCTCCCACAAAGGAGAGGGATGCTCAGGAAATCAAAGAGCAAAATCCAGGTGGGCACCGTAGGCACTGCCCCAGCATCTCCTCCCTTTCCCTGCACCCTCTTTGGCTGGAATTTGGTCCAAGCAAGTGCGTTGGCTCAGAAATTTTTTTTCTCCTTAAATAGAGGGAGAGCAACCCGCTCACTCCTCTGTTGCATTGGTGCAGGTGGCCTCTTGAACGTCGTGCTTTAAGCAAATGATGTGAAGGGCAAATAATGTGGTTTGTATTTTACTGCATAAAGAGGGCTTCAACAAATAAACAAACCAACGGGCTGTTCCACATTTCCCTTTTCAAGCCCCGAAATGAGGCACTGATGTAATTATATCAGAAGCGTGTCGAGCAGATAGGAGTAATGAACGGCCAGATTCCTTTTCTGCAAGAGCTCTTTAACAGGGGACATTGGGGAATAAAAGATATTTTTATGATATAGGCATCGTGTGTCCAAAAGCTTTAAAAATAATTTAAAAAAAATAATAATTAAAAAAAAAAAGAGTGGCAGGTTAGCTTCACTCCTCTGGCTCCTGGGAGAAGACCAGCAGCTGAGAGCAATGATGGATCCAGCTTTCATAGAATCATAGAATGGTTAGAGTTGGAAAGGACCACGAAGATCATGGTGTTCCAACCCCCCTGCCATGGGCAGGGACACCTCGCACTGGGAAGGCTTGGCAGGTGTAATTTCCTTTAAGGAGAAGGCAAGAGGGAAGGGGGAAAGGAAAGCCAGGGGACTCGGTACCGCGTCACGGCTTTAATCGTCCCATGCGGTGACGCTCCCAGCTTCAGATCTTCGGTCTGGCTTAGCAGACGTGGTTCTGGCCGCGCAGACAAAGCCGGCTTCAATTTGCGTTAAGCGATCCACACATTTGCTGTAATAAAAGGAACTTTGAAGAAGCCAACAGGGCCGTGGGGAAGCAATTTCATTATGTGGCTGTTGTCGGCGCGCGGGGTAATTTACTCGGAGGGTTAGACACAAGTTGCGCATAGAGGAGGCTGAAATATCTGATGAAGCAGTTATTCTTCTTGTGGGCATTTTTGGTTTCCTCTCGTCATTATTACCATTCTTGTTGTTATTAGTTTTTGTGGACGGTGCCCCTTAGGAGCTGGATTGAGAGACCAAAACTAATTTCAAATTGGCTTCGGAAGTTGGCAGATGTTTTGAGTGGCTTGAAATAACAGGTTTTGTTGAAGGTGGTGAGGAAACTGGGGCTGCGCCCTGAGAAGTAGCCACGTAGATGTTATAGGTGTTGTAACAGCGGTAGCAGGGTAGCAGAAGTGTTATCTGAGGCTGTTTTCTCTTACAGTTATCCCATACAGAATTGCCTAATAACGAGTCAAGCTAAGCAGGGTGATTAGCAGGTTGCGGGAGGTGATTCTCCCCCACCTGGAGTCCTGTGTCCAGCTCTGGAGTCTTCAACAGAGGAAGGACATGGACCTGGTGGAACGAGTCCAGCGGAGGGCCACTTAAGTTGCTCAGGGGGATGGAGCACCTCTGCTATGAGGACAGGCTGAGGAAGCTGGGGCTGTTCAGCCTGGAGAAGAGAAGGCTCCAGGGAGACCTTGGAGCCCCTTCCAGTCCCTAAAGGGGCTNCCATTCTATGATTCTATGATGTGAAAATAACAGTGGGAGTCCATGAGAATGAATTAGGTGTTACAAGCTCTGCTGTTTCTAAAAATGGAGCCTTTTCTTATCAGATTATTAATTTGCAGAAGCTGTAGCTGCAGGAGCAGTTTCCTTGGCCAGAGTACAGTGTCCTCCACAAGGCAAAGGAGAGAAACATCCATAGATTAGGAAAGGTATTCACAATTTGTATGCTTGAACAATGTTCCAGTGTCAACATCACAATCTCATCAGATCATAGGGTTTTAGTTAAACCAAAATGACAGGAAATTTCCTTGGGATTTGCCCATCATCTGAAGAAATTGCTTCGAGCTTGAGTTTGTAGAGCAAACACATCAAAATGAGCTTGAAGAACTGCTGGAAATAGCAAGACCTACACGGGTAACTTTCTTGTAATTTCTTTCTGTTATTAAGATCTAATTTCTAAAATCGCCTGCAAATTATTACTGGGAATCTTTTATTACACTACCCAAGAAATGTCTTGGCCTTCATCCTTTTTGTGAAGGATGAAGATCAACGGAAGGAACTTTTTCAACTGATTTTTTTTTGTTGTTTGTTTTTTTGTTAATTACCTGCAACTGATGACCTCTCTGTCATAGCTACCTACACCAGGTTTACATTTCAAGTGAGTCTCGTGCTTGCCTAAAATTGTGAGTAATCAAAGCCTTCACTAAGTGGGATTCGGGTATCTCGGTGTCAGGGGGTGGCAGAGCAGGGCTGGCTCAGGGGATGGGTTTGGGACCCCTGTCGCTCTCACCGGAGCTTTCAGTGTTCAGAAACGTCTTTGTTGTGTGTGGTTTTTTAATAGTGTTCAGCTTTTTGCTGTTTCCACCCTCCAGAGCTGTACTTTTCTCTACACTTTGTCTTTTATGACCCTTTTCCTGCAGCCAGCCCGAAATGGATGGCTGTTGGGATCTCTCCTGGTAGAGCCAGTGCCTGAAGATCCCAATAGCTTCATGCCGAGCGTGGCAGAG
The DNA here is from genome assembly GCA_013398155.1 of Pedionomus torquatus. NCBI lineage: Eukaryota > Metazoa > Chordata > Aves > Charadriiformes > Pedionomidae > Pedionomus > Pedionomus torquatus. The sequence goes on along the minus strand of VZRU01010163.1, from coordinate 308,502 downwards.
CTTTGCCTGCCTCGTTCAGAGAGCTCATTTTGCGATGGAGGGGTTTAGATGGGATATTAGGAAAAATTTCTTCACCCAAAGGCATATCAATCATTGGATTGGGCTGCCCAGGGAAGTGACTGAGCCACCATCCCTGGAGGTATTTATAAGGTGCGTAGACGTGGTTCTGAAGGGATGTTGGGTCGGTGGTAACTTGTCAGTGTTGGGTTAACAGTTGGACTTGATGATCCTAAGGGCCTTTTCAAGCCTAAACGGTTCTATAATGGGAAACCCTCGGTGCCCACCACAGCCCTTGCAATGATGACATTGTCACTTGCTGCTGCAAAGGCTTTTCGTGCTGAAGATTTATTTTTTTTTTCAGTTTATACAAAGCCCAGCTGCCTTCCAGTTCAAATGTAAAACTTCTAAAGAAAACTTTACCATTACTCCGTTTTGGGTATACCTCAGAGTGACTTCTCCCTGGAGTATGACCTTGCCGTTGCCACTCGCTCATCACCAGCTGATGCTTTTGTGAGGCAGGGGTCTGGGGGAATCGCTGCCACCAGCCACCATTTATCTTTCTCTGAAGTGTGGGAAGCGCAGTCTGAGATGGCCACCCTTGTGTATCACACGTGAGGATCGGAGTAAGTTTAAAGCCGCAGATGACTGTAATGTCGGGGAGTGATTTATAGAGGCAGGTAAAATGTCATGCTCTAGATTTTTAAAAGTGATGTGTTTGCTACAGGTGTTTTCTCTCAAAGCCCATCTTTCTCCAGAAAAAGAAAGATGCCGTAGGACAGAGGTGCCAGATTTTCCTATGATTTAAACACTATTGTTTCATTGAAATATGTAAACTTAACCTGATCGTGGTCGTAAAAGTTAGAGGACTCTGGACCACGAAAGAAAGTTTTTCCAAGGAAAGATACTGTTTCACTTTTATAGAAAGGAAGAAGCCGTTCCCCATGTGGTGGGTCTGATTCTGTCGGGGAGAGGTGGAGCTTGTCACTGTCCTCCCCACCACGTGGGAAAATCATAGAATCATAGAATGGTTAGAGTTGGAAGGACCTTGAAGATCATGGTGTTCCAACCCCCCTGCCATGGGCAGGGACACCTCCCACTAGACCAGGTTGCTCCAAGCCCTATCAAGCCTGGCCTTAAATACTTCCAGGGATGGGGAAAAATACTGTGTTTGGTCCAGGGTGGTGAACACCCTCCAAGAGTTAGGTCAGGTCTCTCTGATGAGGAAACTTGAGGGGGGGACATGGGGACTGCTGCCCCCAGACATTGACCTGCAGGAGAGTGATGGGAGGAGGGAGAAGGATGGTCGTGTGGAGGAAGTCAGAGGGGCAGATCCTGCTTTCCACAGCTGCCCAGGACTGTGTTGGACCAGAGCTACACCACACCAGTGAGACCTGGGGTTGAGACTTGCTCTGGGAGCTGCTGGCAACTATAAGAGTTAATTGTTTGCCCCCCACCCTGGCTGTTGCAGGGTAATATTTGTGGCTATCCGGGAACAGCTATATTAGCCTCTTCGGCAGCTAAATCTACTTTCAGGGTAGCAGGAGAAGATGAAGAAAGGATTCTTGAAAAAAGACTGCTGAGGCTGAATTGAGTAACTCTGCCCTGCAGAATATGTGACTGTCCAGCCCGACTGTCTCCCAGAAAAAATGACATCTCTTGCAGAAAACAGTAAGAAAGGGAACGCAGCACCGTCTGTGCTCCCAGGCTACGTCCTTAAATCAGTGAACCTGAATTTATAGAAGTGAACCACCCGTCGGTTCCCTGGTTAGGGGATTTTTCTGAAAAGCAGCAGTGTTCTTCTACATCAGGAGTCTTGTCAGGGCAGTGCAAACGATGCGTCTTTTCCCATCCTCTTACCTGGCTAGAAACGGCAAATAAGAACGCGTGAAAAGACTTCTTTCTGAGCAAGCTCTCCTGCAGGGGGGCAGGGAGGCGTCTTCGTCCCAGACTCGCCTGGAAAGGTTCAGTCTGGCATTAGATGGCAATATTTCAATATTGGTAGTTTCCTTGCATTTGGCAGGTGTGTATTTGCTTCATCTCCTCGCCTCCCCAAAAATTTTGGGCCTATCTATTAGTCTCCGTCACGTGTGATGACAGGCAAAAGTTTTAAAGATGCCAAATCTTATTAAAAAGCCACTGTGAAGGAAACAAAAATTACCTATTTGTCCCAACTGAGGGAAACACTGGAGGATGAGCTCACTGCCTGGAGACACACCCAGGAGAAGGTCCTGCGAGACCTCCCGCAGGCAGCGAGCATCCTTGGGAGCTCACATCATCTTAGATACCAAAGTCAGCCTATCTCGGGCTGGTGCTGGGTAAAACAAAGCTGCTTCAGGTCCTGCGCTGGTGGACGTGGTCCTTCCTGAGCATAAGCAGATGCTCAGGTGTTTGTTGTTGAGTAAGTTGCCTTCTTACTGCATTAATTCGTAATAGAGGTAAAAGCAGAATGACATTGCTCCGAACCGTGTTTTGTTTTCCCTGGGAGGCCACGCTTCTTAATCATGAGACATCTCATCTCTTCTTATTTCATGAAAGATTTTCAGAAAATAATTGTTCAACCAGTTTTCCCAACGCAGTTTACACACGTCCCACCACAACTGCCTTTCAAACCGTTCATCTCCGGCTTGCTCATCATGGAACATTCTGATTTAGGGGTTTAATCAACACCTGTGTCGTGGTTNTGGATTCCAGCTCTGGAGTCAGGAATGCTCAGATCATGATCAAAGGCAGAGGAACAGGCAGGGTCCTCCTGGGACGTCGGCCATCGGAGAAGGGGAGTTGATCCTTTGATCCCTCAGTTTTTATACGGGGCGTGATGGGGATGGGATGGAATACCCCTGTTGGGCAGTTCTGGGTCACCTGTCCTGTCCGCTCCTCCTTGCAGGTGGGACCCCTTTACGCTTTTTCGTTTCTGACCCTCCAATGGCAAATGACAAAAATTATCTGCCCTTGGTTCTTCTAGCAATAAGGATAAACAGGGGCCTCTCTGCACCATCCCTTGGTATAATCAGGTCTTATCACTGTGAGACAAAACAGTTCTGAGCAATGTGCTGTTAATTTCAGAGTTTAGCTAGTTAGAAGAGGCCCAGCTAAGAAAGTAAAACTGTAAAACAGAAAATTGCTTCATTTTACCTCAAACCAGGACAACCCGACAAGGTAGGGAGCAGCTCGATGGAGCTGCCTTTACGCTGTCTGTTCACCTGCAGAAGCCACGAGCCGAACCGGTTTCCTTGCTGGCTGGAAACAGACAGAATCCCCTTTGGTTCTTTTGCTCTCCTCGCATCCAGACATCGTCATATAAAATAATTAATCCTGATGCAGCTCACGCAGCCGCTTGCAGCTCTTGTTGGTATTGCTCTGTTGCTCCCAGCAGAGGCAACTTGCATGGTTGCTTAACAAATTGACTGCTTAGAATCATTTTGAGTACTCATTTTTCTTTTAGACTCTTCTGTTCTTGGAGGGATGAAAAGCTTTTAGTAGGCTGCTTTTTATTGCATCTATGGGCAGGCAGAAATATATTAAGAGAGGACACAGAGTTTATCTTTACTTCATTTGCATGAAAATGCAATTCAAATTATTTTCTTTTTTCCAGTGCTTGTTTCCATATTTTTCTCTCCTCAAAGATAGCGGGAGAAAAATCAAAACAAACAGAGTTGTGTTGAATTGGTGCATGTCACAACCTGGCAAGCTCTTTCACGCCGTAGCATCCTGGGGGCAAGAACTGTGCCCCGATGCATTTCCTAGGGAGTACAGAACCACTCAAACTGGGGAAAAAACAGTTGACTTTGGGTGTTCCTGCATTAAGGTAAACCCCAGGTGGCAAGGACGTGCTCTCCTGTGTTCTTGGAAGTCGACACAATTTTTTGGTTGTCATCTCTTCACTGCTGGTGCTGTGTTACGATGCGGTCACGATGTCGGCGGCGTCTTCCGTAGAAGAGAGAGAAAAGTCTGAAGCCAGGAAATCTGGTTCCCTGATCTTTCAGATCGGTTTAGTCTGGCTGCCATTACCACTTCAAATTATTAGAACACGCTTCTTTTTTTTGTTTGGTTTTTTTTTTGTTGTTATTGTTAATATGACACTTGAAGTTGAGCTGGTTTTACCCCTAAAACCAGGCATTTTGAGTCATTTCATGTAAAACACCTCTCCGATTTCCCTTTTTATATATGCTTACCTTTTCTGAACACTAGGTCTCTGCCCGTGGTTTGGTAAAGAATGTACTGAATGCAGTATCTATTATTATATATAATATCTATATATAATATAGATATATTGTCTATATAATATATATTATATAATTATAAAATATATAATATATATTAAACAATATATATTATATATAATATCTAATATAAATGCCTGAAGCAATATCTAATACTGAAATAAAAGCAAATTTTCTTTATTCCTTCTTAATTGCATAACTTCTGAGAGTTCCAGCAAGGGTAGACTTTTAAGGAGTTAGTGTTTCTTCTGTCGCTCTTCGCTCGTTATCCCTTCAAAAAGCATAGCAGCTTTCCCACGTAGGTTTTGTTGCCCTTACTCCTTACGTAAGGTATGTATTTTACCAAAAAATAAAGCAAATCCTTATTTTTTTGTGCTTGGGCATCCGAGCTCAGGGGTCGGTGGAAATCTGCAGGGTGTGTTGCAGATGTGAGGTACCCCAAGGGCGAGGGGGCATTTCTTTTTTCGGATCCTCTATCACAAGTTCTAGATGCTCTGATGGCAGATAACGGGGAACTGGTGGGCCTGTGCAGCTTTGTTCGGTTTTTTTTTTATATATTTTTAACAAATTTTTGCTATTCCTTCAGTCAGAGGAGTGTGTCGTTTAGGGATTGCCTAGAAACCGGGGAGAATAAGTATGTTTTGAACAGGCATCCTGTGAAAATACACTTAGGCAATTATACTATTGTTTCCATTTTATATTTACCTATTTGGAGTCTATCATCTCTTTTGTAAGCATCAGCTCTTTACTGCTTCATTAAATCCTGCCATCTCCTCCCAGATCCCTCCCATCTCTATTTAGATAGATTGGACAGATCTTGTTAGCTTCCTCCTGGTGATGATGGGGAGCAAAAAGTCATTTAAACAGACTTGGCAGGTTATATATCTTCATGCTATCTACTAATAATTCAACAGAAGAAGAAGTCTTGTGACTGCAGGCTAAATGAAATGAAATTAGGGCTCTGTGCTCCCCGTGGGCCAGAATCCCCTTGTCTCGCTTGGTGTAAATGAGACAGGCATTTAAGCGGCATAATCAAGGTGGGGAAATGATGTTCAGGGTTCTTGACTGGAGAACTGGCATCTGAACGTCCTGAGGTGGGGACAGGCTGCTCAGCACGAAACACAAAGAGTTTGGCCGAGGCATCTCGATGACCCCAAGTGCCGGGAGCTGATGATGGGCAAACCCTCTGGGAGATGCCAGCCGCAGCCTGGCAAACTTGGGAGTCTGCTTCCCCGGTGATGAGCAGGAGGAGAGAAGCCGAGAGCAACCAGAGGATGACAGGCAGGGGTGTTTCCGTACGAGGAGAAATCAAACGTGTTGTTCATCACCGCTGTTGTGCAGGAGTGGAAGCTGAGGTATAAACAGGGCACAGACATTTTTATTACTGTGCCATCAAACCCTGCCCAGGGAGATTTAAGGTATTATTGCTGGAGGTAGCAGTCAGTGTAGTCAAAGCAGCGTCTAACCTCAGTGAAGAAATTATCTAAGCTTCTTGCTACAATAAAATTTATTTTCCCAGCATTAAATAAAAGGGGAGGATGAGTGTCTGGGGTGGGAGATGTGCCACTCCCAGCACACTCCGTGCTGCTACCCGCTGTCACTGAGCCTTCCCTTCAGCTGTAAACTCTCGTAGCAGGTACATTACTGTCTGGGGTAGCAGATTCTTCTGGGTTGCATTTATTTCTATGAGCCACACAAATCCTGGGGGTTTATGACCCGGCTTATGCATAGTTCAGGCTGAATGGAGTGAGTCCAGGGCGGACCAAGGAGATGCTGGGAGGGCTGGAGCCCCTCTGCTGGGAGGACAGGCTGAGAGAGATGGAGGGTTTCAGCCTGGAGAAGAACAAGGCTCTGGGGATACCTTGGGGCCCCTTCCAGTCCCTAAAGGGGCTCCAGAAAAGCTGGAGAGGGACTCTTGATCAGGGAGGGGAGACATAGGACAAGAAGCAAGGGTTTGACACTGAAAGAGGGGAGATGGAGCTGAGATGTGGGGAAGAACTTCTTTCGTGTGAGGATGGTGAAACCCTGGCCCAGGTTGCCCAGAGAAGCTGTGGCTGCCCCATCCCTGGAGGGGTTCAAGGCCAGGCTGGATGGGGCTTGGAGCCACCTGGTGTGGTGGGAGGTGTCCCTGCCCATGGCTGGGACTGAATTGGCTTTAAGGTCCTTTCAAACCTGAACCATTCTATGATTCCACAAATGCCATATGCAGTGATGAGCACAGCAGGGAGCCCAACTGCCCAATAGTTCTGGGAAGGTGTATTAAATTATAATAACCTCATGTGCATCAGTATTGTAGCTTGGGAGCCCCTTTTGTGTATTAAATGCAGCCCAGTAGCAGGGTGGGCATCGTGGGCTTGGATGCTGTGGGCAAGCTCCTGCCCCCCACGGTGAGTTTGGCATCCCTTCCCATGACCTCCAGCACAAAGAGCATCACTTCCCACTGATGGTAGAGATACTGTTTTGAGGTGTTTAGATGCAAAGGGACCACCATCAGTGGAGCGGGTCACCGTGTTGGAGTCAGTGGAGCTCTTCAAATGTATAGCCCCTGTGTGTCTGAAAGGAAGCTCAGGGCTGCTCTGCTCGACTTTACACCCAGGTGGGAAAGCACCCATGGCCACCAAGCAGCTTTCCTGGGCAGTGATGCCAGTTGGCCTCTTCCACAATAGTTTTTTGCTACAGTGAACTAATTTCCAGTATTGTGTCGTCAGTATTTCTTCTCCTCCTTCCTTTAAACTCTGTGTCCATCACCCTCCTTTCCTGGGCTCAGTGGCTTCAGCAGTGATTTGGTTGCTGCTTAAGGATTTGATCCACTTGGAAAAAAGCTTTATGACAAAAAATCCCAGCTCCTTCCAGGCACCAGGTCTGATGTCAGGTTCGGCAAATTCTTTTACAACTGTTTGTGTGGTTGTAAAAAAAAAAACAACAACAAAACCAAGCAACACTGCCAACATCAAAAACTCCCCACACAAGCAGAACCCTGAAATTAAAATGACAGCATAGGAGAAAAAACTGGTGCAAGAGAAGGGAGTTCAGCTCTGTTGTCATTTCAGAAACTTCATTATCCTGTTACAGGCTTTGATATTGCTATTGATTTCACATGGAAGATACTCAGATACTACAGGGATGCGGATCGTATAAAACCCTACGACACATCACTCCGAAAATATAATCAGGTGGTGGTTACAGCTTACGTCGTTAGTGAAAACTTGCACTAAGAGGAAGAAGCGTGTAATAAAATTGCGCCTTAAATGAATTATTATTCAAGAAATGTCTGATTAATATAAATCCCCATTATGTCATACTCCAATTAAATTAGACAGGATATTATTTTATGTGGGATTGTAATTAACTAAACTGGAATTCGGCCAACTAGCCATAATTTATATCTGGACGGCGAAGAGAGTTATGAGAATTTTAATATTTACGGTTGATTGAGAACTACCTGAGTTTTCCATTCGTTCAGAAGACAATATTTTGCCTTTTATTCACTGTTAATATCTTAATTAACGTATGTAGAATTGGCTTAGGATGTCTTTGGGACTCCTACCTTTGAAGTTTACCGCCTTTCAAACGTTTCTGTGGCTGTGAAACATCACCGGTGTGTTTGTTTAAGGGGTGACATTTGAGGCAAGCTGATTTTTCGGGTGGTAAAAATAAAAAGGTGTTGGTAGTGTTTTGCACATGTGAGATCGTGGTGTACACCGGAGCCGAGAGGGAGCTTGAAGTCAGAAAGATAAAAAGGTA
>VZRU01010163.1:244021-281469 GCA_013398155.1 Pedionomus torquatus | reverse complement strand
CCATCCCTGGAGGGATTCAAGAGAGAAGTTGACTTGGTGCTCAAGGATATGGCTTAGTGTTGTGTGGGGTGGGGTGGGGTTTATGGTTGTTGGATTTTTATTTTTTTATTTTTTATTTTTTTCCCCCATTGGTTGGACTAGATGATCTTAAAATGTCCCTTCTAACCTAGGTGATTCTGTGATTCTGTGCTTCAGGGGGGTGTGACTGTGTGATTGTGCACATCAATATATACAGGAGTTCATACGCTACGGACATCTGAAAGGCCACTGCAGAGGATGGCAGTTCAAGGACTTTGAAAACCAACCTATTTACAGTGAGGAAGAATTCAAAGAAATTGGATTGTGGGCAGTGGTAACAATCCCAAACCCCTGGTCAGCAGCAGGCTTTGAACCCTTCAGTTGTGATCACTGAAGGTGGTGATGTGCTGGTGTTGAAGCTGCGGGGGCAGCAGGAGGCTGTTGGTGGGATGGGGAATGATGGGTCGCGTGGTCCAGCTGATGCCTCAGTGGTGGGTTTGGTGGAATGGAGAGAGGATTGGTCACAGAGAGGGGAGGGGATGCAGGGCTAAAGACTGTAGAATCATAGAACAGTTTGGGTTGGAAGAGTCCTTTAGAGATCAGCTCTAAACCAACCCCCTGCAAGGAGCAGGGAAAGCTTCAACTACATCTGGTTGCTCAGAGCCTGGCCCAACCTGAATATTTCCAGGGGTCAGTCATCAGCCACCTCTCTGGGTAACCTGGGCTGGTGTCTCACCACCCTCAATATAGGAGAATTTCTTCTTTATATCTGCTCTACATCCCTTCCTTCCCCAGCCCACACGGATGGGGGCCTGGTGTCCCCCGTTCAGGGTGGTGGCGTGGGGCTGCCAGGCTGGGAGCAGCCTCTGCTTGATGCAGATTTTATTTCCAGTTCTTATGCCTTGGCCAAACCAAATCCATTCGAGCTGCAATGCTCCATGCCAGGAACCGGCTGGAAACGGATTTGTCTTTTTTATTTGCTTTCTGGAAACCACAGTGGGAATTGCTCAGCAGCTTTCAGTAACAAGATTAGAGAAATGCCCAGTGTTTAGTAAATGCTATAGGAAAAAAAAAATCATATTATTACTGCTACCATGTGAAGCTCTAATATTGGATGTTTTGCAGTGATGGATTTAAACTCGGCAGTTGTGCTGCACTTGGAATGAGGAATTTTTTTTCTGGATTCACCATATGTATAAAAAATTAACCAAAATTCAAGAAAATTATGAATCTTTGATAATGTTACTTTGTGTGTGCAGAGCAGAGTGGTCAGTAGAGAGAACCTGGTAGGGATGTGTCCTGACCAACCATTATCCCTTAACTTCTGCAACTGTACAAAATTCTGGGAAGTTTCACATCATCAAATTTTACAAAGTCACTGAAGAGTGATGTTTCCTTCTTCCCCTCCCAAATTTTCCTTGTCAGTTTTCCCACCTCAAACTGCATTAATAGTAAATTCCCACCTGGCAGAGCAGTGGATATCAAGTGTAATCATGTATGTCTCATTAGCGTGGTGCACCTTCCATGAACATGGAAGATCATCATCTCGGTTTGGAGAAATACAATGCTTGCAACCCTTTGGTCGTACAGAGATGTTGGGGCTTAAAACTGCAGCTTTGGAATGACAAAGATTATTTCCACATCACCTGCAAAAGGTTCAAAAGATTTAGTTGTTATTTTCTCTCAGAGTTGAGAATTAGAATCTATTAGGGATCTTTGGAAATGTGTGGGTCATAGCACTTATTAAGACGAGGATATTGGGGTTGAATCACGCTTTGGGGTACGGTGTGGGAACTTGGGTGTCTCTTTCAAACCCCAGCAGGTCAGGTTTGCTGCTGAGATCCCCTTTCTCCTCCTTCCCAGGGTAGGATAAAGAGATGCTACAGTTCTTGTATTTGGGGTACCTACGTCCTGTATCTACAGTTCTTGTCCCTTGCATCATCTTACCCCCCATGGCAGGGGGCTTGGAACTTGATGGTCTTTGAGGTCCGTTCTAATCCAAACCATTCCGTGATTCTTGAGGTGCTCACATGTTGCAGTAGAAGGAATTTTCTAGGATGGAAATAGATAAAAATTTCTAGATGGAAATAGGATTTTTTTCAGGAATATTTCAAGAATATTTCAGGAATAGATTTACTGAATTATTTCACTACATATTTGAGTCAGTGTCTTGGTCTCCAAGTATGAAAATCCTCCGGCGGTGGCAGGTTTCAGTAAGAGCCAGAATCATATAATGGTACGGGTCAGAAGGGACCTCCAAAGGTCATCTCGTCCGACCTCTCCACAGTCTCAGGGACACCCCCAACTAGACCAAGTTGCCCAGGGCCTCATGGAGCCTCACCTTGAATATCTCCAGGGAAGGGGCCTCAACCACCTCCCTGGGCAACCTGGTCCAGTGTTCCACCACCCTCAGAAGAAAGAATGAATCCTTTGGTCTCCGCAAACAGGGACGGCTGATGGCATCCTACCATCAAAGTTCCAGCCTGTTCCTCTCTAGGAAATCATTACAAATAGTTGCACGTTTTAATTATAGCTCCACTTAAAGCCTCACATATGCCCTTGAACAGTACTAAAAATCCTTGACATCCTGCATGGGGTGTCTCTCTGCCTGGTGGTGATTTCAGGGGATTTAACTCAGTTTATAATCTCACTTGAGCTTAAAACTGGCGAGTTAGAAAGAAGCCGAAGGGAACCACTCTTTTCCATAACAAAACATCCTTGGTCTGCATGGCATCAACACTTGGGCGAGCCCTGCCAGCTAGAGAGCCTGACCTTTCAGGGTTACAATTAACTCCCTTGCCACCCTGCCTTTTATTATGGCTTTTCTGGCGGGCAAAGAGTCACAAGGCTTTAATTTGCGAAAAGCCTGGGAGCTGAGGAACACAAGAGGGAAGAAAAGAAGCAATCATGGCTTTGTCATCTGAGGGGGAGGCTGACCCTCGTGTCCTATCAAATTTGGTCCTAAATTTATTTTACCTTTATTGTGAAATGCCCTTCAGAGTGCCTCGTGCCCTGAGCTAATGCATTCAACAGCGCAGGCTCTTTAAGGTGAGAATTGAATCTTGTTGCCCCTTGACAGAGATGGAATAATAGTGTAATGCAACAGAACATTTTTGAAATGCTAATACTTGCCACCTGCAACTTAATTTTATTTTTTTTTCTTGCTGCCTTTATTTTTTTTCTCTTTTTTTTTTTTTGTTATGACATTTCACAGTCCCATAGTCTCAATAGATGGATCTGCATCATAAAAATGACACCCTGATGATTTAAGAAGGATAGTCAGTCTGAGTGAAATGGATGGAGTGCTTTAAGAGTGTCAGTTTAGCACCTATTACATAGGGTCAATGTTCATTTTCAATACATCATTAAAGCATCCTGCTAAATCACTCAGAAAATGCTCATGTTCTCCTTTTTGAGCCACCATGTTAGATTACAGGGATAATGAAGTGTAACTGCACATAAATGGTGGTATTACACAAGCATATTTTATTGTTTTCAGGGCCACTGTTTTAGGTTATTCTGAATATGAAACATTAAAAAACCCACAATGAAATACTGAGCACCTCCTTAGGTAATAGTCCCCATACGTAGGTTTGCAGTCAGCTACCAGCTCCATCAAATTTGATATCTACTGAAGTCATTTTCCCACTCTATCAGTTTTACAATATACAGTGTTCACTAAACTAATATCAATAAAATCAAAACTGCCCTCAGCCTGGTAGCTAGTTCTTAAATTACATTATGGAAGATGGATTTCTATTATTTTCAGAAGCACCTGGGAAGCTCAGTTGTTCCAATAGAAGCCACTTTGCCAAGGTCATTTCAAGTGCAAGGTGATTTTTGCTGGCTCCAGGTGCTGTCAGCACTGCAGAGTCTCAGGGAGACCTGTCACTGGGAAAATTTTGAATATCAGGGTCAGGTTAAAAATCAGGCTTTAGAGGACAAGAGTCAGACCGTGGAAACATAAGATGTGAAATATTTAAATAGGTCATTGTAGTCTATCCCTAACACTGACTCGTCCCAGAATATGTGCTGGTAATCCCTTGGTATGAACCTGGCCCTATGGAGAGCATATACTAATAATAAAAATATTAACTTCTGTTGTATTGAAGCAGGGAGCACAATGCTGGCTGGAGCTACCGTCACGCCAGTAGGGAGAGAAAAAAAAATGTTATGTTCTGCCAGGCTTGTAAAATATTTATTTTCTTTTATTGCATTTTGTAATGGAAAACATGACTTTTATTTACGGAGAGGTGATGCTAGTACACCCTGAGGCACCCGTTCTTCATCCCACCTAATCCAGGACATCTTACTGAGGGGCTTAAATGAATACCTCGGTTGCTTCGGGGTTTCACTACCTTGACTAGTCAGAAGCAAGAATTCTCGACCCTCTCTGGGTTAAGAATGGAGAAGATTTCCAGTTTCAAAGTCCTGACTTGTAGACCACGCATCCATCGGGGGGTTGTCCTCTCTGTTGCTGTGGGTAGTGTCATTGTGGTGTGTTGTAAATCGTTACGTGAAGGCAGGATGAGCTGTGAGATTTGTGAGCAGAGAGTTTCAGGGATAGCATTATGGGCAGGATGGGATGCTGCTGGACCGGACTGGGGAAGAGGAGAAGGCGGAGAAGAGGGATGCTGGGGGAGCTAGCCCAGAGGATGGGAGCAGGACTGGGACAAAATCTGGCAGATAATTTTCAGGAGAAAAATGTCTTGGTTTGCCCAGTTGTTTTCCTGTTGGCTTTTCCTTACATGGAGCTGCAGTTGCCAGGGTCATACCATTTTCATCCCATACATCAGGCAGCTGAAAGTCTTGACAAGTCTTCTAACTTTCTTCTCCTTCACTCCAAGTTAGTGCAGATGTCCCCTTTGTCTGCAGTGCAGACAGAAAGAATCAGCACACGACAGAGCGATGAGAGGCTTTCCGGAGAGAAAGAGTCACTCTGGGAAAGGCTCTGGGTGGACGTGGAACGGAGCAGAAGGTGGCACTGGCCATTGTGACATGGAGCTTAGGAGAGAAGAGGAGCTTTCCGAGGCAGCTCATGGTGCAGGCACTGCATTTTTTTAATGCTTCAATTGGGAAATTCCTGCCATTAACAAGACGTTTGTCTTAATGACAGGCTTATTTTAGAAAATGTTCAAAGCTAATAACTATACTCAATAGTGATGGTGAACTTTATTGAGCTTTCCCCACTCACCTGTAAAGGATCGTGAAAGTCTTCTACCCTACTGCAGATAAAGTCTTCTGCAGGCTGTGTAATCTGCTGCTCAGCTCCTCTAGCCCCAGCTTCTTACCAGGGCTTGCAGGGAGATGTTACTCGAGAAGATGTTAGTTCACAAAATGAGGAAGAGTTATGGAAAGAAAGGATGCTTAAGCAAGGATTTTGTCCCATTATAAATAAAACAAGTGTGATCCGCAATGGGAAACTGTTATGTGAGGAACAGAGGGTCACATTCTTCATCTCTGTTCTCCAAAGCAGTGGGTATTTAAGCATATGGTATTCCTTCTCTAGGTCAGATTTACACAGGATTGTGCATCCCATCAGGAAGGGGACCGTGTCTCTGCTGGTTTGTTTCTAGGATCAGCTCCCAGCCGTGGTTCAAGGTTGACACAAGTCCCCTGCCCCATCTCCTCCCTTTCTCCTCAGCTGTTGGGAATAAGCCTGTCAGCATGAGCTGGGGTTGGGGAGCTCCCTGCCCTCCAGGGTGGGGGGAACCTTCATTTGGGTCAAGGGAAGGACATTTACATCTGTATTTTTAGAGCAAACCGACTTTCTCCAAAGTCAGTAGAAATTGTCCCAGGAGCTGTGGGATTTGGTCCCGATTCAGAGACAATTTTCTTGTCCTTTCAGTTTATTTTCTAGCCTTCCCTTTGGAAACAAGCCAGTGCTCTCTCCGTATTCTTGACTTCACTTAATTGCCTGCAAAAATATTTTTGAAGATCTGTTTGTTTTATTTTATGAAGCTGCCCTGAGTTCTCCAGTCTGCCCATATTTCCTTGTTATAGCAGTCTCTTACTCTGGGCAAGTGTGGCAATATATCTGTATGATCAGGTCTCCAATCTTTTCACTTTTTGAAAGCTTCTAGTGGGTAATCCTGATGGTTTCCTCTGAAATTAGTGAAGGCTTTACTTATGCCCAGCCTTCAACCTTTCTGGTCCTGGACTCGGTTCTGAGGCTTCAGTATCGGTTTCACAGAGCTCCTTGCCACAGCCCCCTAAGAACTGGGAGTAACAAGAGATGTCATGGTGTTTAGTTTGTTTTCTCACCATATAAGTGTTTTGCTTTGGTTTTCTTGCTGGTGGTCTCAAAGGTTTCTGTTCGAAACAAATTAATTAATAAATTAATGTTCCCGTCCTGTTGAGTGTTGCACATGACTGCAGCAATTAGCAGCTGCTCCCTCGATAGGTTCTTTGCTCGTGAGCTAATTATTTCACGTTTGTCTACGCTGATCAGCAGCTGACTGCTGCAGCTGGGGTTTCTCGTGTCATGCAAAACTTCTGGCAGCTTCCCTCATGCTTTACTCTGCTTCTAGACTTCAGGGGAGCCTCTTGACCTCTGTGGTTTTCTGTTCCATGGAGAGGGACCACGCTTGCCCCAACTCCAGCATGGAGTATGTAGCCCAGGGTTTTCAAAGGAGTTTGCCCTTAGCTGACAAATGCATCCTCACCTCCCTTCCTTCTCCCCCCAAGGAGGGCTGTCTCCAGGCTGGCACTGACCACGGCTCGTTTCGTGGTTTGTGGAGCCAAGAGCCCCGAGGGAGCTGCATCACCTCCGTGGGAAGCAGCACAACCATGAAGGTGCATGCACAGGTTGCCATGTCCTGCAAAACCGGTCATTAGAGCATCTGGAGAGCAGGAGCTTCTGCGATAAACACATCCAAAGATTTTAAGTGTTACCTTGAGGATTACTCTACCGTCTGTTTAATTCTTCTGGTATTTTACTGGCCGGTCAAAGACAAAAGCGATTCTATTGAGAAGCAGGGCAGTTGGACAGAAATGTTGTAGCTGAAGCTTTTTAAAGCATCATATATGACCCTACAGCCATCATAGCCCCTAGCAGCTACCCTGCAAACATCTCAAAACTTTGAACCAATGATTTGTATGATGACACGTCTTGTCATTTCTACAGCAAACCTTGTTCCACAAGTGATCTTAGCACGAATTAGTCAGAAGAAAACATTGTACCTCGTTAAGTACAAACACAAGATCTTGAACACTGGCATAAGGTGGTTGTAGAGGCTCAGGTGTGATCTGATGGCTTGGGGGGAAAAAAAAGGCACGTTTATCTGTTGGTCAACACAGCTCTTCCTCCAGTGAAACCAAGCTGAAGAGAACCGTTTTGGTCTAGTTCATATACATCCCTGCATCTGAATGTTATGCCACTGTAAAACAGGATACTAGGGGATAAAACTTTAAAGGTTGGTAATAAAAAGGTAATAAATGGGGATATACAATAGGCTGATGGGAAACTTCATTTATTTCCCTGAGTTACGGATGACCTCATAACTCATGAGTGGTGGAGCGAGGCGGAGTTTATGAAAGTCATGAAAGGTCATCAATAATAAGTGGAAATAAATGAGTTGGTCTATTGTATTTTCTATTTGCATGCATCACCCGATGATGACAGGGGTGTCAGGGTGATGAGGCTGGGAGGGAGCCCAACCCCGACCTGCATGGGGAGTGCCTTGTCCAGGACACGTTGACATCTTCTCCATCTGAAGCGGGGAATGAAAGAAAAGCTTCTAGTTGTAGTAGAAAAGGGGGAAGGAAGGTGCCAGCCCAGCTGGGGAAATGACTTCTTGTCCTATTCCTATAGGCACCATTGCCTCAGGGGTGGCACATCCTAACTGGCTCTTGGGAGAGGTAGCTAGTGCGTGCATCCAGAGTACTTGCAAAGAACCGAGCAAGGATCAAAAGACTCCAGCAGTGTTAACTCAAGATGACTTCTTGGGTAATGTAACAGCATGAAGGTGCAGAAAGCCTTTTGATGACATTCCTTCTGGTGTTAGGTTGTTAGTTCAGTGGTCATGTATTTTAATCCAGCCCCAGTCTCCTCTCAGACTGTTTTTTCAGGTTCAATGGTAACTGTTCCCATTCTACCCTTCTGCAAACCCTTGCAGAAGTCAAGGTCAGGCCAAGGTATGACAACCACTGAAAACTCAAACCCTGCTCCCATTTTAACATGAGGGCTCCAAGAAGGCAGCTGTTCCACCCGTAATGGGATTATAAAGTAATCTCAGAGAGGCTGGAAAAGTAACCTTGGGAAGTAAGGCATGTGCCTGGTTGTGGTTCAGATACGCTGTGTAACTGCAGCTAAATAACGTCTGTCTCTGCTTCAGCTCACCATCTGCAAAGCAAAGATTTTTATGTTCTTTCCATAAAGGAATATTACTGAGGAGAGGAAAAAAAAAAAAAACAAACCCAACTATGAATTGTGCAGATATTCTTGTCCTGGAGAACCAGCCGTGGAGCACTACTTGAATGGAAAGTCACTAGAGGAAACTAAAAGAACAGTATTTTGATGAGTCAGTTGAAGAGCCAACACTCTTCCTGCTGACAGAGTATTGAACTTCAAAATTTGGTTAGAAGGCACTGTTTTGCTGACAGTACTGTCTTTCAAAGGACACGCAGAATCAACACCTGACCATCTGTAGTCATTTAAGATTCACCCATAACATTTTTTGTAATAGAGGGGTTGTTGTTAACCTTGACATCCTGGACAAATGCCAGTTTATCCCGCTCTGTGTTAGTCATCAGACATAAACTACTCGCATCCTCTGCTGTCATGAAATACCCTTTTGATTTCTTGGACGTTTACTGCATTTCATGCCTCAAGAGCAAGTACAGGTTTGTGTCTCCCACTGCCATTACAGCAAATGGCAAGTTTCAGTGATATGGTCCATGTAGTCCTGGACTGAGGCCACTTCAGACCTGAAGTCTTCCCCAAGACCAACCCGTGCAAGTTTTTCCTTCAGTTTTTCCTCTGGCTTTTCCTTGGGGTGGTCTTCAAGGGCATACACGGCCACCTTGTGCCAAGTATTAATGGGAGACAAGGAAGGAGGTTGGACTTGTGCCTTCCAACCTGTGTGACCCTGCAGGAGATCGGGATGCTTTTTTTTTCCTTAAGCATGTGGCATAAATATAGATGAGCACTTAATATCCTTAGGTACCACTAAGGGAAGAAGCTGGGAGCAAATAGTTATAGCAGGTTTCCACACTGCAGTAGGCAGCATTACAGAAGGTCAACGTGAAATATTTCTATACCTCCTTGCTTGAAAATATCGGGGAGCACTGATTTACCTGCTTTAGTGTCCTTGGCTTTTCTCCTTCATTCAATCACTATTATCTGGAACTTGGGAATAAAGGCTCCATTCAGTCTGAAAGGAGCAGTTCTGCTGTGGGTTATGAATGCATTGTTTGCTCAAACATCTGAAATATATTACTCGGAATCATTAAGAGCCTTTTTTTCACAATACGTCCCTGACTTCAGTACTTCATCCTTGACGTTTCCTATATAAGCATTGCTTTTGATTTATACTGAGAGTTAATGATTTGCAGTGCATGAAGTGTAATGAGATAGCCGTGGCTTCAAAGGGCGGGGGGAGAGGGGGGGAATTTAAAATTACAGGCGTAGCTTTAACTTGGGGCAAAGAGAAGTGCCTCTGAAAGTCAGTCTTCGGGGCACACCTTGAGACACCACTTGATGTTCTTTGCTTTTGAGGGTAGGCAGTGGCAGTGCAGGGGGACAGAAGCAGGAGGGATGAGTAAGGATCACTTCTGTGAGCACTCAAATGGTGTGACAGTTCCTGATCCTACTCTTCTGCTCCAACCAGTACGAAGATGATGAGAGAGTTGGAGTACCTCTCCTATGGGGACAGGCTGAGGGAGCTGGGGCTGTTCAGCCTGGAGAAGAGAAGGCTCCAGGGAGACCTTGGAGCAGCCTTCCAGGATCTGAAGGGAGCTCCAGGAGAGCTGGAGAGGGTCTCTTGGTCAGGGAGTGGAGTGACAGGACAAGTGGGAATGGTTTTAAATTGGAAGAGGGGAGATTTAGTTTGGATATTAGGAAGGAACTTCTTTGCTGTGAGGGTGGTGAGGCACTGGAAGAGGTTGCCCAGAGAAGCTGTGGCTGCCCCATCCCTGGAGGGGTTCAAGGCCAGGCTGGATGGGGCTTGGAGCAACCTGGTGTGGTGGGAGGTGTCCCTGCCCAGGGCAGGGGGGCTGGAACTGGATGATCTTGAAGGTCCCTTGCAACTCTAACCATTCTATGATAACCTGTATGGTGATAAACTTCTGAGGTTTGTCAAGAGTTGCCAACAGCCCTCAATGTGCCATGAACCCCTGCAATGAGCTAAGCAGCCACTGCTTTGCAGAGGGGTTGGGGGAATTTTCCTGGAAAGTTCATCTTGCCCATGGTTGGAGGTGAGTTTTGCCTGGCTTATGGCACTGAGCACTGCTGTCTTCTGCTCCTGATGGAACAGGAATGGAAAATTGCAGCCCTCCTTGGTCTGACTTGGACTGAAAGAGACATGTCTCTTGGCTTTGGCTCTAGTTGGAGGGGTTTTCATTTGTGGGATGCCCTTTGCAGAGGATCAGAGGCAATCTTCTCAGTGGCACACAAGGGCATTTTGCTGTCTTGCTCAATGGAGCCTCAGTGAGTGGAATGGAGAAAATAGTAGAAAAGGTAGAGAAATTAGGGATTTGGCAGAAGATGACATGTAAAGAATATTTGTGTGTCGTGTGGTTCAAATAGCATAATTTAGCTGATGTTTCTTAAATCCCTTCCTAAATCCCTTCCACTCAGGGTTAACCAATGCCAGAAACACCCACTAGGGCATCTGGGGTCTTGCCAGAGACGGAGAAATCCCAAATACTTGTAGCTGAGGTGGCCACCATCATGAAAACATCTGCAAGCAGGATTCAGGGATAAGATATAAACAATTCATCTCGCAATAATTGATGACGTTTTGGGGAGTTTTGGCACATGCAGGGAGACACGGTTTGCTCTGCTTGACGTAAGCCATTTTATCTAACCAGGCCTTGGTTTCCCATGCTGTCTACTGGCACTTTCCATCAGGGCTCCCTAGGGTGTGAACCAGTTTTCTAGTATCTGTTTGAACAAAGCTTTGAATCCCTCATCGTGGTTGGGCCGTTTTCATGTGCTGTGGATAGAAAACCCAAACCAAACCTTGTCAGACATCATCATGTCCGGTGCTGCAAGAGTGTTGGGACTAAGTAATTAACAGCTCCATAAATTACCATTAATTGTTTACCCAAATTAATAGTAATGCAGTTGAGCCAATTAAAAATGTGGGGTTTGAGTTTGCTTTGAGTGGATACAAGCCACAAAGGGCCATACATCAATTAAAGTACTGATGTGCAGAAGCTTTCACCGAATGCCCTGCAGGTACGTGTTATGTCTTAGTGAAGGGATGTCATGTTACGTTTGTGGAAATGAGTTCAAAATCAAAGCCAGGGTTTACACAATGGCAAATACATACTGCCGTGTACAAGCCAACCACTGATCTTATTAATACACGCTCTGGCTGCAGGTTCTGCCTTGGAAATCTTTAACCCTGACACTGCCTTCGCGAGCAGCAGCTACACTTTAATACTGTTTTCTGCAGTTTTCCTATCAGAGAGCTATGATTTAGGCCAGGTATTAGCAACAGCAGTTGAGCCGTCAGTGCTGACATTCTGCACGAGACAGTGGCTTTTTGTGATGTCCTGATTTGTATCTGACCTTTGGTGAGGGAGTGAATGTGTTTTGGATGCTCTTTCCATGTCTCGGCGTAGCTGCAAGGAATAGAGGGGGGCAGGGAGGAAGGTCTGGCTGGAGCAGACGAGGAAGGCTCTTTGTTCAGGGAGGAACCAGCTTATTGGGGAAGGTCACCGCTTTGACCAGTTCTGTGGTTCCACGTTAAATTTCCCAGAAATTTAACAGATTTCTGCCATCTGTCGTTGTGATATGCGCGTGGACTGGCAGTCTGAGAGAATTTCTGGGTTTTTTTCACATTCAGTGCATCTTGTCTTGGAGAAGACAGAGCATCTGGTTGATAATCTTTGTGATGAGCACTGTGTGAAAGATCTTAAAAAGAAACTATCCCCAGACTCTTGATGTGATGAATATTGTTATGTGTGATACTTGGCATATGGTGGCTATGCTGGCTAATAATTTAGCATTAAACAAGCTTTCATTTGGCCCACTCGATTTCTGGGCTGTAGTAAATTAAATATATGCTTAAAGATTGTGTTTGTACTTAAGTTATAGACTCAACCAGCGATAATTCATTGGCTATAGTGCAATGCACATTCCTCAAACGTTCAGTTCATTGAGCCGATTTTAATTTGTGATCATTAAACGTAAACAAGGCATGTACCTACTGCAATCAGCGTAAAAAAGTCAATATTTAACAGCCATTACCAAAATGGTGATGTCTAAGATTGTATTCCATTAGTGCAAGAGCAATGTCTGCGTTGTGGTCTGTAATGTTCTGTATAGGGAGGAGGTGGTGGGTAGCACAGAGCCGTTTAATAATGATAATGAGATACAGTTGGTGGAAATGGAGAAGGGGAGCAATTGAAAAATAGAGGGCAAAGAGACTAGTTTCATAGGAAGAAGGAATGGAAATGTACACATTATTTAAAACACTGGTGGTTGGAATGGATGACTAAGAACGTGTGGCAGGAGAGCAGAAGTGGGCTGAGGGCTGTAGGGGCAGAAGGAGCCCAAATGGGGCCGAGCTTTAAGATGCAATTCTATGGTCCTATGAAAATGAAGATGCATTCTATGGTCCTATGAAAAATACCTCTCCGGATTTAGCGGAGAAGCTTGTGGGGTGAGACGTGATGGAGGCCATCCCTGCAGAGCCAGGACCATGCCATGTTATGTCCCTGTCAGCCTTTGCTGAACCTGGGAGGGTTGAAGAGGCAAGATGTTGAACCTGGAGGTGACGGGAACGCTGTGACAGTGGAGAAAGGAGACTGAGACCAGCATGGTCTTATAGCAGCCTTCCAGTATCTGAAGGGAGCCTACAGGAGAGCAGGAGAGGGACTCTTGGTCAGGGAGTGGAGTGACAGGACAAGAGGTGATGGTTTTAAATTGGAAGAGGGGAGATTTAGATTGGATATTAGAAAGAAAATCTTTGCTGCGCGGGTGGCGAGGCACTGGAAGAGGTTGTCCAGAGAAGCTGTGGCTGCCCNCCTTCCAACTCTAACCATTCTACAATTCTATGGTCCATGGGGCAACTGGAGCTCGGTAGGGACAGGGAGTCTCAGCCAGGTCAGAGCTGGGAACAAGCTGGAGCTGAGCAGGGAGGAGGCAGAGGGGCTAAAAAGTACTTTGAGTCGAATAATCCCTCTCTGAGGCCACAGAACTCACTTAAAGCAAATGTGTCAAAGGTGCTCATCAGCGTTCCTGAAGTGGATTTAATGGTGAAGGGTGTTACAGAGAAATCCAGGGAGAAATATGAATCATTTCTGCCTTCAGAGCTGCATTTGAGTGGTGGAAAATAAGGTTGAGGATAGAAGATAAGAAAAACAAAATATGGAATAGCTGCTCTCTAAATAAGCCCTGTTCGGTCTGTTCTGGGTGCAAAAAGTGGATGCTGATGGAATGAAGAAGGAGGACCCAAGTGATGAAGGCTGTCTCTGCTCTCCTCACCCACGGGTGCTTCCCTCAGCAACCTGAACCTTCTTCTAATGCTGGTGGGGGGGGGGGGTTACGTGACATAAGACTTAAAAGCCTGAATGATAAAGACCAGCTGCTATAAATCATTTGCCTCTGCCGATTTAAAAGTTTCGAGAAGCTGATGTCGGTTAATGCACAAAGTATTACTGGCCACGTGTGATTTTGCCAGCGTATCTTGCTTTTCAATGTGCCTTTTAATATGATAGTCTGGGTGATTTGTTTTTGCTGTTACTTTCAAGGATGCAGCATTTATCATTCCCGTATTACTGGAATTTAAGTTCCTCGCAGCAGTTAGCTGCAAATCTCTGCTTCAAAGTATTTGTGTGTAATTATATTTCAGTTTTATATGTGGATTTTTTTCCTGTGAACCTCTAAGGGGTTTTTAATGAGCAAGCCACAGACATGACATGCTTGTGGGTATTTGCCTGGCCTCTATTACCATGCTTGGTGAGAAATCTTTTCAAAGATGTTATTCCTAGAACAACCCGGAGACGTCTTGCTCATGGGGGAAACTGAGGCAGGGCAAGGGGTGATGCTCTTTCTGGGCCAGGACTTAAATCTGCTCCTCCTGCCGCCCCCAGTGCTCATCCCCATCTATCTCTAAAGCTCTCTGCAGAGGTTTCCACTCGGCTGGAGGAACCACCTCAGTGGCCGCAGGAAGCCTGTACTTACCCCTTTCCCTGCTGCTCCCTTCCAAACCTTCTTGTTGTCCATCCTGCTATTCCCCCCCCACCCGCCGTGGGAGCCTAAGCCCAAGGAAATGCCGATTCCAAATTTTGTTTAAAAGTCCCAGCTGCCTGCCGGGCATGGCTCAGGAGCGCTGACGAATTACCTGGCCCTTTCTGTGCCGTTGTTAGAAAAGCTCTTAACTGGAGGGGACTGGGCCTGAAAAGGTTTAACGTGGGAGAAAACCCGCTCACAACAATAGATGTGCTGATAGCACGAACCGGATTTTCTTTAGGTACTTCTTCTTGGCTCTCTGGTTTCCCTTCGCCTTCCTCTCCAGAAAGAAATTATTTCATCACCCATTTCTTTTGCAAGTTGCTGCCCCGTTCGTCTGCCCGTTTCTGATTTTCTCCTCAACTTCGGTGAGGTGGGTTTTGAACACGGGAAGGACACGAAGCAGAGTGCTGATGCAGGAGTTTTTTATCAACTCATGTATTTTTAAAATACAAGACGTTATCTGGACAAACGTTGCCGCAGAGCAACCTTGCTGTAACCTTGTACAAGATGAATTTGCACCGTTGGTGCCCGTTCAGAGCTCTAGATCACTATTAATTTGATCAGGTGTTAGGTCGGTCCAAAACCCGACCCTCCGAAGGAGGACCTGCACCTCCGACGTTGGGATGGGGAGAAAAGCATCCTCAAAGACAGCCCTTCAGCTGGAAGACCTGGAGTCTTTTATGTCCATAATCCTGTTTTTCCCCCTGGGAGGCAGCGTTTCTGATGGATATTATACAAACCCCACGTCCAGCCGGGGGCTGCACGGCATAAATATCTGGGTACTCCCTATTGCCACTGGTTTTTTATTGCATTGGGTTTTTCCCCTGCTTATGTATCTCTAATTTCCAAATGAAATATGCTCCTGATTTTCTCCTGCCATCCTGGGACACCCAGGAAGCTTTTTTGTAAGGAAAATCACCAAAAAGCTGGACTTTAACCAAGGCAAAACCCAAACAAGCATCACCTGGAGTGGAGAGGGATGGAGGGGGGTGAAATAGCTGTGGTTCTTCTGGTTCGGGACGGCGTGAGCACAGGAAAGCAGGGTCCTTAAATATCCTGAGCGTAGCTACCCTCAGAAAAGATGCAAAATGCGTATAATCGCCACGGCGAAATTTTCAGCCGTCCATAGAAAGCGCGGGGAAAGCTCCATGAAGAATATTACTGATGCTTATTTACGACTCGAGAGGTGTGCTAGTGCTGATGTGGTGGTTTATGAGCGCAGTAAATGTGGGAATATGAAGGAAATAAATACACCTGATTTTAAATGCTTGGGAATTATGTGTGTGTATATATATATATATATATATTTATTTTTTTTTCCAGAAACCCATAACGTGGGGTTTAGAAGCAGCGTGGGGCTTTTCTTTCCTTTTTTTTCTAGCCTCCTTGTTTCCTGCTTCATGCATTTTTCAGGGCATCGCGTTCGTTGCATAAGGCTGGCCAAGAGCTCCCAGGGAAATGAGAGGAGAGCGAGAGAGAAATGAGATTGGAGCCCTTCGACGCAGCCACTTTTGATGTCTCAGTGGTTTTTAAACTGTATGTGAATGCTTCTTGGACCCCAAACACCCCATGGCCTGACTGGGCTCTTATTTTCTCAGTAATTTACGTACGCATTACAGCGCTTCCCACAAGTCATGCTGGACTTAATGGTCTGACAGTATTTCCATGATAAACCCTGGGGGTTTATAGAGCAGCCATAAAAATTCACTCCAGGGAGAAACTTGGCCTGCCACATCCTCCACCAGAAGCTATCTTTTTCTGCCTGAAATCAGATATAAATCAGTTCAGCTGCAGTAACTTACTGCAAAAAAAAAATATCTTAGTGGTTTCATATGTTTTTTGATCCCCTGAAACTCTAAAATGCTGTAGTTTAAATATAGATAGTGGCTGTTCATTGCTTTGATAGAACCTGCCCATGCTAAAAGAGTTCTGCCATTTTCAAAGCTAAAGGAATTTGGGAAAGAGTGGGCAAAACTTTCCAACTCCTAGAAATGCTGGAATCTGCCGTTTGCAGGAGGCAGCTGTTGCTGTGGTGGTGGCAGTGGAGCAACTGGTGCTAATCATGTCTTTCAATTCCAGTAGGATAGAGAGGGTGAACACAGAGAGCAGCTGTGAAACCTCACATCTGTGTCCCCCCCAAAAAATAAAAACATTCTTTTTTTAATTGTTTTTTTTCCTGTGAAGTCAGTGGGAAGTTCTAATTATGCTCTTTGTAGTTATTTGGGCAGAGGAGGACACCGCAGTATGTTTTTGACTTCTCTTAAGAGACAAATCTTTGGAGTCCCACGTTTTAACTGGCCCGACTCCAGAAGTAACTCTGAGAGGCTGTTAGACCATTAGCAATTTTACTTTTCAAATTAATAAATTGGCTGGGAAAACGTCTGGCTGTTACAATCTAGGCAGGGCAGTGTTGACACAACATGGGAATATTTTATCAGAAATTAATCATATCAACGTTGCTCTCAATCTGTGGGAAATAGGAATTTAAAATAAAAACAAATGCATTTATGTAAACTGTTCTCTAAAATAGACTACTTATGCCTATTTACATAATGAATCCATCACTTACCACCCTCAGGAGATTAGATAATTAAGCACTGAACAACTTATATTTATTCATGTACTTTCAAGAATGAATGAATTATCCTTTCCTGCACAGACTAAATGTTCTCCCTGTGATTAGAAACAGGAGGGCAGTGATGGGATTTTATGATGGAAAGTGTGTTGCTTGTTTCCTTTAAAAGAAAAAAAAAAAAAAAAGAAAAGGAAAAGAAATTGATTTTTAGAATACGGTACGTAAAAAAGCTGTGTTTGGTTAAAAGTCAATATAAATGATTTTTAGCAAGTTTGTTGGCTATGGGAATACGGTTGATACAAATTCATATGGGAAAGCTGGGCTTCTGGAATGCAAGTGATTTTTTTGATGGAATTTGTGTATAATTTTGATAAATATCTAAGCAGCTGTTTGAACAGAGCTTGCCTCCCCAGGTGGAGACGTTTCCAGTGCAGGTGGTGGTACTGGAGTTACTCACCTGGAGTTTATCTATAGTCACTGGGAGGAATGGGCTTTCCCTGGGAGCCCGTGGGACGTGGCCAAGCAGAGGCAGTGACCCAGGGCCCTGGACCAGGGTTGAAACACCAGCTCGGAGCTGGCACCAGCCTCCGCAGCTTTGAAGTTCAGGAAATCTGAATCCATCCTCGCATAGGGCTAGAGAAGTCCTTGGTTGCACTCAAATCCTGGAAGCAACGCTCATCCTCCCCTGGGGGCTTTTCTGCACTCTTCCAGAGGATTCAGGGGAACGTGCAGGTATCTCACAGGGGCGAGGGCAGCTCGGTCCGCATGTGAAGCTGGGCCAGACTCTGATGTAGGATATAAATTTTTTTTGCCCTTTAAGTTAAGCTTTGTTTTATTCTGCATATTGTTGCTTTCTAAATAATCAACGATTTTGAGCAACCTGATCTAGTGAAAGATATGGCCAGCAGGTCACAGGAGGTGATTCTCTCATGCTACTCTGTGCTTGTGAGATCCCACCTGGAGTCCTGTGTCCAGTTCTGGAGTCCTCAACAGAGAAAGGACATGGACCTGGTGGAACAGGTCCAACGGAGGGCCACCAAGATGCTCAGAGGGCTGGAACACCTCTGCTGTGAGGACAGGATGATGGTGCTCGGGCTGTTCAGCCTGGAGAAGAGAAAGCTCCAGAGCAGCCTTCCAGGATCTGAAGGGAGCTCCAGGAGAGCAGGAGAGGGACTCTTGGTCAGGGAGTGTAGCGATGGGACAAGGGGGAATGGTTTTAAATTGGAAGAGGGGAGATTTAGATTGGATATTAGGAAGAACTTCTTTGCTGTGAGGGTGGTGAGGCACTGGAAGAGGTTGCCCAGAGAAGCTGTGTCTGCCCCATCCCTGGAGGGGTTCAAGGCCAGGCTGGATGTGGCTCGGAGCAACCTCGGGGGGTGGNAAGGCCAGGCTGGATGTGGCTCGGAGCAACCTCGTGTGGTGGGAGGTGTGGAAGGTGTCCCTGCCCAGGGCAGGGGGGTTGGAACTGGATGGTCTCTGAGGTCCCTTCCAGCTCTAACCATTCCATCTTTCTGTGTCCCTGACCGTGGCAGGGGATTTGACTAGATCATCTTTGAAGGTCTCTTCCAGCACAAACCGTTCTATGATACGTCAGCGGTAGCGTATTGTGGAGACACTTGCTGAAGAAAAGTGAAAGGCATTGTCATATGGAATTGTTTCTATAGCTGCTTTTCTCTTGCATTAAATCCAAAAGTCATGGCCTGCAGACTAGAAGAGTTTTTCAACTTGACAGGGATGAGACAGGGTCTTGTCCCCTGGCACCCCACCAGAGCTGAATATCGCTGGTGATTTGCACACATTTACTCTGAGTTCGATGACAAAACAGGTTTTAGCTTCAAGTGCAAGGTTGGGACCTACCTCGGGGAGTCGTAGCCTGTGGCCTTCAGGAGTGATGACAGAAGAGGGCTTGAGGTAATGAATTCTTTCATGCTGCTAAAAATGTGACTGTGCCTTTTTATGACTTAGAAAACAGCATTAGTAATTTAGTAGAGAATTTACAATAAAATAATTCCTGAAGTAGCACACCCAAGGTCCTGAGGATTTATAAATTACATTAAGAACTTGAATTATCGCAGTTACAAAATAAAGCTGAGATATGAACATTTCTACTTAGCTTTAGAAATCATTTTATTATTCACATTAATTAAGCTTTACAAGCCTTAGAGGAATGCTGCATTGTGGTACCTCTTTTTGAGGGAAACCAAACTCCTAGAATGTCCCAGGGAGGCCAGCTGGGCAGGAGGGGGGTGACACCAAAGGCAGAGCCAGCTCTTGATGGTGTTTTCCACAGGTTATAAAGCCACAAACCTCATCCCAGTCACCTGCTCTGAACTGATGCAGGAGCTGTAGGAATTCTCTGGAATAATTAATTGTGAACGACTTTAATCATGTTCATTAGCAGCTCTAATGTTGTTAATTAATAACGTAAACATTTTTAGTAGCGTGGCTGGCTTTCTTGTAATTCTGAGTTGGTGTTCAGCAAGTGGAGTTTTCTTTTGGGGCTGGGTGATGTATCATCCTTCCACCTGACGCTGGACAGATGAGAAGGCAGCAAATAGTTCTGGGTAACACTGACTTCAGTTGAACTTTAATAAGCAGCAAAATGTGATAGCGTGGCAACATTTCTTCTGCAGCTAGTTCTAAAAACAGCTGGTGTGGCAGGTTTGCAAAGACATGCAAACCCGGGGTGATTTGTGTACTAAGGTTTTTATTAATTCATGTATTTGGTCCATAGAGTAGGGCAGAAACTAAATCACGTGCTAATCTGGGTAATTGATAAGTGTATTATACAGTGCTTTTCAGATTCAGACCCACTGTGAGGTGCCCTTCATTTCTTTTAATCTCTCTCTGATCATCTAATTAGATGATGGCATCTCTTCCCAGGTCTCCCAAACAGTACCACCAGAGTCACTCCTCGGCTGGCCAGATCTCACATCCCATTGCGTGCTTATAAATACATCTCACATATAACACAGTCATTTTAAAATCCATTAGTGGTGGTCGGCTCGGAGTTAAGAGGGTCTTTAATTTCTCTCTCCTCTCTGTGCAAAGCCAGATACATCTCATCAAAATGGTTGGGGGGAAAAAATAATCGTGAAAGGTGTATCCTGTTTTTCACTCTGATCTATTAATTGTTTTGGTTCTCCCACTTCTCCTCATCTTAGAATGTATTCAGCTTGAGAAGATTCTTTTATCTATTGAAACAAATGCTAAAATCACCATTGACCTTCGGGCTGCAGTATTGGGCCACAAGGCAATAAACAGATTTTATTTATTCAACGCAGTGCCCAAACACAGCTGCGGGACTTGAGGGATTGAATGGAGGCTAAACTTTTCCTCCCATTAAATCAATCCTGACTCGAGCCACTGCTGGAGAATCACGATGTGTTTAGGGCTCCGTTATCCACGCTTCAGTCCACCAACAAAAGGTCTCTTTGCTCAGGAGCATTAAACCACGGAGGGAACGAATCTGGGCTTGAGACTATCGTTGAAAGTCATCCTCCCGTTGCTTCACCCAAGGCATCTTTTTGCTTCACAGCCTCCTCGCTCGGAGCAAACTGTAGGATTTAAAAAAGTATTTCCTTGTCCTCTAAGCAATAGAGTCGCTCACTCTGTGTTCTGTTTTAGCAAGGCAAGATGTCCGGGAAGAAACGTTGCCATGATTAAAGGTGGCAGCAATGTACTGAAAAGTATATTTTCTTTAGATTTAAGGGAGAAGGTCTAATTAACGATTTTAAGCACTTTTTAAAGTGTGAAATCTGCTTCTGTATGTAGTGTAGCATGAGCAAAGGCAGGCAGGCAACCGACATTTGCTATGTAAATTATCTCGGCGCAGCGCTAAATCAATGAGTTTTTCTCCATAGATGCTCATTCCAGGTTGCTCCTTATAATGACCTCAATTATACATGTCTTCATTGTGAAATTATGATTGCCTTTGGCGGGCTGCAAATGACAGCAGAGAAAAAGATTTCCCTGATAAAGCAGCACAAGCAGCACTACCTGCTCGCATTGGTATGCACGGCTTGCAAGGTGCAGGGCATCTCCAGCTTAGCACCTGAAGAAAGAAAATCGGGGCAGAGGAAAATATTCCACAGTATCTTGGCATTTTTAACAAGGAAAGGAATTAGGAAGGCTTCCCCTTCTCAAATGTGTCGCCCTGGGACCTGGTATTGCAGGAAATTTAACGTTGGAACGTCAGAATGGCTACACCAGGGTCACCAAAGGCCCGTGGTTAACAGAATCGTGGAGTTACCAGAGCTGGAAGGGACCTCTTGAGATCATCCTGTCCTACTCCCCTGCTAAAGCAGGGTTGCCCAGAGCACATCCCTCAGGGCTGCATCCAGGCAGGGCTTGAAGGTCTCCAGAGAAGGGGACCCCACACCCTCCATGGGTAACCCCTTCCAGGGCTCTGCCACCCTCACCCCAAAGAAGTTTTTCTTCATATTCCAATGGAACTTCCTCTTTTGGACCGAATATAACAGCAGAGAGGAAAGGGAGAGATGGGACGGCATGATCCTTCCCCTCAATAACCTCTCGGCAAGGCAGGGAGTGATCCCTCGCCCTCCTGAACCAGGAGGAGAAAGGGTTGAAGATGGCACTGCCCAAATCCCTGGAGCCTCACGCTTCTCAGGCACTGAGCTGCTGCCATCGCCAAAGGGAGCTCATGGTTGCCTGGCTGCCTTTTGCTGACCTTGCTTTTCTTCTACCTTTGGTGCAGTACCCAGAGAAACATCCCTCCCGGGGCTCTGATACACGGAGACAGGATTACACCCGTCCCTTCATAAAAGTGGTTATTACCAAGGCTTTACCCCTGTCTTGAGCCATTAAAAGTTGAGTCAAAAATGATAGCATCTTATTCTGTGATGATAACATCTCTCTCTGATGGCAGAGTAGTTGGCAGGAAGCTCTGCCATTTTTTTTTCTTTTTTTTTCTTTTTTTTTTTTTTTCATTTCCAGCTGGACTAGACTGAGGACTTGCTTCGGCTGAGATCCCAGAGAATAGCACCAGGTTTGACATGACTTGATGAATATCATCAGCTAGGACCGAAACTGGTTGAATCTGTTGAATATAGAAAGCTGTTTTGCATGCATCACCCGGCAGAATTTCCAAATGAATATAAAATTGCTTGATTTTTAGGACCAAATTCCCAGTGTTCTGCGAGCGAGCGCTCTTCAGACATTGCCCATTTGTTCTGTTCCGTTTTACACGTGTGGTAAAAATCCTTATATCTCCTAAAGGTTTTTAAAAAGAAAGCGAACAGTGTTCAATACTTAATCTAGAGGGTCTACAAAAAAAAATCATTATGGTGACTTGAATAATTTGTACACAAAACCCAGCTAGCATCATGTGTGTCTGAGCTCTATAATTTAAGGACAAGATTCTGAGGTTATTTTAAAAGATATTTAAAAAGCCCAGCCCTTGCATCCTTTTAGGAAATCTCCATTTCTTCCTCAATACACCTGCTTATGTAATAAAATCTTTTCTATTGATAATGATAAAGCGATGACTAATGCCAAACAAAATAATCCTGTATTAGTAGAAAGGCTTTTAGATGTTAATAAGATGCCCTCAGCCATACTTGTAATAATATGCCCTCAAACGTACTCCATAGAAATACTCAGAAAAGGAGTGTGTATTGTTAAAGTGGTCTGCACTAATTACGTGCTTTAACGTAAAAAGTCATCTCTTGGCCTGTTATGGTTCATGCAAGAATGGCAGCTATGCCAGGTGTCTTCTTAATTAAAAGTTAATGTATTTTTCATTAGCGTGCTTCTAAAATGTAAAAGCAAAGCCTCTTTAGCTGTCACTTGGAAGCCGGGAGCCTTAAATTTTACTGCGACAACACACTCAAAAACTGTTGCTGAAGAGGGAGCTGATGGGAGCCCAGCGTGAGCCGGGGAACTCGAGGCAGTGTGAGAAACAGCAGAGGGAATTAAGGAAAACAGCAATAAGATGAAAAAAAAACCAACCCAATTCTCTCGTAAATGAATGACCCTCTATTTCACTTCTCCTCAAGAAAAGATGTCCTCATTAGCCCTCCTCCATGCAACAAATTATTGTAATTATCAGTTCTTTATCCTGTCAAGTGCACTCCAAATATTTTATCCATAAAAAGGAGCTCTCTTATGCAGGAAATAATGACGTTATTCGCCCTTGTCGGGCTGTTTACGCGCTTTGGGCAGCTGGATGAGGATGGCTGGGTGAGGGTGGTGGGATGAGGATGGTGGGATGGGACACGGCCACCCCTTTGGCTGCTCTCCCTGTTTCGGAACCACCAAAACTCCCATCGCCTTCCTCCAGCGAGTACCAAGGGTGATGTCATTTAATGATGTAGCATCTATTCTTGGCTTTGCCACCAACCTGCTCGGTGACCTTGGGTGGGTCATGTTCGTCTTCTTTCCAGTCTTCTTCCATCTCCCCTTTTGGATGTTAAGGTTTCAGGTGCAGAAACCACTTGAAGGTCTGTGTCAGGCCCTCTTCTCATTTGGTACCTACGGGAGCCACTGCAACCCAACTAGCAGCAGTGAGTTGGTCAAACATTCCTATTTTTGACCAACCCTGTATCAAAACGATAGCTACCGTTTCTTTTCAACAGGTTGTGCTCTTTCTGAAATAGCTCTCGGCATATTACGTGGGAGAGAGGTGAACCCCCCTCAGACCCAACACGCAATGCCATATTGATCTTTGCAGCCCTACATCAGCCTCGGATCCACGGCAGCAAATACAACTTGTGGGACGTTCAATTAACTTCTCGCTTAGGTGGAAGCAGCAGGAAGAGAAAGGGCACGGGGCTGCCTCGGTACTGCTGCGACAAGTGTCCACAGTCGCTAGACCTCAGCGACTCCTTCCTAAGGCTACTGAAATGGACTGGATATTTTAGTGAGCCAATCTAATGGATTTACGACTCAAGAAACATTAAAGCAATTTTTCCCTCAGAGGATATGAAGAGATGGAAAATGATGCTGGCAAAAGGAGACACCGAGGTTTTTATATTACTATTTTCTGCATTTCCATAGTGTAAGCCCCCTAAAAGAGTGCAAGACTTTGCCGTCAAAGCTGTTAACTTTTAAAGGCAAAATCACATCTTAAGCTGTGTACTGACATAATAAAAATCAGTGTTTGGATTCACCGGAAGTCAGTGCTTCTTCAGAGGTCTGGAAGAAAGGCACAGAATCATAGAATCATTAAGATTGGAAGAGAGCTTTAAGACCATCAAGTCCAACTGTTGATCTGGCACTGCCCAGTTACCACTCAGCACCACGTCTACCCATCTTTTAGATCCCTCCAGTGATGGTGACTCCACTTCCCTGGGCAGCCGGTTCTGATGCTTGATAACCCAGAGAAGTTGTGGCTGCCCCATCCCTGGAGGTGTTTACAACCAGGTTAGATGGGGCTTGGAGCAACCTGGTCTGGTGGGAGGTGTCCCTGCCCAGGGCAGGGGGGTTGGAACTGGAGGTCCCTTCCAACTCTAACCATTCTGTAATTCTATGATTCAGTGAAGAACTTTTTTTCCTGATGTTCAATTTAAACCTTCCCTCACACAACTTGAGGCCATTTCCTCTTCTCATGTTGCTTGTTACTTGGGAGAAGGGACCAACCTCTACCTTCCGACAGCCTCCTTTCAGGTAGTTGTAGAGAGCACCAGAAGTGCATGTGGTGTTTAGATCTTACTAACATGGGTCTTGTGTGGGTTGGAGCGGCAGAGATGAGCAGCAAGCAAGCAGGGGGAAGAGTAGTTTTGCCAGCTGATGGGAGGGAGCAACCTGACCCCATAGGTCATTTTGTAGAACCACTTGAAGTGGTTTTTCCCAAAGCACGTGGCTTTGGGTGAGGCAGCATGGTTTTCTTTCATCCCTGTTTTACCATAATTAATGCCAGTGGATGTGATGAAGGCGAGGCCTTATGAGCAGGAAAGGGTGATTCGTTTCTGAGTTGGCTTGTAGCAAAGTAACACTAAAGTTCTGTGAAAATTCCCCATTCGCCTCAATGGGCCATTACCTTGAAAGTCTAGTTTTCAGCAGTTATATGCAATATAATTTCAAGGCTTTCTTATTGCAGAGCCTGGGAAGGAGAGTAAGCAAAAACCATCATGTGAATGATAAAATTGTGAATGCAACAGCTCTGACAATGTGTCCTGATTGCTCTATTGCTGGCTCAGTGCTGCTGAAATGCTTAGTAATGACAATCTGCACTCAGGGTAATTCTGGTATCCAATGTCTTGCCTGTCTGTGTGGCCACACGTGGCAAAATAAGCAGACACGTCTTGTGAGCGTTGGCCAGGAGGAAATGATGTGACATCGGTGGGGTTTCAGAAGGATGTTGGTGTGGTTTTCAGTAAGGCTTGCTGCCTCGGGTGTTTCTTTTGTGCAGTACATGTAAGTAAAAAAATAAGAGATTTTTTTCAATTTAATAAAAGATAAGAACACCTCTCGCTCCTTGGATATAAGAACATCTGTATCTTAAATGGCATATGTAGCTGCATTTGGTAAAGGAGTTTTCATGCCTGGTGACTTCCTAATTATTAGGGCAATTTAAAACTCCGTTCATGTATATTTCCCTGGCAATATTCTTACCTTAATTCTGCTTCAAGGAAAGAACCTGGTTCATTCTTATGCCTTTTCAAAGGACCTTGGCAGGAGTCTCCCTGGAGAAACAAACCCAGATGGTCTGAAGCAGGAAAACCCTTGTTTGTCATCCTGTTGCTGACTGCTTTGTAAGTTTAACTATTGCAGCCAGGCGTGCCAGAGGACCCATCCCAGTGTCCTAACACCACAACTACCGCTAGATGCCTTAAGAAGATCATGGAATCACAGAATTGTGAAAGTTGGAAAGGACCTCTAGAGATCACCTAGTCCCACTCCCCTCCTAAAGCAGGATTGCCCAGAGCACATCACTCAGGACTGCATGATGGAAGGAGTTTGGTTGGAGCAGGTTCAATTGCTATGTCTCTTATTTGACTTTATTATTTGAGCTTTTTTTTTTTACAGTGTTAAATATCCATCTCCATGGCAAAATCCTTGCAGGGAAGACGTAAGGCAGAGTTGGGGGAAGAGGAACCGTTTCCCTTTGTAGTATTCAGCGTTATTCCTATTTTGTTGCCTTTTGCAGAGGTGGTTCAGCTGAGCCTGCCAGAGGACCAGAAGATCAGCGTTACCACCATCACGGTTGGCCTGAGCACCGTTCTGACGTGCAACATCCGTGGGGTGCTGCGGCCCCCCATCATCTGGAAACGCAACGGCATCATCCTCAACTTCCTCGACTTGGAGGATATCAACGTAAGTCCTGAATTACTCTTGTCATTTTCTTTTTAGGGCATGGAATGTGACTTCATTTAACAGATTATGGTTTTGAGGGAAGAAGTTTTATCTCATTATTACAGAAAACTGGAAGCTGGTGTGCTATTTTCTTTTTATGCGGATATGTCTCAGGAATAAAAGCAAAACTCCGTGTGTGCAGCTGAGAGCAGGGGTACTTGGGATGTGTTATTATGCAATTAAAACTCAGCACTGTAGTAACCCAGCGCTTAGAACGCAGCGGTACTTCATCCTTTGTTGCTCGTGCCCTTTGGTGCAACCTGTGGTCCATGGACAACGGCCCTGGAAAGCCAGGATTTCTAGCAGCTCTGCAGACCCGTTGAATCCTCCGGGATCTCATTCCCAGTACAAAAAAGAAAGCATGAAACAACACGATTATGTTCGGCAATGAAACCTCTCCTCTATCTAAATCGAGTAGGATGTTTTTATCTCAGTTCCTCCCACTCCACTCGCCTTTCAGGCCGTTCTCAGCTCTCCTTCCTCAGTTTCTGACGACTGGTTTAAAATATGGGATTATTCATCAGGGTGTGGCGATACCCTCGCAGGAAGGAAGATGAATCTCCTTTAATTCTCAATGCTGGTCTGATGTGTGAGTCATAGTTTGTAGTAAAGACAGTACCTGAAGAATGGTAGAAACTTACTCATTTATTTAATAACATTTAATTACCGAGAGAGTGGAAAGTAGTGTACCAAAAATATGGTCTGTATTTCATTTCTCTTTGCGTTAAAGTACACAGTAAATCGCGTTTTATTTTAATTACGGTACAGCGAGGGTTGATTTATATTTTTGTTCAGCTCTTGTTAATTTGATAACCACTCAGTTCAGAGTTGTTACAGTCAATACTCTTAACTCTCTAAGTTGTTGTGCATCCAGGATTGCTGAAATGTGAGAAATCTTTGTTTTACTCTTCTGCATTAATGCATGAAAATTACAGCATGTGGGACAGAAACTCACACTGCAACTCACCTCGTTATTTGTTGACTCTACCTTTGCAGGAAAATTGTGTGCACTAGGTACAGGTGATTACTCAGTAATTAGAACTATCTGAACATTCAAGGCCAGGCTGGATGGGGCTTGGAAGCAACCTGGTCTGGTGGGAGGTGTCCCTGCCCGGGGCAGGGGGGTTGGAACTGGATGATCTTGAAGATCCATCCCAACTCGAACAGTCCTATGGTTCTTTTCATCAAAGTAAGGATTCCCCTTTTAAAATGCTTTACTTGTAACCATTTGGAGCATGACATTGAAATGCAACGTCAAACCAGCCAATTTCCCACCAGAGGGTAGGTACAGGATCAAATATATGTATAAGGAAGCATAAAGGAGGTGCTCAGGATGGCACAGCCAGCCCAAGGCCGGTGTACCTGACCAGATTTCTTACAGATGTCTGTCAGCACCGGAGTCAGAATAACGACCTTTGAGTCATCAGCACTAAAAATATGTGGAAACCTTCCAAGCTACGGTGCAGAAAGTCGGCGTTCCCCGCTGTAGTCGGAGCATGCTGGTGGTTGACCTGGCAGCTCACTGCCTGCACCGCCTTGTGCAAATGTTCTTCAGAACAGATCTATTCCTTGACACAGATTAAGTTTAGTAAAGTTTACACAGGCTGCCAGCGTGCTTAGTTTAATCTGTGGTGAGCAAATTCAACAGCTTTGTGTGACCAGGGTCTAGAAAGAGCCTTTTCTTTTGGCCATTATATTCACTAGATGTGAGACATTGAGTTTTTAGGCTCAGTTTTGTTGCTGGGTTCAAGACCGAGCTGAAGTTAGAAGTGAAGTTCAGCTACCCTGAAAAGTAGTTATTTCCACCCACTCTGGAGGCTCAAAAGCAGTCTTAGAAATTTTGGGGTAAAAATAACAAACATTCCAATTGTTTATCTTACCTTTATGAAATTTTGGTTATGATTATGATCACATTAATCTTACAAGATTAGAGGTTTATGTGTCTGAATTGGACACAAAATGACAGTCCACAAATGGGAGTACAAACACAGCCTTGAAGGACAGATAGCACGTGGCTTCATTGGGAGTGATGATGGATGAGAAGCTCAGCATGAGCCGGCAGCGTGTGCTGGCAGCCCAGAAAGCCAACCCCATCCTGGATAGCCCAAGAGAANTTGGAAGAGGGGAGACTTAGACTAGATCCCACAAAGAACTTCTTTGCTGTGAGGGTGGTGAGGCACTGGAAGAGGTTGCCCAGAGAAGCTGTGGCTGCCCCATCCCTGGAGGGGTTCAAGGCCAGGCTGGATGGGGCTTGGAGCCACCTGGTGTGGTGGGAGGTGTCCCTCTGTCCCTCTGCCCAGGGCAGAGGGGTTGGAACTGGATGATCTTGAAGGTCCCTTCCAAATCTAACCATTCTAGGATTCTATATGGAAGCGTCCTGTGGGGTTGAGCATGGAAGTAGCATCAAGATTGACTTTGAGGTTTTCAATATGAAAATAGGTGCAGCCGTGCACGCTCCATGGCACAGGTCGGGCCAGGTGGTTGAAAGCTTCAGCCTCTTGTGGGTACAGAAACTCACATTAAACAATAATCTATTTAAAGGCATTGACAGCAGGAAAGTAAAGGCAGTGTGCTTCTTAATATACTTGAAGCCAGTTAATTAAATTACTTCAGTTTTCTTTTAGTATGCCTCAAGCAGAAACTCGATTGCATTTCTGCTTTTCACAATAAGGTTAGCAATTTGGCTAATTGGAAGTGCAACAGGAGATTAATTGTACCTTTTTAACTTGAAGAAAATCCTCCCTGCTCCTGGCACAGTGGTAATCACATACAAACCTACAGGATATTCACACACTTGGAGAAATCCTCATATTATATTTCAATTAAATGCTTTCTCTTCTAAATGCTAATTTGGGAAATCAGATGAAAATAGAAGCTCAGTTCTGGAAAAAAACCTGCATATTTCCAGCAAGGTGTGAGTAGCACAGGGGAGACACAGGTGAAAAAGTCCTCTGTGGCTTTATTCTCTCCAGGTTCTTGAAAAAATATGAGAAGACCGAGTGTGTTCCAGATTAATAGTAGAGGTGACAAAAATGGTCAACAAAACGCTAGATGATCCTAAATTTGTGCAGAACTGAAAGGTTAAGGATGACTATAAAGCCTGGTTGTTTAAGTGCATTACTTAAATCATCTTAATGTGATATCTTGATTGGCAACAAAACATTAATGAGTTTTCATTGCCCTCTTAATCGGAAGCTTTCATAAGCAACGTCATAATTTGTCTTGTCCTGTCTGTGAAGAACTCTGTTAATGAGTTGTCACATAGCTACTGCAAAAGAGCCATCCTAATGGCACATGTAATTAAACCATTTTTCTTGCCAACATTGAAGATTCCTTTTAGCATAAAAATATTATTTATCCATAAATTACCCATCCATATTATTTATCCATTAGAAGTCCCTTTGCAGCTATTCTTTTAAAAAGTCACATCAACTTTTCTCATGCAGAAAATGACTATAATGTAGCTGAAACTGATAAGATTGTGATAGCTATAAATTGATTTCCGACTACAAATAGTGAAGTGGTTAAAATGTGTCATCTTTCAAAATAATAGACTTTTGTCCCCTAGACAAGCAGTCGGGTTTTTTTCCAAATCTGTGATTATGAAAGCATTCCTCAATTTGAAAATATAATAAACTCCTCGTGGAGTCGGATGTATTTGTGCAGTATTTATAGGCCGTTCTTTCACATGATTTGACATTATCTCCAGAGAAACATATGTACATTTATAAACAAAATTTATAAGCAGAAGTCTGCCCTCCAGAAGCATGGGGAAAGCATTTGCAAACAACAGAGAAGAGAATATTACCATAAGAAAACAAATGGTGTGGCATGCGGGTGTGAATTTGGTGAATTACCAAGAGTAATGCAGGTAGCTATCACATAAATTCACGAGTGTCTTTGATAATTCGTTGCCTATTCATCTATGAACTTCAACTCAAATCTGCTTTCGATATTGGCTCCAAACAAGCTTTTCATTACAGAGTGAATTACAGATTTCTTTGTTTCTGCTGATATAGAAGGGGCTTAAAAGCAGGGGAGCGAGAGTGCCTTGCAGCTGCTTTATGATTTGTCTGTCCCCTTGTTTGATGAAAAAATAATAATTGCCTTTAAAAAGCACGGTCCCACGAGTTCACAAACGGTATGCTGCATTTTGTTTACTATTGTCACCTTGCACAAGGTACATGGAGAAATGTCTGGTAAGAAGTCCACATGCTGAATTCTCAAAGTCTTGAACGCTCCTGGCCAAAAGACCTCCTGCAGCAGCTTCGTGCATGTTCAGTTTTGTATTAGAGTGTTGAGATGTGACATGGGCTGACAGGCAGATGGGTTGAAGATGAGACAAGTCCAAGGTGAGGGCGAGAAGGGGTTTGGAACGAGGATGAAGTCCCCCAGTTCGGGCTGAGGAGCAGCTGATGGGAGCAGAGCGGTGTGTCCTGCCGAGGTTCATCCAGATCCCATGTGTCGCTTCTGCCATTGCCTCCTGTCAGGGGAAGGGAATTTGGCTGGAGAGACCACCTCTCACCTTCAGCCCTTCTTGCCTTTGGTAGGGCCGCGTGAAGAAAGTCTGGGTGTTGCTGCTGGGGTTCCTGTTGTCACCCAGGACCCCAGAGGCACCCAAGATACGTAGGCTGAGCTCAGAGACATTAAGTCCCTGCTTGGAAGTAAAGGAGGGATTCTCTCCTCCCTCCCGTGTTTGTAGAGGTGGCAGGAGTGAGTCTGGAGGGGCACAATCCACCTCCTGAATTAGTGACTGCTCGATTCCACATCTACCCATGCGCCCGGGAAGATTCAACTCCCCCCCTGTAGATCTATCTCATGGCTCTGATGAGATCTGTGCCTACTCGCCTTGACCCACATTTCATGCATATTCGTTTAAATGTCCCTTTTTTCCACGTATAATATTTGAAACCCCAAGCAAACGGCCAGCCTTTAAAGGGCAAGTGACTTGGATCAGATTTCTCATTAAAGCAGGCTGTAGGAAGGCGACACAGTCCTGTTGATGTTTTTAATGTAGTTTCACTGTTAAATAATAAAGAAGATGATGTGTGAATAACCCCGCTGAATACCTTGCGAATAGAAATCAGGCTGTTAAAATGATCAAACCCTGTGTCGTCCTAGATGCTGTGGTAATACAGCCACGGGAGTAAATTGCAGGAAGCTGCACATTTAAAGCCAAGGTTTTTTTCTCTTTCAAACCAAAGTTTCAGAAATTGCACGATGCTTATAGCACCTTAGGTCTTTGCAGGCTCTAAAATAGAGGTTGAGTGAAAAATTGATGCTTATGATATTTTCAGAATATCTATATACAGAATCACAGAATCACCTAGGTTGGAAGCGACCTTTTAAGATCATCTAGTCCAACCAATGGGGGGGGAAAAAAAAAAAAAAGAAAAAAAGAAAAGAAAAAAAACAACACAAAAAAACCCAACAACCATAACCAACACACAGCCACCACTACAGCCAACACTACAGCCATATCCTTGAGCACCAAGGATATAATCTCTAATGTCTCACTATGCCACAATGAAGATCACAGAATTTGTGTCCGCTTGTGCCTTCAGTGAAGTGGCTCCTTCTTGGGTCACAGACCAACATTTGCAGGTGATTCTTGCAAATGCAGAAACACCTTCATGGAGACAATTGCTCGCCTGGTCCTAAACCCACAGTGGTTTTTAAGGCTTCACCTGACTCAACAGCCTGGTTTTGGGGAGGAAGGCGTTAGTTTTAGCAGCTTGGGTTTGGTTTGTTTTGATTGCGTTTTCTAGAGGCATATGGGGTGCATACCTTGGGAAATTTTTGCGAAACCTGAGATGATAGATGCTACTTTCCTGTGGATGAGTTGCACGCACTCCCTCTGGGTGTTTCTAACAGAAAAGCAGAATTACGAACACAGTGTGAAACTTCTAAAAATGAGCAAGAAGAAAAGAGTGAGCCCATCTGCTGTGCGTTATTAAGGTAACTCGACTTTTGCATGCTTAAAAAAATGCATTAGGGAAAAAAAAAAGTGAGAATTAGATGAATTAGGATTCTCTGAAATCAGTTGTGTTCTCCCATACGTGCTCTGGCTGTTGGAAACGATAATGGACATGCAGACCAAAATCCACACATCCCAATTATCTACCTCTGTACTGTAGGGAGGGAGAAAGTTGGATTTTATGAATATAATTTCCTCCCAGGATTGGTACTTACCTGTTCAGTTGTGGTCCTTGCATTTTTCTGAAATGTCCGGTAGATCCAATTAATAGAACTATTCCGTTAAATCTTTGATATGCAAATTCCTCCTTTCCAACAGCTCCAGTGGGATGACCTACCATTGATTCTCCTTGTTGTATTGTCTCTGAGTTTCTTGGGTTATAAAAGTCATCCGTTTTTATCTATATTATAATGACATAACTATCTAAAAAGTTCATTTCCATATGTCCAAGCCAAAAACTTTTTTGGCTTAACAAGGAAGTCTTATCTTGTGCTCAATCCTTTAAGTTGAAAAACAAGAAAAGATAAATCAGTACCCCATCAGACTGTGTTTGCAATAGTTTTCTGGCATTTGCTTAAGGCTGAGTTTTTCTCCATGTAAATTACTAAAGTGATAGCATGTGTAAAACCAAGAACAAATAATATTAATGAAGCATAAGTTCTCAGCTTGTCTCTGGAAATGAATTATTAAAAGCACCAAAGAATGTGATTTAAGAGCCCATGACTAATTTAGTTTTTATTATTTTTATATGAATCACTCATGAATCTATTGTAAAAAAGATCAGAGACATTTGATTAGTGAGGAGAAATAATTTTCAAAGTGATAGCCATTGTTGTAGATTTTGCATAATAATAATCTCATTAAACGCTTGGGTACATTTTGTTTTAAAATCCCGTAAACATCGTCAGAGAGAGGGCTTTAGGACTCTGAGTATCAGGCAAGCTTTTTTTAATGCGAACTAGTTCATGCATCTTCGTTACTGTGAGACGGCATTTCTCTTCCTCTAGTGGAAAAAACAGTGCAACCAGTGGCAGGACTGGTTTTGTCAGTAAGCGCTGAAACCACATGGGGAAGACTCCCAGCTTCCCTGGGCTGGGCAGGAAGGGCTGAAAGGGAAGGGTTTAAAAGGTGGTGGTAGTAGTAATAATAATAATAATTTTATAATAAATTAATATTACTATAATATTTAATAATATAATATTTATATTTTCATATATTTATATTATATTATATAATNATTTCTGCTATGAACACACATAAATCAGCAAGGGGGGGGGTTGTTACCAACCGTCTTTGAGACTCCCCCCCGGTGTATATCAGTACCGTATAATATCTAATAGGGGTGTTTAAAATTGCCCCTGTGTAGGTTTAAAGTCAGATGGGCTGCCCAGGTTGGGGGGCTGTACCCCACCGTCCCATGGCATGTGCCGATAACTGAAGAGATGGGACAATTGTCTGGTTTTCTGCCACTAGGAACTTGTTTTTCTGTTCCTTCTTCCTATTTATAGCTTTAAAGGCAAGTATATTTTTCCCAAGTAACTGGAAGTTGTCCTCAAAAATAATAAGCCTGAATCTACATCGTGCTAAATCTCCTTCAAACTTCCTGGGAAACAAGAAATCCCCTTTGACAGGAGTATATAAAGGCTTTTAAATATGTTTCCATTCTGGAACAACCCCATCAAGTGTTAGAAATCTTCATGGAAAAGTATCTGAAATGAGCAGAACAAACTAAAAAGAAGAGGAGGCAGGCGGCCTGTGCCCCGCAGCCTCTGGCATCGCCCCGGGTTCACACGGCTTCCCTCTGTGCCAGCTGCGTCCCTGGGTTGTCGGAGCAGGAGATTTGTGGTGTTACAGTCACATATTGGATTTCACTTGAGACAGAACGTGAACGAGATTTACAAGCACTATGCCATGTTTTACGCGTTTCTGAGCGCGGTGTCTCCGAGCCGCAGCAGATTGCGTGGCCAGGGAATGCATCAGAAGGGAGGAATGGGATAAATAAATATGAAAAATCCTCTGTTTGGAGAGACCAATGCCTCGGGTAATCAATAGTGATGGAAAGGAAATACAATACCAAAAAAACCCACTAGATATCTGTTTTGTAGGATCTGCTTTGTTGGTTTTTTTGGAATTGACTGAGTGCAGTAGCAACTTTTTATTTTATCTTGTAGGTTACTGCTATAGTTAGAGCTGCTATCAATTTAAAATGCAGGGTGGTGCGTTATTTTTTAATCTTGAAAAGCTAAAACATATTCTGAGGTCACTGAACCAGCCCTTTATTTGAAGGGTAACCGCACGACATAGAAGAAGCTCGTGAAGGGTGGAAGAACTTCTTGTTTGAAAAGGGGAGAGAAAACATGAGACAAACGACTGGAGAAGTCAATGTATCATCTGCTGCTAGTCAACCTTATCTAAGTTGTGAGAAACCTTATGAAGTTATGTGAAATTATAGTATATCTGGTGGAATTAGTTTTTTTTTTACCAGACCCTGTAACATTTTATAATGAAATTCATAAGACAGAGGCGATGAACGCCTTGTCCAGCTTCTTTGATGCAAGGCTCGTCACTTTGTGGAGTTAGAGTGGTTTCTGCCTTTTGTTCACGTATTTTCAGCACTTTTGTTTCTTCCTCTTCACAAGAAATTTCTCCTTCAATGGTAAAGGAGGAAAACCATGTCCCCAAAGTAACTTTTTTGCCTTTCTCCTGATGGCCTATCCTTTTTCATGGGATGATACATCAAAATGCCATTGGGCGTTGCTGGGGGTTGGACTGGGCAGTCCCAGCTCCTGGAGAGCCCTGAGATACTCTGCTTTGAAGGCAGGATAATTTTAGGGGGAAAATAATCAAGTTACATCATTCTTCTAGGTGTTTATGGTTCCCTTGACTGCTCCCAGGCTTATGATGACTTGGAAATCTGGCTTTGCAATCAGAAGCCATCTAGAAAAAAAAAAGTCAAAGCACACAAAATGTGTC
Source organism: Pedionomus torquatus (assembly GCA_013398155.1). NCBI lineage: Eukaryota > Metazoa > Chordata > Aves > Charadriiformes > Pedionomidae > Pedionomus > Pedionomus torquatus. The sequence goes on along the minus strand of VZRU01010163.1, from coordinate 246,204 downwards.
TTCTGCCTTTTTCCATTGTGAATTCTTCACAATGTGTGATATATATAAAATACAACTGTGAAATCCCAATGTACTAATTATATATATCCACAGGGATGCATAAGGAGAAACCACGAGCCAAAATAAACAAACATATGCGAAGAGTGGTTAATTTGTTAGAGAATTCACTATTCTTTTCATGGCAACAAAAGGTTCAATATTGAACCTCAATTTAATAATGGCTTTTTTTTTTTTTTTCTCACATCTAATACTGGTCATTCTTAATAACGTTGTATTCTTGCGCGAATTTACTCTGGGAGTTCAAGTTCTAATACAGTGCAAATAATTTCCTTCTGTGCCTGACATACAGGACACCCTGTTAAGCTAAATCACATTTGATAACCTTCTTTAAGTGCCAGAAGTCAGCAAATAGTTTTTAAAAGTCATAAACCATGCTTTTACCAAAACAAGCTTCTCTTTACAAGAAAAACGCCTTTGGAGAAGCAGAGAATAATGCTATAATCTTGCATCAGTTTGTTTTTGCAAGGGTCTTACATTAATACATTTGTATGCATTGGAAAAAACAGATCGTCCATAAAAAGACAATTACAGAGCACAAACCAAGCATTGATAATATTTTTTCTGAGAGATCTTAAAGGAAGCGACGTACTTAAAACAGAGAAGATTTTATTGTCCTGTTTTTCCACAACTCCATATAAATCATTTCATAAAAGTGGCCATCCTGGTTTTATTGATCTAAACTCAGTTTGAGTTGCTTTGGGATTAACTTTAAAAGCCGTTATTACGTCCCCTCCACTGCAAGCATTTTCTCCATCTCATGCAAATCCCGTTTGAACAGGGTTGATATCTTTTCTATTTGCAGTTACTCATGTGTCTCTGCTTTCCAGCAGGAAAAATCTAGTTGACCAGAAAACATAAAATGCTTGAAATGACAAGTTTTGAGTAGATACTTGTAATAATATACAGGGTGGCTTAAGCAGCTTATCCCACAATCATAATCATTGTCCCATAGATGCCAAATCTGTCTGACACCCATGGTGGTTATAATATCTGAGATGCCATTGATTATAGATAATGAATATTGGGATCATCTATGGATTTACTCTTATTCTTTATAATTGTCCCTCCGTTTGCACAATGGGGTAGCAGATGGCAGAACCACGGGGCTTGTGTTTGTCCCCTCTCAGGTCAAGGTCTGTGCTTGGGGAAGGGTTGTTGTGCTGCCTGTGAACTCTGTATTCCAGGTGCTCGCTCTCAATCTGCCTTGTAACATGTCTAAAACTAAGCAAGTTCCCAAATTTCCCTTCTCCCCTGCCAGCGCTGGCCTGCCACTGAGAGGAGAGGCATGAAGGCATGTCTGTGGTGCCAGGCAGAAGTTACTGGAGAAGATTCAAGAGCCAGCAGAATTAGTGCCAGATAAAGCTTGTACTGCAGTAGGTAGGCTGCCCTTGTGCTCTTCTCTAAGCGTGCCAGCTGGCATCACAAGTCCACCTCAGGATCGCAGCTTCCTTCAAAAGATGTTCAAAGTTTCATTATCTGGAAAGGGAAGCTTCAAACTGTAAAGCAGATGCACCCTGAAGAACCAGCAAATGTGAGGTAGGAGGGAGCCCCAAATGGTTTTGGTTTAGGAAGGAGGCCACCTGATGATCAAACAACTCCTGTTTGTAATTCCTGAGCACCTGGAAGGGGGGTTGGCAGAAACAGCATGGATGAGGATGGTTCCTTGTAGTATTGGACCTGCCGCGGGCACACAGGGGAAGGGAGCAGCATCAGCATCTCTGTGCACAGATTCCCCTTCTCCATCACAAAGAAACTGGGACCCAAGTTCTTGACTCCCAACCAGCAAAGCAAATTTCCTCTGGCTATTTCATGCTGTCCACCCTGGTAGGTTCCATGAAGTCATGCTGGAAGACGTCAGCCAGGAATTGTCACCTTCCCTTTCACCATACTTTTGCAGTGAAATTCTGCAAAAAGTTCAGTTTAGCGTGCTTCACACGCAGAGCTAATTAAAGAAAAATCCTTCTTTAAGCTCAAGAACTGTTTTTTAAATCTATCCTCTTGGGTTTGCATAGATGTACAACAATCCCAGAGCTGCAGAAGTCTGAACGTTAATGGAATTATCAGAGAAGCTGCTTTGCCCATCAGTGTTGTGGTTCTGTTAACTAATATTATATAAATATATT
>VZRU01010163.1:220523-231746 GCA_013398155.1 Pedionomus torquatus | reverse complement strand
CCAGGATGCTGTTGGCCTTCTTGGCCACCTGGGCACACTGCTGGCTCCTGTTCAGCTGACAGTCAACCAACACCCCTAAGTCCTTTTCTACCAGGCAGCTCTCCAGCCATTCTCCCCCAAGCCTGACTACTCGTTACTGTAGTTTGCGTGGAAAGTTGGGACCTTGCTTATCTCCCCGGTTCTCGGGTCAGACCTCTTCTGTGGCGGTTCTGGAGCCACCGAGGAGGGGGTTGGCACCCGGTGGGCACCTTTCAAGTCACCAATGCCCTTGTCTCCCACAGTGCCACCGGTGATTCGCGTCTACCCCGAAACGCAGGCGCAGGAGCCTGGCGTGTCTGCGAGCCTCAGATGTCACGCCGAAGGCATCCCTAATCCCCGAATTACCTGGCTAAAGAACGGCATTGATATCGTGCCAAAACTATCCAAACAACTAACACTCCTAGGTAAGAACAGAATTTTGATTAATTAAAGTATTGTAGACAGGGATTAAGGAGGATTATTTTGCACTTTAAACTAGAAGTTCTTGCACTTTCGCTAAGCCACAGTTGTTGGAAATCGTGTTACAAAAACCCTCTCCTGTCTTTTTTGTCTTTTTCTCCCGGGAAATGCGGTATTGATTGATCTAAGTGGTACTGGTGTGATGTTAAAAGACAGTGTGCCCGTTTCTCTGCTGCCTCCTCTCTTGTATACAGCTGTGCAAATCAGAAGAGAAATGCATTAAATGATCCGTCCAGGTGTAAACACTGCCCTGGATGGAAGTCAGCGGAGATCCAGGCTGCAGTTCTTCCCCCAGAGAGAAGAACTCCCTGCAGAGGGAACTGGGCTCTTAACTCCCGCTGGTTCCTGGTTCAAACGAGGGTGCAACACATGCGATGAAAACCCAAAAATATTTGTTGGCCATTTTCTGTGTAAAATTATTGAAAATCTCCCCACAGACCCCCCACCCTCCCAAGCCTGGCCGTGGTGCATGTTAGCCCTCAACCAGCATTGACAACACAGATGTCCCTGCACGGTTGGGTACCATACCTCAAAATCTTCCAAAGGTTTTAGGCAACAGTCCCCATCCAGAAAGCAAAATGCCAGGAGGAGCTGTAGAAGACTCCCCCTCACTCAGTTTTTGGTGATCTGATGAAAAACATTATTGAACATAGTTTTTCTCCACTGAAGTCGAAGCGTTTATTATTTTTTTTAAAATAAGATGAAGCAAATTAAATGCAGTTTGTTGTTCTTTGGGATTGTTCTTGGTTCATTTCTGAAGTGTGTAAACTGCTGGTGGAAAGAAGCAAAGCATCAGCTCTTGTGAGAATCCCCCAAATACCTTTAAGTTGCGTACAGGGAAGCGTTGTGGGGTGAAGCCACCCCGACGAGCCCTCGCGGGGCAGCTGCAACAATGGAAGGCAATTAAGGGCAGTGAAAGCAATTAGCAGCCACGAGGAACACTGTTTATGGGTGTCTTTCTTACAGCCAATGGAAGTGAGCTTCATATCAGTAGCGTTCGGTATGAAGACACGGGTGCCTACACCTGCATCGCTAAAAACGAGGTGGGAGTGGATGAGGACATATCTTCGCTTTTCATAGAAGATTCCGCAAGAAAAACTCGTAAGCTTCGTTTTTCCATCTCTCTATTTCTTTAAAGTGTGTTCAAACGCAGTGCTGTACATGAAGTTTGATAGCTCAGTCCATTGCATGCCGTATGTTGGACTCATAAGGTAATAGCAATTTTGTCTGTGCTTTGATCAGAGGCTTGGATTCCATTTTGGGCAGGAATCCCATGGGGAATGTAAAAGCTCCTCCTCCAGGACAATGGTGCTTTTCACGTGCCAAAAGTGTACAGGGTGTGGTGCGGGTGACATCTTTGCTAAAGTAACAAATAGGCAGTAGTTTTAGATATGAAAGAATCCAAAACCTGATGCTTAGTTGAATTATATGCAGTTTCAGAAGATAAACGTCATTGATTTCTATTCTTCTTTTAGAGCCAGTTCCAAGTTCTTAAATTAGATGCTTGGCAAATGTTCTGATTGAATAATTTATTTTACCTGTATTTACATCGTTAACTAGCAAAATAGGTTTCCCTTGGTGTGAAATTGTCTTCCACCTCCAAGACAAATATTCTCCCAGCAACTCCTAGCTGCATGTCTCCCGTAGGAATGTGGCAGTGTCATCTTGACCGCGCTGTCCCCAAAACACAATTAATGAAAGAGGTGATGAGTTGCCCCAGTGGAAAAGCTCCCAGAGGCCCGATCCTTCCTAATTCCACTGTCTTAACTACTTGGGAGATTGCTTCGGTTCGTGGTGATACTAAAAAGCTAGGTGCAAATGGGATTTTTGCTACTTTTCTGGCTGTTAATATAGAGCAGGAATTGAAAACTAAGTTGGCCATAAATATGGGCTCTCATGGTGATTCTTTGGAAAATATATTCTATTCCTCATTAAGTAGATTTATGTACTCTTGTTAATATCGGTCGTTTTCCCTTGAATACTCGAGGAAGGGAAATTACAGCCTGTTGAGAAATAATTGGATGTATCTTAAACCAGAAATTCGAATACAGCTGTACTTTCAAAGCGTATTTGAATCCTGAAAGAGAATGTAGTTTCATGACACACCAAGAAGAAATGCAGCAAAGTGTGTAGCTGCTCTAACTGCCAGTCCCAAGCTCCTGAAAGATGTCACGTTTGCTTATTGAACCCGTACAGAAAATCACAGCCTGCCCCATACTGCCAATTACGCTTGAAGATAACATCTTCTCTTTACTAAGACTTTGATCTTTGCACAGGCTAAAGTTGGCTTCATTTCAGTGAGGATTTTTCCCATCTCAGAGTTTCAGAATTGTCTCTAGAAGGAGTGAATGTGCTTAGAAATACCTGTCTTTCCTGATATTTTATTAGAATGAATGTTACAGACTTTTCACAAATTAATCAGTTCATGTAAACATGAGTATTAATTCAGTTACTTGCTACAATGAAAATTTTGACATTGTTTTGTTGTGTTTTGTTTTTTTTTTTTCTTTTCCTGATTATTTTCTGGCTTTCCCAATTTTCTGATGCTGCAGTTGCAAACATACTGTGGCGAGAGGAAGGTACTGCAGTAAAGTTCTTTTGTCGTAGTGATAATGTGCTTGTCTGCTTTAATAATTCCATGATGGGCCATTCTCCACTGACTTGCCACTAACTCTATCAACTTTCACGGTTACCAGATTAAGTACAGACCAGACATTTACAAGCTAAACTATTCAAATAAGAGATGGTATATATAAATCATACCCGTAACTTCTTACATCTTCCCCACTGTGAAATACTAGTTGACCAGAAAAGATAGAAAAGTGTGAATTTTATGTAAATTGCCACCAATGTGAGTAGCCGGAGATTCTCAAGCTGCATTAACAATTGCACAAGTGTCAGACGTGCTCCCAAATTACCATAATTGAACAAGTAAGACACAAATTCAATACTCTGCATTTTTAAGCAAGCAATTCAAGCTCTTCCTCCTCAGTAGCAGGTATTGATGTTTACCAGGTGAGCAACAAAAATTGTGTTCTTGACTGTTAGGCAAAAAAAAAAAAAACAAACCCACAACAGGTTTTGCTTCCCTCTCTCCTTTAAATCGAAGCAGGGGAAAGGTTGCCCCATTTCTCTTTGGTTTAATTGGCAGTTAAGATCTCTAGTTTGATCAAATTTATAGTGTGCCTTGCACAAGGTCAATGTCTGTGTATCTTGGAAGCCAAATTAGAACAAAACCCTATCCTAAACAGCTAATTGACTCAAAGATGTTATGGAGGCACTAGAAATGAAAATTTCATTGATTTTGTGCGCCTTTGCGCTGTCATAATTTGCAAAATGCACAGTAGGACACATCGTGTGAAGACCCAAGGAGCTCTCAAGCAGCTCGTCCATCTGCCTCTGTGGGTACGGTGCCCAGCTGCATAGATGGGGAGCATCCCAGGGCTCACTGGAGGAAGGTTTTTGGACTGAAGTCCAGGTCTAAGGCAGTTCTTACATCTGCCAGGAGGCTGGGACTTTGGTGTCCTTCCAGCCTTGTGGGGTAGGTCTCTGTGTGCATCCAAACCCCTCTCAACCATGTCCCCCTGCCCACTGCAAGCCCCACATCCCTGCCATCATTCCTCCAGGAAGGGCTGCATACCTACCCAAGCCTTTGGGGACCGCAAAGGCCCTTTCATAAGCAGTTCCTCCAGGTACCCAAAATGACATTTCTGCTTCGTGCCCTGGGCTTGGAGTTTTCTGGTTTGCTGTAGCTTGGCCCAAAGGATTCTTAGGGGGCCAAAAAGAAGGAAAGAGGCTGCCCTTAGTGACCAGTGCTACCTCAGTCAGGTCTGCAAACGCCCGACACGTACCTACTGTCCCACTGCTGGCTGCAGACATGTGGACACAGCAGATGTAGCTGGCTGGAGGTCATGAGATGTGGCAGAGCCGCCTAAGACAGCTCTCCAGCACTTATTCCCAAATACGCCACCTGCAAGTGCCTGGTGCGTGGCGATGAAAAGCATCTCTCTGCTGCTGATGTTCCTGTAAATGGCGTTATGGGCACTAAGAGTTGCCATTTCTCATCTGCTTGGAAGTGAGATCTCTAGTGCGTCTAATCGGTCCAGCATCATCTGCACGATGCTACATGGCTGCTGCATCCCTTATGCTTCTTTTTAAAAGAAAGTAGTTGCATAACCCTACCAGATGTAGAAGCATAGTAATATTTAAAGAACAACCAAGAAGTTGGATGCAGAAAGTCTGATTATAATTCTGCTAAACAACATGGGCTTACTGCTTACCAACCTCGCACATGTTAAATAAAAGTATGAGCAATATGCAGGGAAAAGATGGGCAGTAAAAGCAGACTTACTGTTGATGTTCCTAAACAATTCCCTATCTTTAGAGCAGGTTTATTCCCCTGCCTGTCTCGTTCTATAGTGTTTGATCGACACGTTCATTTTAGACAAAGAATCCATCGAACACACTTTTAGCATGTGAAATCTTGGCACAGAGAAAGCTGGAAGAGAGGAATGGTATTTCTGCCTTTACACTTTAATGTATTCTTTCTATCCTATTAAAACGAAAACTTATATGTAAGTAGCGATGTTAACAAATGGATTGGTAGAATTGAGCTCCCGTAAAATGGTCACATCTTCAGGCCCACAAGGTCTGTAGTAGCTGAAGCTATTGGGAAAATGCCTGGACAGAATATTGCACAGAGCAAGCTTTTGCTGCAAGTCAAGGATTTAACCCGAGTAGTTGGCTGTTGTACGAGTCAGGCTAATCAGTCTGTTCTCAAAACCTTTGGCAGACCATCTGCAAACCAAACCGGAGGAAATCATAGAATCATAGAATGGTTAGAGTTGGAAAGGACCTTGAAGATCATCGTGTTCCAACCCCCCTGCCATGGGCAGGGACACCTCCCACAATATCAGGTTGCTCAAAGCCCCATCCAGCCTGGCCTGAAATATTTCCAGGGATGAGGCAGCCACAACTTCCCTGGGCAACCTGTTCCAGGGTCTCATCACCCTCACAGGAAAGAATTTCTTCCTAATATCCAATCTAAATCTCTCCTCTTCTAGTTTAAAACCATTCCCCCTTGTCCTATCACTCCACTCCCTGACCAAGAGTCCCTCTCCAGCTCTCCTGGAGCTCCATTCAGATCCTAGAAGGCTGCTTAAAGGTCTTCCCAGAACCTTCTCTTTTCCAGGCTGAAATGAGTGCACGTGGCATGACCAGCCAGTTGAAGGTGGAACTGGATGCAGTTGTGCAATTGTATTGTGCAATGTACAAACTAGTTCTTAATTTTGCGTAGAGAAAATGACGAGTAGCCCAAACGGCAGGTAGAGGTTTGGTTTCATGCCAGCGTTCATTTTTGCAGTGAGTGTTGCTTGCTCTGTGCCTGGATGACGGGAGCGTATCACGCCAGCAGGCAAGCATCAGTTACATCAACGTGTGCACTTAAAAAGCTGAAAGGCTTTTTGTTACCGAATTTTAAGTTCTAAAATACCTCCAAGCATCTAGATTAAATTGAGGAAAGTGATTCAAATATCAGATCAGAGAGAGTGTTCCACGGAGACACATTTGCCCTTTGATCTCAAAGGAGGGAAATACAAACAGACACTCAGGTGGAGACCGTATTCCTGAAATAAACTCCTGTTGTCACCAGGTGTCCTCCTGAAAAATCAAGATGTTAGACTTCACTGCAGCTGGAATGGTTCAAATCAGAACTGTTATTTTTAGGTGACCTTCCCCATTCTTAATGGGTTTTTTGTTATATTAGGGTTTTTGTTATAGAGATAAGGTAGGTTGCCTTTTATAAAGCCTTTAGTGTTTCTGAACATCCAACTTGAAATGTCGTGAATTAAAAAGGGGGAAAAAAGAAAAACCCTTCTCATTAGTCCCCAGCTCCCAATCTGGTACCTACTTCACTGGTATAAATAATACGACTGAGCAAAATTCTTCATCGCCCACCTCTCTACTGAAATAACTCCCCGGAGCGAGGAGTTGCAGCAGAGTGATCAAGCCTGGAGTCTGTTTTACCGATGCCCATGAGATTGTTTAGAGATGTACCCCGATCAGGACTTGGCAAATACTATGTAAGTCACAGAGAAAGACCCCAGTTTGCCTGTTAAAATCCTGCTTTGTCTAAAAATCAGTGTGATTACTCTCTGAAAAAAAAATAAATTTCAATTTAAATTGGGTAACTTTAAAAAGAGAGTACATGGATGCTATTAGTAATTTGTATAATATTTTAAGCAGTCAGCACAAAAGCTCGCCCTCGTCTTACTGTAAAATAAGTGGTGGGACTTGCCAAGCCACGAACTCTAAACCTACTGGGGTAAAACACTTATTGAAGGATTTTGGTGACTAATTAAGGCCTTAGTTTGGAAATACACCCTCATCGTGATCGGATCATCAGACAGAGTCACGCTACTATCGTGCATGAAAGTAATAATAAGCATCTTCACAATGGTCATAATTTGTTGCCTGCCTATTTCCACTTCTTGGGAAATCCTTTACTCGTGAAATTACGCGCACTCATTCTGGCAAGGACCAAATTCTGCCCTCTGATGTATTCACTCAACTCCCATTGATGCAGGTGGGAGCTGTGTGCGTGCTGGGAGCGCTGATTTTGGTCCAAAGTGCCCAAATGAACCGTTTTAACAATATACTTCTGCCAAATTAGCCCTTAGTCCCTAAAGGGAACATAGCTCTCGATGGAAGTTGGGTAGCTTTTTCTCTACGTGCATGATCCCTCACTGTGACATCACATTTCAGGATCACGGCTCCCGTACCCGCCTGATGCCCTAACTGGGGTATTTCTGTGGTTTAGAGAGACTTGAATATTGTCAGCAAAAGCCATGTGCTGAGACATTGTGCTCTGAAGCCACTTCTTTGGCACAAAAAGAGGGGGTTTTAGCAAAAAAAAAAAAAAAAAAAAAAACAACAAAACCAAACCAAAACCTTTCTAGTCTTGTTAAATTCATTGTATTTTACAAAATTTTCCAAAATTGCATTTAGCTAAATTAAACATGTTTTTGCTGTGAAGTATTCCTATGATGATTTAGACCTCAATCCTGCAAACCCTTAAGAGATGCGAGCAGCTCCGTAGATGTGAGCAGTGTTCAGAGCTGCCACCCCAGGACCAGCCGAGGGAACCGTAACGCTGAACGTTGTTCAGTTCTGTAGCACCAGGACCTTATTTCTCCACGGGTAAAACGTCATTAAATAGAGCTTACAAATTGTCACGTCACCGTGTTGACGGCAGATAAGTACACTATCAACGTTACTGGGGGTGACAGTGGTCATTGCAAACACTTATTGGTGATGGTGTGAAAACCGATGAAATGACATTTGGATCTTTCTAACCAGAGAGTTTGTAAAGATCCTGAACATTTCTTAAAGATGCTTGTTCCTGCAATTGCATGTAGCTGAAGAACAACCAAATTATCAGTGGTTTAGGGCATTTCTGCATGACAGAAATGATAAAATGCGATCTCCTGACAGCAAAGCAGTGACAGACAGGCAGTTTTCCAAATCTCCTGGAATGCCCCAGTTGGATAAATGAGTGCTATTGCGATGCTGAACGACTCCACATTTGTGAATTACAGTTTGCAAGATTTCAAAAATGTATTTGTTTTGGTGGCTATAGCTAGTTCATCCGGGTAGTTTAAGAAAATACAGAAATATATGCCTTTTCATTCACAGAACAGTGACAAGAAGTCAAGTTACCTGTAACAAGACAACCTTTTAATAAAAGCTTCTCTCTCAGTCATCGAATTATTAACAAGGTATTTTTAATGAAATCATATCAAAAATAGCCATAGCTGTCATCTGAGGGAGATGACAATGCGATACTGGGGCTTCTTGTAATCCAATCCCAGTTTGGTACGTATGGAGGAGATCTGAATGTAGTTATTTCTGTCCAACTGCCGCCACCAAGGCAACGCATTTTTGAATGTGTCTGTACCTCTCCACTCCTTGAAGCCCTCGTTGTGACATGAAATTTGATTTTGTGAATGCCCCGACTGCATCCAAATGACCGACTTTTATGTAAGGCAGACTTTGTTTGTGGGGGGAGGAGGGGGAGTTCTTAAGAAAAGCCCTAACAGCTATGGATACGTACAAAAAAAATATCCTGCTCCTTTTGCTTTATCCCCCTTCAAGGCCTGAGTGTTGGGAATATGTTCTATGTCTTTTCTGATGATGGGATCACAGTCCTTCAGCCAAACGAATGTGAAATCCGGAGACACATCAGGCCCGAAGAGAGGATTTTCACAAGCTATGTAAGTCCTAAACCCAGCAGCTACTGCCAACGGCCGGGAAACTTTCTGTTAATCTCTTCAAAGGGTGTTATTGCTAAAGGACCCGCTTGACACAGTGATGTTGGGACTTGGTGGGCTTCATGTGGCCATCCCTGAGGTACGTCGGCTTCTCCTTCTGAAAATAAAGGAAGCCACGTAGGAGACTGATGCGGAGGATTACTGAGACACCGCAGAGAATTTGACTAGTTGTCATGTCAAAATGTGGGCAAAGACTTCCACTTGTCCTGTTTGACCTATTTACCTACCCCTGCCCAAAAGCTGTAGCTGGGCTGTGGGACAACTGCAGAAGACGTCAGTAGCAGGGAGATGGAGACATCACTGACTGGTGCTAACTGGCCCCTTTTGCTGATGGCTCTATAGGCAAGGGCTACTTTCTGCTCTTTAGACTTTGTTTTCTGGGTTACACCGCAGCAGGGAGGCGAGTCAGAAGGCACGGGAGATGGTTGTGCCGTGCTGGTCCTCTGCATCTTCTGCTGCTGAACTAGAGACCCGCGCCATCCTTCCTTGCAGTCCGGCGTTTTTTTCCAGCACCGAGTTTAGCTAACGTGTGTTCTAGGACATCACGAGGAAAATCTGTTGAGGGTGTCGGTGACTGTCAAGCACGGGTTCGTACACAGTGGAGCTCAGCATGGCCAGCGGGATAACACGTGCCTGGAGGCCTCGGGAGGCCAATGTTTTCAGTGACCCGTGCTGTGTGCTTTTCTGCGGTAACACACACCGAATGAAAACTCAAGAAACTATCAAATCTCATAAAATGCGGGTGCTGAAATACATCCAGAAATGCTTTCTTAGTTTTTTTTTTAAAGGCTCTGTTTACAGGGGAAGATGAGAATGTGGCTCCCTTCTGGAGAAAAAGACTCAGCCTTCCGTTCAGTTTTGGGAGTAATAAAAGGGGTGGAATCCCTATCACGAGCCTTGCAGGCTGCGTCAGGCTCTTCTGTCAGGGGTCAAGATCTTCTTGTGAGTCTGTGTTCAGTATTTTTTAAATCTCAATAACTTTCTAGTTGCCATTGGGGATTTTTTCCACTGGATTTCGATACACCCGAGTAGAAACCCAGAGTGATGCTCACCGTAAGACGGGTCCTTAGCCCAGGCTTAATATTACTAAGCCACACTTGAGCTGTTGCTACAGAAATCTTGTGTTTCTTTTCCAAAGATCTGTAAATATTACAGAGGTGGTTCTGGAGAAACAGCTTGAAAAGAACAAAGGGGAGAGGGCACTTAAGGAAATAATGTTGGCACAGTGGTGGGCATGAAAGGTGTTTTTAATGTCATTACTTGGCTGCCTTTCAGAGAGACCTCTGAGGATTTCCTACAGATATCATAGGGCCTTTTGCCTCTGTGCTGGGAGGATTGACTTTTTTTCTCCTCCCTTTTTGCTTTTAGTGTGTTGTGTGTTTGCCGCATAGACAGTGACACCAGCCTGTGACTTCAGGAGGGTTTCGACAGCAAAGGTTTCTTCATTTACTATTGGAGGGCACACGCAAAAGCAGGTAGAGCAGAAAGGGCCAGTGACCTTTCCCTCCTCCTGTTGGTTTGGGTGGATGCCGTGTGGTGAGAGCCCGAGCCATAGCACTCAGCCGAGGATGAGGAGGGCAGTTTGGAAGATGTCAGATGTTGGGCTTGAATGGCTGCTGGAAGCCCAACTGGTTCAAGAATGGCTGTTGGAAGCCCAACCAGCCCAGGCTGGTTTTTGTAGCATGTTTTATCTTGCAGTAGCATAGATCCCCAGCCCAGCTGGGAAGGAAAACGCAGTCAAGCTCTGTTTCTGTTGCGTCTTGTGTCTTCAATCCTTACACGTGGTCTCCACCAAGGGTACTGAGCTGACCGAGCTGGGCTGCTCTGGGCTCCTCTTTCACAGAGGTGAAATCTCTGTTTTTTCAAGGCACAGGGTGATATTTCTATTGCTAATAAATAATGATAGAACCACAAGTCTTGATGAACCACGGTGTGCTTCAAAAGATAGGTCCATGGACTGTGTGGTCAGCTTGCAGGAGGTCCAGCTGTTCAGTGTCACTTGGTAGAGCCGGGTTGCATTATGCTACCTGATAAAAAGTATTTCAAGTTTTCCAGGAAAGAAGGAGGTGGGGGAAATCATCCTAATGGAATCCCGGTGGATTTTTTTGTCTGTGATTTTCAAGGCTAAGCTTCTTACTGCTTCAGGCCCTGAACTTGTAGAAATTAAACCTTTCCTCCTCTTCTTTTTTCTTTCCTCAGGAAGAGATCTGTCCTAGAGCGGAAGGTGAAGGCACTCAGTCCTGCCTCTGGGCTTCAGCAGTCAATGTCAGAGACAAGTACATTTATGTGACGCAGCCTAAGCAGAACAGACTAGTGATAATTGATATCCAGACTCAGAAAGCTGTGCAGGTACGAGGGGAATGATTTATTCAGTGATGGCAAAAGACGTCAGGATGTT
>VZRU01010163.1:209389-220491 GCA_013398155.1 Pedionomus torquatus | reverse complement strand
AAAAAGGAGATCTTTGCCCAGTAGATCTGTTGACCTCGCTAAAAAGTTGGCACAGTGTTGCTTTCAGCCATGGGGTCATACTGTAACTTCACTGGTAGGAAAAAAAAACCCTCCTTTATAGGCTCTTTATCATCGTCTTGGACCTGCATCTGCAGCCAGGCTTGCAGCTAGCATGGTAAAATAATGCTAGAGCCAATTTCTGCCTTATGCTCGCTGAGCTACTGCCTGACCCAGTTATAAGCGGTTTGGGACGAATGAACTGGTGTGGGTACAACTCAAGCAGAAATTGGCCCCTGATCTGCTGGCAATAAGTAACGGCATAAGATGGAGTGATGTCGCGCCAGAAAACGGCACCGAGCAGACAGATTTTTCTCCTGCTGGTGCTGCTGATCCCCCTAATTGATTTGAAGGTAATTGTGCAGAGCTGCACAAATGGGTGTAACAGTGGTCCATGGGAATGCCTGCAGCACTTATTTTATGAGGAGAGGTTGAGGGATTTGTGACTTTATAGTCTGGAGAAGAGAAGGCTGAGAGGGGAGCTGATCAACGCCTATAAATAGATACCTAAAAAGTACTTAAAGTGGGTGCCAAGAGGATGGGCCAGTCTCTTTTCAGTGGTGTCCAGTGAAGAGGACAAGAGGTAACGGGCACAAACTTGAACATAGGAAGTTCCATCTAAACGTGAGGAGGAACTTCACTTTGAGGGTGGCAGAGCCCTGGCAGAGGCTGCCCAGAGAGGTGGTGGAGTCTCTGGAGACATTTAGACCCCACCTGGACATGTTGCTGTGCAACCTGCTCTGGGAAGACCTGCTTTGGCAGAGGGTTAGACTAGATGATCTTCGAGAGGTCCCTTCCAACCCCATATCTTTCTATGACACTGTAATATTCATCATGTGCATCATTTGGGTCAGTATGTAAATTCCCATCTCTGGTGTGGTTTTTTTTGTTTGTTTGTTTTTAAGTCCTTGGATGTTGACCCGTTACCGACCAAATTACACTACGACAAGTCCCACGACCAAGTCTGGGTGCTTAGCTGGGGGGACATGCAGAAGTCCTCACCAACGCTGCAGGTAAGTCCTTATGCTCTGGTCCTTTGCCCTTCCTTGGCTTGGCATCATCGGTGGCAAGCTGGTGGCTGGTTGGTTGCGGGTAATTAACAGCATTTAATGGTCTGGATGTAAAGCTGCTCTTCCAATTTGCATATCTAGTGCATTTTACTCGTCCCTCCTCCATCCATCCTCGCATATTTTTCCCGCTGTTTAATTTGGTTTTGAGCAACGACTGTGCCGTAGGCTGGCAGCAGGACCGCTTTGTTGCCAAGGTCTGTTTTAGTTTTAAGGCTGGCGACAAAGCCAAGTGCCGTGAAGCCAGACAGCAAGGGCTGGCAGCTGACTGCCAGCAGGACGAGCCTGCCGTGCTCCGCGTCATTGGCGCTCCCTGCACGAGGGCAGCTTCTTTTTATCTCAGCTGAGGTCTAAAAGCAGTGGGTACCAAGAAGCCACAAAGAGGGTACTTTCCCCATGGAAATCTGTTATTTTTTCGGGTTATTGGTAGTGTGTTGTCGGAGGGGCAAGTCAGGCGTAGCCTAGGGTAGGGACTAAGTGGGCGCTCTCTGCAGAGCTGCAGCACACCCTGCTCAGATGTTATAATGACCTGTGATTCTTCTGTCTGGAAAGACGTGTAAAAGAAGCATTAAAAAAAAGAATTAATTGTACTGTGCCTCAAGATTCGTAACTCTTTCAGGATTACTCACCTGCCACCCTTGTTATGCCGTGAACAAAACCACCCTGCTGTCTAGTCGGTAAAGGCATTTACCTCTTCCTGACCTCACAAAGGAGATGTCCAGGTTTTTTGCCAGTGCACTAAATAGCTACTTATTTTCCTTAAACTCACTTTGTCACTCGTCTCTCACATGCCGTCAGCTTCCTTTCGGATGAGGGTGGAGCATAATGTGATAGAGCTCTTCCTTTCATAGTAAAATGCCAAAAAAAAAAAGAGCTCTCCAGATTGTCCTGGGGGATTCACTCTTCTGTTGATGGTACAGAAACACTTAGGTGTAGGCATCTAACCGAGTGTTTTGCTGCTGGTGTATGTCACACGACAGAGTTGACACCAGAGCTGATTTGATCCATCCAGACATACCCTTCTCTAGTGGTTATTTTCTGGCACTTGCTGCCCAACCTTTCTGGAAACACAGTTGTCGTGTGAATGCCCCTTCTACCAGAAATGTTTGCTTCTAAGAGTCCGTTAAAGCGTTCCCCATCAGGCAGAGAAGAAGGCTGGCTGTGCTTTCTGACCTAATAACCTACAAAGCTGGAGACTACATTAGTCATGGGGCTGCCCAAGGCTTCACTGGAGATGCTCCCTCGGGAAGGTGGGACAAGCCATCCCCACCAGCCACATGCTCCATCTGAGATGCTGGCTGCAGCCTGTGGGCTTTCAAGAATGAAGAATGGACCAGCAACTCGACGTGGGTAGTTTTGGGAAAAGACACCAGAAACAAAGTGGGGGCAAATAAATGAAGGTTTCTGAGGCAAAGCCACCAGCTTGTCTCACCTGGGGATGAGCAGTTCCTTGTGCAGGGTGTAAGGGAGAAAATGGGCTCTCTTTACCCTTTCTGACTTGATTTCTTCCATCCAGCTGTGAGAGGTTTCTGTAATTAAAGGAGAGATGGCGCAAGCATGTGATTATTAAGAAGAACACACCATCTGCACAGTTGGAAACTTGTTATAACGCTCCAGCACTCAGATAGTCCTTTCTGTTATCTTTATGAAGTGCAGTTACACACGGAGAGAATGAGATTAGCATCAGCAGATCTTTTTTTTTTTCTGACCTTCTTTCCCAAAAGGTGGGCAGGGACTAATTTGGCAACATTCGTTCTTAAAACTTTAGGTGGTTAGTTGGCCACATGCAATAAATTATCTTTTTTAACAAAGATGCTGCTGCAGAGATGGATCTAAATTTCCACTCATTCTTTGAAAGTCGGGGATTTATCAAACAGCTCGTGCAGCCGACTAATGGGATGCTGGTGTTTACTGGCTTCTGGGAAGCACGTCTGGCCTCATGAAAGCCCTGTGCAAGAGTGGGCATCTCTTCTTAATTGGAAGATGTCTAAATGGCACAAGGAGGGCAGCTGTCTGAACCAAATCTTGTAGGATTTTAGCATTTCTTGAATGAATTCATGTAGCTGTAAATTCAAAGCAACGACCATTGCGCGTTAGAGCAGCGGAAGTTCCTGATGAATGGACTAAAGTCATCTTGAAACGAGCCAAGAGTTTGTGTATTTAACATTTTAATTATTGAAAAGTTATTTATTGAAAACTACCTCTCCTTTTCTGGAGCTGAGTTCCCCTGGCCATGGAGGTGCTGTGCTGGAGGAGGGCACGGGGGGGACAGCCAAAGGGCCCCTCTCTGCTCCTCCCTGAATTCTGTATGGTTGGGTAGATGGAAGAGCAGCTCTTCTCCTTCGAAGTGACAATTAACTGCTGTGAGTTAGTGTTTGATCCTTCAAGCTGGTAAAATATCACTGTGCATTTAAGTGAGATTAATAAATATAACCATGAAATAAATGTTTATTTTAGACAGCGAGGAATAAATTATTATGGTCTTAGTGTTGTCAGGCTACTCCAGCTCCTGCACGACTGCTCTTTCTCGAGATATAAACATCTTATGAAAGTCAAGTTGTGTGCTTACCTTACAAATGTCAAGCCTCAAATACTATTTATTAGCACACCTTTTTCAGGACAAGCTACACCAAAACAATATTTTGAAGTCATTAATCAATTTGAGTCTCCTGCATCCCTGGGTAGGAAAAATCCCACTGGGTCCGGTGTATGACGGTGTAATCTGTATTTACCTTTCTGCCTTCCTCGCTGCGTGTCCTTGTACTCAGCCTTGTGTGTATTTATTGTAGGTAATACCAGAGGCAAGCGCAGGGGAGGATCAGCATGTTATCCGCACGCCGTTTGAAGGAGTGGATGATTTTTTTATACCGCCTACAAATCTCATCATTAATCACGTTAGGTAAGAAACGAGCTTAATGAGTTAGCAGCAGTGACCACGCTGCTTTCTTCTAGTGGGCATCCTTCTGATAATCCTACAGCGCTTTACAAATGTGAATGAGTGAATTCAGGATCAAGCTAACCGCTCATATCCTCATTTTCACGTGAGAAATGGTTGAGCAAATCACCAAGAGTTATTCAGCAAACGAATGAAACAGCAAAAAAAACCAAACCTGGACTTCCCTTAGACCGTGCACAGGCTTTCAAACCTCCCCTTGGTCACCCATGCCTCCTTGCAGCAAAGTATGACATGCTTGTACCAGAAAGTTGCCTTTCCTGCCTCAAAGTGGCTTTATGGATCTGGGTAAAAGCCCATGTCAAAGACTTACTGCCTGAAGTGGTAAAAGTTTATTCTTCCTGAAGCGTAAAGTGTGTTTTTTCCACGTGTCTCCAACTTGTTCAAATGTTGGATCTCTGAGGGAGCTGTATGGTTGGAGCAGAAAAACGGTATGTGCTGCATAGTAAAAAAAAGCCAAACCCACCTCTCTGAACCATCAGTTTTGAATGTTAATGTGATGCAGTGGCTAATGAGGTTGTTTAACTAACATACTAACAACTCGGAGTAATACTGGCTGCGTCCCAGCAGGCACAGGAGGCCTCCCATTAGCATTATCAAAATTGATGATAACTGTGCAGCAATTTATACTGTTCTTACCATGTTACAACATAACAACTGTTTAACCATCTTCTGTCTCCAGTACGCTTTAACTTGAGAAACCATAACGCGACTCCTCACATTAATCTTGGGTTCCCTGCAGTCAACGCCGAGGACAGGGAGGTCACACTTAAATGGTTATGGGTGGAATCTGATCCAAAATAAATAACTTTGCTTCCCGAAACACAAAATAACGAGGCATACTTTGTGGCTGTTGTTCTTAATTTTGCCTTACCTCATTTTTCTGGTTTGCTTTCAAAATATGGCTATGACTGACCAACAGTAGTGCCAGGAGATAGATGACTCTGCTGCATGTTAAAGCCAGAGATGAGAAGGTGTGGGCTGGGTTCAAAGGCCCGGAGGGGGAACAATTGCACTTTTTTTGTTTGTTTGTTTCATTGTCTTTTTGCTTCAGTGTGATTAATTGGCCGTATACAGATCGTCTTCCGTAAGAAATATTAAAAGTAGATAATTGTCTATAGCTTTCTGTGTGCAAAGCGGAAAATGCTGTGTCTAATTCCCCATTTCATTTGTTCAGGGCCAGATCTTTGTCCGTTCTCTCTCGCCCTCAGCACAGAAAAAATAATTGCTCACAGTCTAATGAGACTTGGCGAGATGATGCTCTAAATTCTCCACTCAGAAACAATAAATGGCGATGCCAGCATTTCCCGGGAAGGTGAACATTTAAGCAATCTCTTCCACGAGCCCAAAAATATTTGTATGCAAATGTTCCTGCATATGTATTTCAGCGGCCTGTTATTTCAGATGGATATCTAGGAATGTATCCATTTTTATTAGTTCCCAGGGTAGATTGCTGTCTATTAAAACCTCTCTAAGTTGCAAGGTTTTCTTTGAGATTTCAGATCACAGATTTCACGCCAGCGCTGCGCCTCTTCTGCAGCCGCGTGCACATAAAACACATTCTGACCCACTTTTTAAAATTAAAGTTTATGATAAGAACCATTTCTTAACTTCTCCAGGCATTTGGCCAAGTATTAAGGAAGTCTTGGGGAAAAAAAAAAAAAAAAAGACAAAAAAAAAGTGCTGTAAGGGAAAGCATTTTTTTAAAGTGTACTTAAAATGCATTCATCCAGGAGAAATACAAGTGTCATATCCAATTTCCACACACACGGTGCACTACCAACCTCCACTGCAGATACTTTCCTGAATTATCTAATGGATGTAAGTATAATAGGAAAATGAAAGGCTTAGCCCGGTGATTTTCATGGGATCATACACTACATTGGCTCCTTCTTCAGAAGTGAAGTCATTGCTGAGTGTCTCATTGACAGATGGATTAAGAAAAAAAGAAATAAACCCAGTGTTTTAAGCAAAATATATATTATCTGCATGGAAGCACGTTGTACTCCACGTTTCGTGAAGCAATTTTACATCTTTCGGGGAAGAGGTACAAAACTAAGCGCTCACTTCATTTCCTTCTGTCTGCATTGAATGGATGAAAAGACACACGATGTAAAATTACTTTTCGTAAGGCAGTATCAGTGACCTGTGAATCCAGGGGAACACAAACAGGCTGTTTCCATGGGCTCCCTCTCAAATTAAGCAGAAACCTTTCCTGGCTATTCTTGACCTTTTCTTGTCTTCAGCAAAGGTCAGGAGTGCTGCGGCGTATATCTTTTACTGAACATTTATTCTCTGCTCGGTGTTGTCCGCCCTTTCTCGAGACAGAAAACAAAGACCCCTTTTCTTCAGAGTGCCCTGGCTGGTTGTGTTCCTTGTGGAATGTTTTACACCTTCCCTGAGCTGGCAGGACGGTGGTTAAGGCAGTGTCCTCTACACCTCAGCCTTGCCAGCTCCTCCAGTGGTCCCCAGGCACCATGGGCAGCAAAGGCACATCACAGCTACCCCCTGGGGCTGTAATTTAGGAGATGAGGTGGGACATGCTCTTCACTCACTGCTTATACATACAGCTCAACGTTCCTCTCTGGCCCCAACCTGGCAGGGATATGCTTTGTTTTGAACAGTTTTCTGTGTCGAGGTTGAAGAAGTCTGGAGTTATGCTGAATTACATCTCGCTAGGCCTGAAACAGATTAAAACCAAAACTGGTCGACACCAGCCTAGAAAACACCCAAGCCCTGTTGTAACTTGGTCTTGCCGATACAAGGCGTCAGCCCTTGAAGATGTCTTTTACACACCCAGGAGTTTATTCAAGCTTCCAAGATGAGGTTGCTTATTTTAACTGAAATATATAGCGCCTTTTAGCGTGTTTTAGAAGCACTAAAACCAGGGAGATTTCTTGTAGAAAAGAGACAGCGTTGTTCCTCCTGCTTATGAAAGCAGCAGGGTAGAGTTTCCCGGTTCTGCTGAGGTTGGTCTTTTCTCGGGCGTATCACCGTGTGTCTCCAAGAGGATGACTTCAGTGTCGTGTTTTCCCTTTCAGGTTTGGCTTCATCTTTAACAGATCGAAACCCGCCGTTCACAAAATTGACCTGGAAACCGTCACCCACATCAAGACTATCGGCTTCCGAAACCCTAGCTGCCTCCCGCAGACCATGGCTTACACCCACCTGGGCGGCTACTTTTTTGTCCAGTGTAGGAGGAGCGGGTCGGGGGCTGCCCCGCCGCAGCTCGTCATCGACAGCGTGACCGATGCCGTCGTCGGCCCCAACAGCGACGTCTCGGGCACGCCTTACGTCTCGCCGGACGGACGCTACTTGGTCAGCGCAGATGAAGACAGTGGCAGGATCAAAGTCCAGGCTCTCACTGTCCGGGGGGAAATCAAGTTGATTTACGACTTGCAAACAAACCTACACGTATCTGATCTGACATTTCAACCCTCTTTCACCGAAGGCAATCAGTACTATATATACGCTACTTCACATTTGCAAGCAGATGTGCTTTTTGTAGAGCTGTCGACAGGGAAAATGAATGTACTGAAGAATTTAAAGGACCCTCTCGCGTCCAAAGACTGGCCCTGGAGCAGCTACAACAGAATTATGAGAGACAGTGGATTATTCGGACAGTATCTCATTACGCCAGCTAAAGATTCCTTGTTTGTTATAAATGGGAGGCAAAACACGTTACGCTGCGAGGTTTCAGGTATAAGGAGGGGTAACACAGTGGTCTGGGTTGGAGAGGTATGAAAGGGCAATAGCAGTAGAGCCTTGGGCAGGCAAGTACCGGTTGGACCTTTACACTGCAACAAAGGAGCAGTAGTATTGTATATTTTTACACTGGGAAAATCAAAAAACAAAACAAACAAAAAAAAAAGCAAAAACAAACAAAAAAACCCAACCCTGTATAGGCTTCATGGTACAACACTGGTCTACTTGCAAGTTTTCTAATATAAGGTATGCTCTGCTAATAGGAAGTGGTTTTGAAGGGATATTTTTATTTTGGGGGTATGATTTTGTGGTTATGAGAAAAATGCTGGGAAGCGAATAATATCTCCACTGAGATGCCGTATAAGCCACGAAACCTAGTGATTCCGTAGAACAGAACAGATTTTGAGTTTCCATACTGAGGAGCTTTCACGTTACCTTCAAGCCATGGGTTTTCTTTCCCCTCTCCCTTGCCCGTTGGCTGTGCTGACTATCCCCACCCCAACACGGAGAGGCGACCGAGGCAACGGCTGCCGTTGAAATTCCCCTTTGGGTGACCAGGGAAGCTAAGCCTCAGAGAGCAGTTTTCAACCCACAGAAGCCTAGGAGAGTGGTTTAATGAAAACTGATGGGTTTTCTCTGCAGGATGGCTTTGGGAGGATTCGCCGATGCGATTTCAGAAGGAGGCCTAACAGAAATAGTAACTGTCAGCTTGCTTTCTTCTGAATTTTGCTCTTGGAGCTACTGAAGGCAACATTATGAATCCGTCCCCCCCTGCCCCATCATCTAATGCATATTTGTGTGACTGTATTTGAGAAATCTGGCATGAAATATCCAGGCCATTAAAGTGGGTAAAAGCCAGGAAACACTGAGGGGGAGAGTCAGAGTTTATAAAACAACTTTGTTGAGAAGGGGGCATTAGTCTTTCAGCAGCTTGTGAGTGCAGTCAGTTTGGGCACAATATGCAAAAATCTCTGCTCTTCAGGGGCAGAGAATTAGTTACGGTTATTCCCATAGGAGGCAGCGACACTTCTAGAAATCGTTGGTTTCTCTCGTTAAATATCTAGGAGCGCTGAAGTCACTCGGTTCTTCGTAAAATAATAGCTACCATGACAGAGGGCATTTTTAATAGAAAACTCACTCGTTTTCTAGTCATAGGCTTAATTTGCCTATTTCTTTCCAGACATCCTGGGAAACAATTTTTCTTTGTGATTTTTTTTCTTCCCATTTATAGTACACTCGTTTATAGTCAATTATCTTTTAGTTATGAGCAAAGAGATTTGTGTAAAACCAGCTGAATTGCCCTAGAATGCAACAGCTGGTATTGAGAAATTTCTGTCAAGCTCCCATAAAAATATAGATCCATTTGCACATTTGGAAGATATAAAAACTTTTCTAGTTGTGGGGATTTTTTTGGTAACTTTCTGTATCCATCACTGGGGAGTAATCAGGGCGAGATACCCGGCTCGTCGAGCGGTGCGAACCGGGTGAGCCGTCATCAACGGGCGCATCCGAGCAGCTGTGTCTCGCACAGAGCTTTGAAAACGTGGTCTTGAGGTGGGTGAAAACTCTCTCTGAAGATAAACATCTGTTGCGTCGGTGCCACCCATTGGCCTTTTCAAAGACCCAGCTCGTTTTGGGAATGACCTCGTTGCCCAGAGTTTGTAGGGAAGCAGCTGCTGAACACACCCAGTGATATGAAGTGCACGGTAATTATTTTCCTCCACAGATGCTTCAAGTCACCCATTTCACAATGCACACAGAGGGGTTTTTAAATGAGAAGGATGCAGACTAGCAGCGGTAATCTTCACTGTAAGTGCTAGGCTTCCACCAAAAGAGTAGCGGTTTAGCGTGGCTGTAGACCTGGAGTGATTTGAACCATTTGAGTTCTAGAGAGAATATATAGAAATGTGTTCAGACGGACGAAGAAGGGGAGCTGAATCCTATGAATTCATTAAACACAGAGTCCTTGAAATTGCCCTTCAACACCCATAGGCTGAAACCTACACCTCTTTTCACTTATGAGCCATAGGGGTTAGAAGAGACTTAGCCCATCATCGCAACACAGACATAGAAACCAGATTGGCATAGCCTTCCTTTAGCAATGCATGGTGTCCGTGATTTTCTATTCACCCGGTTAGGAAACATAACCCGTGTCAAGGAAAGGAGAAGACCAGCTTTGTAAGGACTTTGAAATATGCACAACTCCTTTCTTGAACGAAGCTGTATCCATACATTGCCGTCATCCTAAATGTGTTTTACCAAGGCCAAACACCGCTCTCGTGTTCTCTTTTATGACTTCTTGACTATTTTATTATGCCTACGGTAAGTTTCCCTGTAGAGACGTTCATTGTGTCATAGATCGAGCAAATATTACTTTTTTAAGAATCTTGAAAAAAACAAAAACAAAACCCAACCTGTATATATCTGTTCAGGTAAATATCCTTTGAGGCTGGTTCATATATAGGCTGTGAAAGATGTGTAACAGACCTCACTTCTTCCTGTTTGTTGCAAAATATTGGAATAGCGTTCACTTGAGAGTCCCACTTGGACCTTCCAAAGACGTGCCCTTTCTTCCCTCTTCAGCCCAGGTTCTGGTGATGTGTTTTCTAAATTATCCTGATGGTTATATATCATACTTAGAAAATGAAGTACAACTTAGATTGTCCACACTACTTGTGAACAGTTCCAATGACAGTCAAATCTGACATTAAAGTGCTGCACATTTGTTACTCGGATTTTATTTTCTTTTCTGACACAGAAATTTTATTTGTACTCGACACCTTTGATTGTGCTTTGACACGATTTTGCCTTCCAGCTCTGTCAAAGAGACCACACTTCCATGTTTACAGTTCCTTTCCCGCTCCCTTCATGGTCTCCACCAGTCCACAACCAATTCCTAGCTGATGAATTAAGGAATTAACCACACTGATGATTTGAAATGGATTTAAATGGAATTAATGACCCTTTAGCTGTCCTATAGCACTGATACATCCGTTGGGTAGTCTGACACTGGAACCATGGAAAAAATAATCCCTCATTGATCATAGTCCCAACATCAGATGCATCTTGCGTTCATCAGTGAGGTTAGACATCAGTCTAGTGGAAGTACTGGTTTGTCCTAGTATTTCCCTCAAGATTTTCACTTTCTAAATGAGTGAGAGTTTTACTTACCATCTTTAACTATGCAGTTCAGTGGCTACTTAGAAACCATCCATTTTTAAATTGGAGAGAACGCTCCTAAGTGCCTTAATTCGGAGACGGCATTTTGTGACAATAATTAACATAGTCTTACCATTTAATAGTTTATTTTATTTTCTTTT
>VZRU01010163.1:184197-203772 GCA_013398155.1 Pedionomus torquatus | reverse complement strand
ATCCTACGGCAAAAAAAAAAAAAACCAACCAACTTTTGACAAGCATTATTTGCTGAAACAAATTCCATTTAATTAAGACGTGAAGTCTGTGCTGAAAGACATCCCAGCTTGTCAACAACATTAACTGCAGTGTAAGACTACTAGAGGTTATGTTTTGCTGTAAGGCTAAATGGCAAAGGGCAGGAGAAGAATGTCTTAAGTTTTCCTGTGTAGTAGGGCTATACCGGTCATGTTCCTTGAAAACTATTTTATTACAGAATCACAGAATCCCCTAGGTTGGAAGGGACCTTTTAAGATCATCTAGTCCAACCAATGGGAGGAAAAAAAAAGAGAAAAGAAAAGAAAAAAAAAACACACACACACAAAAAAAAAAAAAAAAAAAAAAAAAAACCCAACAAACAACCCACAAAAAAAAAAAAAACAAACAAAAAAAAAAAAAAAAAACAAAAACAAAACAAAACAAACAAAAAAAACACAAAAAAAAAAACAACCAACAACCATAAACAACACACCACACCACCCAACACTAAGCCATATTGTAGAAGCTCAAAACAGTGCTGAAGAAAACACCCAACTAGACAGCTTCAGAGGCTAAAATCCTCTCTTTCTCTCTCTCTGCACCCTAAAAATTCATCCCAGGCTGCTGTGCAGAGCCCTGACATCCCCACTGCAGGAGTGATGCCACACAGGGGGTCTCTCAGCAGCACCATCACCTCTTGCGGGTGCTTCTCACCATGGGCTCGGTGTTGGCAAAACCATCCCTCGTACCCCCACACCCAAGACTCAGCAAGAAACCGGGGGCTTTAGTCCCTGGGACGCGGAGGCTGCCGTGCCGCGCTCGTTGAGTGAGCCTCGTTAATGCACGGCGGGGTTACACGCAGAGCCGGCCGCTCAAGGTCTGCCGTGTCCCATATGGCAGTAAAATTATTCAAGGAGAAATTATGCAGATAGTCAACATGTTCAAGCCGCAGTGGATTATGCTGAAAACATCAGCGCAAGTAGCAGTCAATTTGTGTTACGGTCAACGAGCGCAGCTTCACTTGTTTGCTCCTGTTTGAGGCCCCCCGGGGGCTCAGAGGCCGGGGATGCTGGGGGATGCTCTAATAAACACCCTAGAGCTACTGCTCCTGCAGAGGGATGTGACAACACTTGGAATTTGGCAGGGGAAAAAAATAATAAGAATAAAGTTCAGTGGTAACAGCCATCATGCAGGGGCCACGACACTTTGTCCACCAGCAGTTCATCCTTTTTTTTTTTTTCCTGGACACACTAGATGGTATTTGAAGTGCAGCAGGATGGTTCTGGCAAGCGTGGGAGGAATAAGGGCAGCAGAGAAGGGGCTACTTTTAATTGCTGTAATTTTGACTGCAGGCTGACTCCCAGCTCTGGCTGGCCCCTGGCAGTTGCCCTGGATGCCATGGGACCTGCAGGAAAATGCACTGGTTCGCACAGGTGACGGTTTTATAACCAGACTCACATCAATGAGCAACTTCTACTGATGCTTTATAAGCCAGAACACCAGGAAAAGGTCTCCCGGTTCAATGGCCACCATACTGGATAAAATTGGCACTGAATAAGGCACTGGTTTGGAGAGCTATAACGAGATTTGTGTCAAGCATCCCTTCAAACCATCACCAAAGCAGGCTGGAGACTGATATAGTCTTCAGAAAACATCAAGGGATCATACAGAACAGGTTAATATTGTGTTTATTTAATTCCTTCCTATTATTTTTTTTTCCTCTTTTTACTCCTGAGGTTAAATTCAACCAAAACATAGATGGTTGGTGGGAGCCAACAATGCTCTACAGGCAAAACTCAACACGTGATGGAGGTTTCAACTTCGCAGCACTTAGAGAGGAGAAGTTCCCACGTAGTAAAGCACAGGAGATGTCCCCCCCTACCATGATAACAGGATAAATGTCCATGAGGACCCTTCAGGACTGGACCCATGGTGAGACAGATGGCAGAGGTGACATGAGTAATGTCACTTCACAGCGTCACTAAATTGTCAGAATTGGAAGGGACCTCTAAAGACCACTTCATGTCTTCGGCGTGGTGGGAGGAGGGGGTCAAGGACCTACCCCCACTGTGAAATGTGCATAGGAGCTGCCTGGGAGATGCCAATCCCTGCTACAGGCACATGGAAAAGTGAAGCAGGAGACAAGTAGCAGCGGTGGAGGTCATTGCAGGACCGGGCTCCTCCAGTCTGAATGCTCGGTGTGCAGAGCACGGATGTCCTTCCACCTTCTGCCTCTCTGGGCAATATTTCATGGCAGCAAAGCTGCTTTCCCTTCTCTGTGCAGTGTCCAGAACAAAAAGGATCAGAGTCCCGACTGGCTACTGGCGCAAAAAAATAATTGGAAGGACAACGGTTTTGTGAATATGGAGCAAACAAGAGCAGTACTGGATTTGCCAGTATTCCAGGAATTGGTGAAGGTGAAGCCATTTTCAAAGTGGAAAAAAATAGAGAAACTTTTGTACCTGCTGCACCTGAAGTATCATAGAATCATAGAATCATCCAGGGCAGAAGGGACCTTCAAAGGTCACCTAGTCCGACCTCCCCGCAGTCGCAGGAACACCCCCAACTAGAGTAGCTGTTAGCATATTAATAATCTGATCACTAATGGCCACAATCCAGCATATGGAGGTTTATGTGCTTTGAAGACAAAGTACTGCGGGGGGGTGGGTAAATCCCTACTCAGATGTGAAGCAAATGTCCTGCTCCTGGCGGGTATCAGTGTGCCCCACGTCACCAAGCCCTGCCTGGCCCAGGGGTGAATCAGCTCATGGTCTGTGCTGCTGAGCCAGAAGTTCATCAGCTGCAGCACCAGTTTGTAATTAACTGCTAAACCAGAAGTTTAAATCAGCATGCTTTTTTTTTTTTTTTTTTTTTTTTTTTAAGATGCTTTATGGTCCCGACATGGGGCACAGCAATTTCATCTTCCTGCGGTAACAGACACGTAAGCTGAGTGGCATCAGGTCACTGAAGACGGTGTCTAAATCTTCATTAAAATCATCATTCCCATAATAAATAGTCACAAACTAGTAATATTTTTAATGTCTTAGTAGGTGAAATTTACGTTATTTAATCATTTGTCCTATTTTATTTATTGCCTTTCCAGTTGTGCCATCACACGATTTAGGCATTTAATGGATGAGAGGGCAAGACAGCAGCCTCTGCCATACGCTGGTAGACCTCAGAAATCATAGATGTCACAGGAATTAATTGTTCCTATTAGCACGGAGCAAAATAACAACTTACAGTGAAAAAAAAAAACCATCAAGAAACTATTCTAGAGGCAAAGACTGGATTGTGGTTGTATGAAACAGTTTGGGGATAAATTCAGTAGTAAGCTTTGAGGAGTAGTCCAAGGATCACTCGTTAAAAATAGCCATATATAAATATAAATAATATAAATATAAATATAAATATAAATAATATAAATATTAATAAATCCAGCCAATACTATGGCAACTGGAAGTGTGGCATATGCACATTACATCGCACCCTCCCTGGCAGGTTTGGTCCACACAATCCCAAGATGAACCAGTCAGGAGTTACCCAACGGTGGCCCCATGTGTACCTGGGGACTGGAAACCTTGACTTCTATTTGCACTCTAGTAGAGTAGTTCTCACCGCATTGATTTGATGTACGAGTGCACGAAGGAGGAGTGGGAAAAAATAAGGAAATTTTAGTGGAGATAAATAGGATTTACAATGCTGTCATCTCTAGCAAATTTGGCCTTTCAATTCATTAAAAGTCTGGACAAATTAGATGTTTGTGTTCATTTAAAATAATTTCTCCTCTTTGACCTAGCTTAATTTATCATTTTACGTCTTTCTGCAGTGCTTAGGAGAGCTGCTGTTTAAATGAACCCAGAGGAATATACGAGTAAAATATTAAGTGGTTATCATTAACGACATGGTACATTAAAACCCAGCACCACAGCTTCCCCGCAGCTATTTTTGCCAAGCCAAACACAAAGTATTCTCCTACAGATGTAGGATTTGTATTTATGGTGGTATTAAAGCCGAGACACCTTGTGCTGGTGTTTTCACAGCCAACACATGTTTCTCAGGAATTCAGCTGTAGTCACTGCGGAGAAAAAGAAACAGCAAAGGGGCAATCCTTTACCTCAACATAATTTAATACTTATTCAAATAATTTTTTTAAATTATTTTTTTCTATTAAAAAAATCTCCCGTAGTTTATTTCTGCTATTTTTTTTTAGAAATTTTGGAGTGTTATGTGCTTTTACCAGTGGCTGCATTTTGGTGACGAAAAGTGCTATTTATAATTTTGTATGTTTGAATATTTTCAGAAAGGACAAGCATCTGCCTGAACATTGGTATCTTCAGTCTCAGGAATGAATTACTGGCTGCACCAGCCCTGGGTCTACCCTGACAGGTCCAACACAGAGTAATATTTATGCACTCATCCAGTTACAGGTAACCCAAGAGCAAGGCTCTCTCCTAACCGTGGTATTCGTTTCTCCATCATCAGAAAGAGATAACGTCAATGAAGGCTACAGAAATTCTATTTATCCAGCAAGCTTAAGCAAAGACATAAGGAATCCTGCTAAGGGTTTGGTATCTTCTTTTTAAATTATATATATTAATGTGGTTGTCAGGTGGAGAGAGGGATAAGGAAAAGGAATAGGACTTCCCCAACACCTTGAGCAAACCAGATGGAATAAACTCGTAAAGACAGTAGAAATATTAAGTGGGTGGGGGTGATGTCGCTACTTATTGCAGCGCTTCCTGAGTAACACAAAAAACACCCTGTAAAACCCAACTTAACATTATCACTAAGCAATTCTTTCCATAAAGAGCCATTACGGGCTGCAGTAATATCTCAAAAGATCCCTCCTCCTCTATTGACACGCCAGGAGGAACCACGACTAATGGCTTACTAATAACAGAGCACACACAGGTGGGTACCCTGCATTGGAAAACAGCATGGAACCTCTGCCCAAAGGACAAAGAATAAGTGCAAAGAAGCAAAGTGCATTTTTTTATTATTTTTTTTCCATTGGTTGGACTAGATGATCTTAAAAGGTCCCTTCCAACCTAGATGATTCTGTGATTCTGTGTGTCTCTAAGTGCATATACACGTATCTATACTATATATAGATATATATATAGTGTATATATATAGTATATATATATATAGTGCCTGTGAAGATGATGTGGCTTTTCATTACTTTTAGCAGCCAGGACACGGCAGGCAGCAAAGGATGTTCTTTTTCCTGTTTCTCCTACAGCACCAATGGCCATGATAAGGCGTTACCGCTGTTTCAGCCCTTCCTTATCAAATTCTTTTCATAGAAGACTTAATTCAAACGTGGCTTCACGGCCATGAGTTTCCCAGGCTAGAAGGCTGGCTCCTCACGGCACCGTGACCATCTGTTGACTGTCTGAGATGTTCAGGGGGAACCTTTTCCATGCGGCCTGATTTGATTTCTGCCTGAAATCATCCGCTCCTTTCTTTGGATGTCGTCCAGAAAACACCTGTGATTTTTCATTTTGAAATACCATTTGCAGCTTGCTACCTGCTGGCTTGGGAGTTGCCAGATCTGTGGGGAAACGAGTGACACCAGCGTGAGCCATTTGTCATAATGACTCTGAAAATTACAGGATAAAATTTATGTATCAGCATTACAATAAAAGGAGGGCTCACTTGTTCTCCCCTCCAAGCGCGTGGGAGTTTCAGCTCCAAACCAAGACCCTCTGTCACCCTGTGCTGCTCAGGAAGCAGAAGACAATACGGTGTCACGCCACCGTTTGCAGTGTCCCCAGGAGATGGACTCAGCATCTCTCACCCCAAAACAAGAGCCTGAGAGACTGCAGCTGACACTGTTGGGGTAAAAGCCAGGAGCTCAGAAGTGGGAGGGAGGTGATGCTTTAAGCAGAATGGTCAATTGGATGGGGAGAGGACAATTAAGGAAGGATTAGTAAATAAACACTGTTTTGGCCATTAGCTAAACCTGTGAACCACCGTGGTCTGCTCGGAATGGTCTTGTTTGCTCTGTGCCATGACGTCTCCGCAGGGACCTGGCAGGAGAGGAACGTTGCCAGAAGGGTCATGTCAGAGATGTCACAGCGGAGCTGGGCTCTCGACTGCAGAAAAAGCTGCCGAGAGCAGCAGGACCGGGCTAGGTGACAGGCGAAGGGGCGAGAGGGACAGGTATCCACAGAAAAAATATCTGTAAATAAAAGTCATAGTCCAGTGAATTCTCTCTGGGGGGAGGATTGCAGCCGCTCTCCCGACGTGTCCGTGTGTGAGTAGAGGTTTCTCCTCCTGTTCAGAGCTCGGAAAGGGACCTCTGGCACATTGGCTTGTAATGTAATAATATATGTGTAATATCAGAGGAGGAAGACCACCTCTCTATTAAATTAGATAACAAATAATTAGATAATTTTAATTTACTTTATGAATCTCCTGGAGACTAAACTGCTTACAGGCAGCTAATGCAATAAACTTACTTTATAAGCAGGGAGCAGCATCTGTTACGACGAGGCGTCTGCGGCGGGCATTAGGATTCTGCGCACACCCAGCCGTAGTTAGAGTAAATGTATCATTAAGTTGGTATCCTTTCCCATTCAAAGCACACTTTTCAAGATTTATGTACTGCAGACAATAAGATAGCAGGAGAATCAACTCGCGCTCGACTCTTCTTGCATTCACCCCCTGTCCCGTGGCAAGATAACGTTAATAAAAAGGGGAAGGCAGAGCGTGGATCTTGGGTCACTTCTACGGATGGCAAAGGAAATATAATTTCAGTCCCCACACACATACAAAGGCACAACAAAGGCAGGAGCATTGCTAAAAGGGCAACATTAAGGTCGCAAGAGCAAGCGCTCAAAAAAAAATCAAGCAACTCCATCATGCAGCCTTCCTTGTTGTCAGAGGTGCAGTTGCCACAGCCTGCCTGGTGTAGGCAAAATCCTGCACTAATATAACCTCTAAAAAAAAATATGACATATCTTAGCTGAGTATCTGTAAACTGTGATTTTTCCAAAGGTTTTTGTGGTTTTTTTAAAAACTATAAATTAGGCAAATGGAAGTGACAGGAAGGGACGTTCTTGATACAGAAATCTACTCTGGTGATGGACATGACGTGCCTATTCCAGATCTGAAGGGTGCCATAAAAGATCAACAAATACATTTTCCCTTGGCAAAACAACACATGTATATGAGGGACCACGTCAATCCCAACACCTACCTTTTTCCAAATTACAATGATATCACATTTTCAAAAATGACTGTTCATTCCTGAGGTGCCCTTGCTCTTTGAATGATTGAGGAACCTGGTTTTCGGAGGATGGATGCTTTGTTGCCGTTGCTCCAGCTTGTCTCGATGTGTAATTGAACTGGCAGCACAATATAAAACTAAAACCAAATCAGCCGAGCAATGCTATTGTGCATCTTAGCAGTAATAGAAAAGCACATTGTCCCTTCAGGCAGATGAGCATAGCACTAAAGATATCTCCTGATGTTATTTATGTGAAAGTTGCATTTTTATTGTAAATTAATCTACCGTGTCAGTCACACGTACAAACCCTGTCAATGGACATCACACGCTCCACGAAAACGAGCCTTGCTTGCTAGTGGGTTTTGCAGTTGCTGCCTTCCCCTGTGTAAGGAGAAGGTAACGAGGTAGTATTAACAGGAGCATTAACGGAGTGGTTTATCTGTCTTGGTAAGAAAGAGAGCCAGCCCCTGGCTCAAGCATGGGGGCTGCATTGCCTGTGAGCTTGCTGTGGGTGAAGCTGCTGGGACACCCATGGCAGGTTGGCTGGTGAGAAAGACCATGGTATCTGCAGGTCTTTTAGCAATCCTGGGCTCTTATAATCCCCCTCTGCTTCTTTATAGAGTCTAGGGCAAGTCTCAGCAAGGGCCACCATGTGTATGAATGGTTTGTGTCAACATCTTCCTTCCAAGAAGATTAAAGGCTTTGGGGAGAAAGAACTTGAACAGCATGAAACAGAGCAAAATAAATCAACGCAGGAGCCACATCGCAGTCACTTACGCAACAAAAATCTCCTCCCAAGACCTTGTGCCTTTTTTGTGGAGAAATCCAGCAAAGGCAGCTGATTTGCCTTTGCAGACAGAGCTACTGGAGAGTTACTCTCTGTGCTGAGCTCTAGATAAGATGCAATCACAGTTCCTTTGCTGCTGGAAAGTGTCACTTGCTCTCTTTAAGAACACAGCGATACTGGCTTGATGGATGGGCCAAGAAGTGATCATGGCAAGGCTAGTACAAGGTTACTGCACAAATCGCTAAACACCCATGTTGGAGCAGATCACGTCTTAAACATAGAGTACGGGGTCCTGTGGTGTCCAACAGAGCAGGAAACAAAGAGCTGAAACCTTGGAAGACATAGTCCTGATGTACCATTATGGACAAAAGGCCCTGCTTACACTTCACTGCTATACTCAGCAATGACCTGCTATAATCTTTTTTTTACATCCTGAAGATTATTCCATCCTAGAATGGAAGTTATTAAAAATGCCTGGGGCTTTCGTCACCAAGGAGCCAACCCCCATATATCCCCTACCCTTTTCCAGGTGGATGGGAAGAGCCTGTGTGTCCTTCTCTGGCAGTTACCTGCAGAAGGAGATGGAAGAAAGGTGCAAACTTCTCTATGACTCTAACAGTGAGTTTTCAAAGTGACATTCGGCCCGTGTCTCAACATGGAGCTTGAGGCTGGCATTTTTCAACATGCATTGTATAGGAAACAAGTTATTTTTAATCTCTTTGTTCTCCTGGTCCTGAAAATGTGCCTTTTCCCCCAAAATGCCCCAGCAAAAAAAAACTCATGGAAAAGCCTACAATTGCACACACTGCGTAGGATGGGGGATGCTTCTGCTACTGTGTTCTGAGGCTTACATACAGATGATGAGCTGTGCTTTGCCTGCACGATCCAGAAATAAGAGGAGTGGAATCATGAAATAATTAGGTTGGAAGGGACTTTAAAGATCATTGAGTTCCAACCCACCCCTACCCCGGGCAGGGACACCTCGTACTAGACCAGGTTGCTCAAAGCCCCATCTAGCCTGGCCTTGAAAGCCCAGATGCTGAAGGCTACATGAGTCTTAGGGAGCATTAGAGAAGATGTATGCTCACAACCCTGAGCGCAGGCACACCTGTACTGACATACCCTGGAGGTATTCAAGGACCAAGTAGAGGTGGCACTTCAGGGCATGCTCTAGTGGCGGAGACTGTAGGGAGTGGGTTGTGGTTTTGTGCATGGTTGGACCTTGTGAGCTCAAAGGTCCTTTCCAACCATTACAGTTCTGTAACATTGGACCTGGAACTTGCTCAGCCTTAGGTAGCCCATAAATTAACCTATGGCCCCTGTGATCACAGTGCTCTGACTGCGAAAATCGGGCTGAACAAGGAGCTTCATGCCTCAGATCTAGACCCATTGTCAGTGGTTGGGTCAATGTGTAAAAGACCTGCTTCAAAATAGCTTTTAGCCCCACAGGCCACTCAGAGATTTGCAGACCCCCTACGATTCCCCTGTGTGCAGCAAACCCTATGTGAGCTGTGACACGAGCTGCTCAGCAGGTAGAAGGAGGTATCAGGTATGAAATGAAAATCTGATAACTGGATTATGCACGAGAAAGAATTTCTTGAGGGAGGTGGGGGGGATTGGGGGGGAGAGAGAAAATCAGCATCTTCTCTACTCTGAAAGATTTCCAGAGCTATCTCATTTATCATGCATTCATTTGTTAAGTAAATATTCATAATATATAAATGCTAGTGTCACTTTAATATTCTGATTAGCATGGTACATCTTTTCCTCTGTCTAGATAATGGTGAAAGTCATACTAATTGAAGTAATGTTGTGTGTCAAATGATATAGAGCTGATTTACTTAAGACTTGAATGTCTGCTCCAATTAACTTCCACAGTAAATTGCACCGAAGTTCCTTTTTCCGTCTTTTATGAAATGGAATACCTAAAAAGTATGTGAGCTGCACAGCAAATTCCCCCAAAGTTCTCTTATTTTACGTCTCCGCATAGGCAGTGACCTTCTGCCAGAAGCAGGGGGAAGCCTGCAGAACCTGAAACAGTTCTCCCTGGCTCCTGCAATGAATTCATATCTATTTGCAAACACAAGATCAGCGCACTCTCTAGCTGAGCTTTCAGGCTCTTCTGTACGTTGCACAGCTGTTACAGCAACAGCCATTCAAGAGAGAAGAAAACTGTACATGGAAAAAAGGGTGGGAGAGATATAAAGTCCAGATTGTTGAGTGGAATCAGATCATTGTGCCTAAATATTTTTTTAACTGTTGTTGGATGTGGTTGTAAGCCGCCTTCACAAGTCACGCAAAAAAGCATCACTCGTTCGGGTTACTCTTCAAAGCCTAACCTTATTAAAATCCGCTGTACCCTGGCTTTCGGGCTAATGCTACTGGAATATCTTGTACCCACCACTCCTATAGCTTTGCGGTTCAGAAGTGCATTTGAGAAGCAGTTTACATGACAATCAAGCATCAATTTCAGGTCAAGTGAGTGGAATGAATGAAGAAATAAAAGAAAACATTAGCTAGGCACCAACAGTAACAACTGGATTCTTTTGGCCACATCAGTTCCTACTGAAATGAATAGAACAAAAGATTCAGTTCTTGCATACATATCGCTCAAGAATAAAGTGGGGGGAAAAGCATGAAAGACTGGAAACTTAGTTCATTTGATTTTTAAATGGCAAAATTACTAGTTGAGTTGCCAGCACACTGCTCACATCTCAAGTCTATAAAAATTAACTGTAGGAGACCTTATGCAGGCTCTGATTCAAAGCACTTCAGCCCCATGTATAACTCCACGCTCGAGCCGAAACTCACTCGCACTCAAAAACCACCTAATCTCCTAAATGCTGAGCACTCGCTCTCGTTGCAGTGATTTTTGAGGGGGAATTTAAATACAGGCTTGATGGCTTCGCTGACTCAGCTCTTAGACGATCTTCTGGACTTCCACCATCTGTAGTGTCAGACCCCAGGAAAGGTTTTATGGTTACGACCTACACGTCTAAGTGCAGAGAGAGGAGGAGGGGACGCCCCAGCAGCGTTTGGGACACCAGTACTGGGATTTTGGGGCTCAGCAGAGGACCACCACCACCACCACAGTGCCGACAGTCCCAGCCCCTGCCGTTCTCCTGCTGCTCCTCAGCATTTAGTACCTGTTTAAATTCTGCTGGTGAACCAGAAGTACCTGAGAAGGAACAAGTAAATATTTAATCTACCGTCTGAGCTTTAACAGGTAGTTCTGGGGAGAGCTATTGAATTTCTATCTGGAAAGACTATTTGTGTGCTCAGAATATCAGAAGCTGATGCTCGCACAGGGATGTTCGGAACGGTGAACTCTCCCCAGAAATACTTGAATTACCGATGTTTCAGCTGGTCTTTTAATGACTCTCATCTAAGCTGAGGGCATTTCATCAGTATTCATGCCGTGGACCAGTCGAGGAAACTGCAACCAAACCACTGGCTTTTCAAAGCCAGGAACGAGTCTATTGGCACCGATCAGTCACCAATAGCGATATCAAATACAGGGTAATCGATAGCGGCTGGTAGCACTGAAATAGCTTTGGAAATGTAGACGGGTGTCCAACCACACAGTCTCTCCGAGGGGTGGGTATCAGCACGGTCACGAAGGGGCCCGCGCTCCCACCGACTCAGCTCCAGCAGCATAACCTTCGGAAGGACAGAAGCAAAGAGACTCAAGCCCGAACTTTCTCTTTTTTAATTAAGTTAACTCCTTAGGTTACTTTAATTTAGTAATTTGTATTTAATTTCCCGTTCAAGGGGCGGAAAGGATGAGGAGAAACAGATGTTGCCCCCTGCGGTAGGTAGAACAAGAAGAGCCATGAAAGCTCATCTGTCCATCTGATTGCTTTTTTATTAACACAGATGCTGGGAAGGTGGTAAGAACTGAGGTATGTCAAAACATTAACTTCTGTTTTGTTTGGGTTGTTTGTTTTGTTGGGTTTTTTCGGTTCGTATTTAAATTACCCAGTAAAAAATAAGATGGAAAATAAGGAACAAACCTGCTTTCTCTTCCAGCAAACATCTGGTTTTGCCTTTTTTCAAATGCATGAGAGAGGAGGGTGACTAGGGACATTTTTTAGTAATAAAGCACTGTTTTTCTAAGGGATGCTTAAGGAAAGGTTTATTTAGGTGCTTCATCCATAAAGGGTCAGTGTTTCTGTTTCATGGAGAAGTTCAAGGTCATAACTGCTAAAAAAAAAAAGGAGCAGGCCTGATTTAATACAGGCTGACATAACTGTAAGTTTTGGCCACGTTGTTGGAAAACTTGTCAAATGCTGCAGCATTTTGATGTATCCTCTCTGCAGCTCGGTGTGGGTTGCAAAGGCCAAAATTGTCTTCAACTGCAAAGCATAAGGAAGCGGGATTGCTTCTGCCCTTGATGGGGCAGGAAGGTAGGAAAGGGAAAAGAAATTCTTCAGATGTGCTGGAATGTAGCCGCTCTGTCAGAGCTGTCAAACTGGCTAATAGATTCAAAGGATGTGAAATTCTGTAGCAACAGATATATGGCTTAAATGGGGAATGGCCTCTTCCGAACCTCAAAATCTATTAATCCATTTCTAGAGCTCTCTGGTTGTAGTTAAATGAGTTTAAGATGATACAAATGAGATTACTATGAATGTGCTTTGATTGCAAGTTGAGCCATAGCAAACCAAGGAGAGCTGAGAGCCCAAAGATTGAACCTAGAGTAAATGTGGAGGGTTAATCCAAAGCAGAGTAGCCTTGGCCATTATTTTGCTTGGAGTCACCTCTTCTGCTCTTCCAAGAGAACTGCATCGATCTCCTGGGTATGGTTCACAGCTTCCACTTTGCAACCTCCACACTGGCTCAGGCATGTTTGGTTTAGACACTGTTGTCATCAGATTTGGTAGACACCCTAAAGATCTCTTGGCTAGACCATTTCTTGGACCTGTTGGAAGGGGTCCAGAGGAGGCCACAAAGATGCTGGGAGAGCTGGAGCCCCTCTGCTGTGATGACAGGCTGAGAGAGTTGGGGAGGTTCAGCCTGGAGAAGAGGAGGATCCAGGGAGACCTTGAAGCCCCTTCCAGTTCCTGAAGGGGCTCCAGGAAAGCTGGGGAGGGACTCTTGTTGAGGGAGGAGAACCATGGGATGAGGGGTAAGGTTTTTAAACTGAAAGAGGGGAGATTGAGCTGAGATGTGGGGAAGAACCTCTTTGGCATGAGGGTGGTGAGACCCTGGCCCAGGTTGTCCAGGGAAGCTGTGGTTGCCCCAACCTTGGAGGGGTTCAAGGCCAGGTTGGATGGGGCTTGGAGCAAGCTGGTCTGGTGGGAGGTGTTCCTGCCCATGGCAGGGGGTGGATTNATGACAGGCTGAGAGAGTTGGGGAGGTTCAGCCTGGAGAAGAGGAGGATCCAGGGAGACCTTGAAGCCCCTTCCAGTTCCTGAAGGGGCTCCAGGAAAGCTGGGGAGGGACTCTTGTTGAGGGAGGAGAACCATGGGATGAGGGGTAAGGTTTTTAAACTGAAAGAGGGGAGATTGAGCTGAGATGTGGGGAAGAACCTCTTTGGCATGAGGGTGGTGAGAGCCTGGCCCAGGTTGTCCGGAGAAGCTGTGGCTGCCCCATCCCTGGAGGGGTTCAAGGCCAGGCTGGATGGGGCTTGGAGCAACCTGGTGTGGTGGGAGGTGTCCCTGCCCAGGGCAGGGGGCGGCACTGGATTTTCTTTAAGGTCCCTTCCAACTCTAACCATTCTACAGTTCTATGAAGACTGTTTATTTCTGGTGCACTTTTTCACCTGGAAGATATACCAATCCTACATCCTGTCTATGTAAATATGTGGAAAGATTTACTTGGGTGTAACCAGAGAGCAGTGTTGAGTTATACTTCACCCTGGTTCCAGGAGATCAGGGATGCTCAGACCCAGCGTTTGCAGTAGATTTGTTTCTAGAAGAGAGGCGGGTCCGTGTGGAGGAGGCAGCCTGCAAGTATTAGCTGGAAGGAGAAAAGTCATAACTTTGCCCTGAAAAAGAGAGCAAGCATCATATTTTTAGGGAAGAGATCATTCTGCTGCAAGACAATTACACTGCTTTCTTCAATAAAAACAATGTATTTCAAATCACTAAAATATGCAAACTGTTCTCTGATACTCCGCTAGCTCCAAACAGTAAAAATTTACAGCTTAAACCAGCTCCATGGTGGCTGACGCTGGTAAAGGTGACTAGACCATGACTTGTTATGTAAATAAGTCCATAAAAGTCTTGAGTTTTTACATGAAAATCAGCTCCACAGCAACCATTCTGCCTTAGCTTTGTGGATTGTTTAATTTATATGCACATGATTATGCAGTGTCATTATACAGAGAAGGCGTTTTATAAACCTTTAAATGATCAATCAGTTAAATAAATAAAGCATCTCTGGTGATGCCGCACTAACTTTTTAGGAAGCGCCTCATCCTTCTGTCATTATCATAATAAGCTTGAATAATGTTTTCACAGCAATTACCACCAGTGGGTCAATGTCTGCTATTAGCAACCTCTCCTCCATGGATCAGGAGCATAATAAAGCGTGACAGCCCAGAAGACGCCGTGTGTCAGAAGACTTTCTCCAGTATCGGTGCCAGGCTGCTTTAATGGGGCACGTATTTGCGACAATAGATTGTCAAGGATCACTCAACGCAACAACAATTTACTGTCTCAGTGGGAGTTTTCTCATTTGGAGAAGTTCAGCAAGTTGTTATAAGTCTGTAAAACATATCAGACAGGAGAGGAAAGTGGATGTATACCGAAGTGTTTTCTAACAAATAAAAGTTGTGCCTGCTCAGAAACTGCTTTTTAAAATGGCATTTCCTCTCCCCACGCCGTCACCTTTTGGCATTAGTTCACACGGGGTCAAGTTGGCACAATATTCGGGTGTTAAAGCATTTTTGTTGCAGCAAAAATGCCGGTAAAAGCGTTTTAGAACAAGCAGCACTTGGTCACTGAACTTAATTAAAAGCAACGTGATTTAAACCCAGCACCCCGGGGTTACCTGGGGGTTGTGGAGGTTAATTGCAATTGTTACTCTATTACTTTCCAAACTCAAATTTTCACCCCTTGTATGCAATAAATCCCGTGAAATCAGCTGACATTTAAAGCTCTACATACAAGACACACGTCTTCTCTACTTCAAACACAGGAAAGTGTCCTGCAGACACACACAACACCTCTGGGCAGCTGGAAAATAACCCACTTTTATAGACTGGGGGGCACTGGTATTGCAGGCTTCATGCCAGATACCCAGTGGCTTCAGGGGAAGCGTGGAAGAAGAACAAACAGGTGGCTCCGGAGGAGCATCCCTGAGATGCCACCTCTCCAGCAGAGAAGTTTCCAAGCAATAGGGTCACTAGAAAATGTAATGCAAAACACACTCACAGACAAATTTGTCCACAGAAGTATACAAAAAAACAAGTTTTGCCCGATTTTAACACTGATAGGTTGCCCTTACCTCCAGCCTAGAGATTTGGTGGGTGCTTCGGAATAATTTGCTCACTTCTCTTTCCCACCAACCCTTCCAAAGCAAAACCATCACCTCTTCCAGTCTGGGAAACTGAGCTGGGGCTTCCCAAAGGCAAAGGGACTGCAGGAGACGCACTCAGCCTTCACGAGGGGCACCAGTCCCTCGGTAAGCAGTAAGGTCAGATTTCCTGAAAAATGTAACCTCACTGAATAAGGAAACAAAACAAAAAAAATTCAAGCTTTTACAAGTGTGTGGATAATATCTGAAGCGTTGACTTGAAAACAGATTTTGCCTTATTTTTAAAAGCCTTTTCTCCTGCCATTTTGAAATAACAAGCACGCAAGTTTCATGTTTGGTACTCCAAGATGCAGTAAATTATTGTATTTAGTCTGCGGAATTTAACAGGATTTATGCAATCAGGACCTTGAAAAACAAACCTCACCTCTATCTTCTCCCCTTGGAAATATCTTGGTTATTCCCAGTTTCAATTATTTTCAATTCCACCGGTGTGATCAGCATATTTAAAATTCAATCAGCCTTCTCGTTTAAAACATTTCATGTGTGTGTCACACTAACAATCAACAAGAGTCCTGAATTTAACATCTGTTCCTACTAGTAAATGGTTTTAATTTGAGAATTGAAAAAATATATGAAGTAATTACTAGGCACTCAATCACAATGAATAATGTGTTTGCTACCAGCAGTTCTGTCCTGTCAGCAAAAACTCAGGAGAGGCAGAACTGCAGAAAAGTGGAATTGCTAGAAATTGTGTGTATGTAGTGGGGGGGATCAAAATACTGAAAGTGGGAGGGGGATGCTGCTGTGCCTTTCCCCCAGACAGACTTGGGGAGCACAGGGGTCATTGATGGGGATCTACGGTACCCAGCGTGTGGGTACCAGTGATGTTGTGTTGACTTTCGTGTCTCATCACCCCATCTCTCTGCCCATAGAATCACAGGATGGTTAGAGTTGGAAGGGACCTCAAAGGCCATGGGCAGGGACACCTCCCACTAGAACAGGTTGCTCCAAGCCCCATCCAACCTGGCCTTGACCACTTCGTCACTGCAGAAGGTAGGGTGGGTACAACGGGTGAAACCCCCCCTCAAACAGCCCACAACTCCTCTGGCTTTCTTCAACACAGCCCCCTCCCATCACCTCCTCAGCAAACATTATTCATTTTGCTGACGTTTTGTAAGTGGAACCAGGATGGTTTCTTTTCTGCCAGCAATAGATTCGGATCACTCGAGAATAAAAGGAAAATCTGAAATACAACAGCGGTGAGAAAGCCTCTGCCTTACAGAGCAAGTCCTGCCCAGAGCTCTGCAGGCAAACAGGTCTGATGGCTCTGCCAAGCAGGCAGGGAAAACAAAACCGGATAGTTCAGACATCACAAAGCAAAGTCCTGCTGAGGTTCCTGAAGGCTTCTGGGGCTGCTCAACTCAAACCAGACACCTTCAGTAGCCCTCATCCCCGGAGACCTCTCCGCAGCTTCCCAAGGGAGATGCTGTCCCCCCACCAGATCCACAAACAAGAAATTCACCGTGTTTCAAAAACCACAAATAGATATAGAAATTATAAAAACTCCTTTAAAAAAAGTAATTTCCTCTGGTTGGTTTCCCATGTGACTGAGCACATCATGCCCCCTTGGGGGTTTTAGAAATCAAAATTCAAACACAGAATTACTTCTGTCCTTCTGAGCATTAAAGGCTTTAATGTTGAAGATTCCACTGGGCTGGAGGCACTTTCACCCCAGGTGTTTCTGGAGAATATGGGGCTGGATGCCAGCAGATCTCAGGGAAAGCCTGGCCCAAGAACACAGATAGATCAGATGGGAATGTGATTTTTTGCCTAACATATGGAAATCGTATTTTTCTCTCCTGGTTTATATTGTTGCGGGCAGCACTAGCACAGGCTGATGCAGCAGTTTTATCCCCTGAAGAGGCTTACCCCACATCTTGGCCAAGCTAACAGCACTCGTGCTGTCTGATACACACAGCTTGACTCGTTTTATGTCTGTTCTTTCCCAAACAATTTACTGGGGAGGATTTACAGTGACATTACGCACCGTCCCAGAGACGCTGCTGGGCTTGTGCACAACCACTAGCCCCATCAGGGCTGGAAGCTCCTGGCGTCCAGCACACCATGGGATGTTTCAGGATGATAGACCAAGGTGGGCATCCACTGCATCCCAAAATGCCTGGAACAAAACCTACTTTCAATTTCTGTCCTGAACAGCCCCAGCTCTCTCAGCCTGTCTTCATAGGAGAAGTGCTCCAGCCCTCTGAGCATCTTGGTGGCCCTC
Organism: Pedionomus torquatus; assembly: GCA_013398155.1. Lineage (NCBI taxonomy): Eukaryota > Metazoa > Chordata > Aves > Charadriiformes > Pedionomidae > Pedionomus > Pedionomus torquatus. The sequence continues at coordinate 185,963 of VZRU01010163.1, read as the reverse complement.
CACTGGACCTGTTTCAACAGTTCTGTGTCCTTTCTCTGTTGAGGACTCCAGAGCTGGACACAGGACTCCAGGTGGGGTCTCATGAGGGCAGAGTAGAGGGGGAGAATCACCTCCCATGACCTGCTGGTCACGCTTCTTTGGATGCAGCCCAGGATGGGGTTGGATTTCTGGGCTGCCAGCGCACACTGCCGGCTCATGCTGCTGCTAAACTCAGGACCCTTTACAAAGACCATATACTCCCTGCAGTATCACTGACCTTGCCAGAGCAGGGAACATTATTCTCTTTGTTCATGACGTCCTTGAACCACAAATCCCCAAACTACAACAAGAGGCAGCAAAAAAACCCTCCCCATACGGGATTTTGGTGTTTGATACTAAGCTGGAAGCCCAGTTACAGCCAGTGACAGGGGAGGGAAGAGATTTGACCTTCACACCAGTGAATGAGCATGAACCTGAGGGTGAAACCAGCCCATCAGCCTCTTCCCTGTGGGTCAGGGATTCTCTGCAAGGCCTTTGAGCAGGGATCCATCCCCTGGTGGTGGCACCATGCCTGGCCCAGGGGGAAAGACACCACCCTCCAATGCCAATAAATAACAGCCATGCTGCTGTCCCCAGTTCTCCCAAGGGTCACCTTGAGCCCCCCTTTGTAAAATCATTGCTATTCTTAAACCAACCTTTGACTCTCTGATCATCACCGAAGCGTCTTGGGAAATTAATAGGATTTTCATTGGAAGGAGAAAAACTTAACGATGCTCCGCATGGTGCTGACTGAGCCCTTGGGGCTGCAGGGATCTCCTTTCCCCCCCTGCTCCATGGAAATATCTTCAGAGCAAAATCTGTGCATGCACTGAAGGGAGCAGCCGTGATGTGCACTGGAGCACAACTGATGCTACTTGTCAACACACTCACGTTGCGAGGGGTAATTTTAATAATTTTGGATCCTTAGAGAAATTACCAAATTCTGCGCAAAATTACCCAGTTTTAAGTAACCGCGTGCCTCTCAACATTTCTTTTATTCCAGAAGTAATGTTTTCACTTGCAAATCCCTATTTCTTCCATCGCAATTATTTTAACCATCGTTGAACAGCAATTAAATAATAAACCATCCTGAGCCTTAATACACGCTCTCTGCCGCAAACATTACTGATACCAATTCCACTGAAAGCAACGCAGAAAAAAAATTCACTGCTTCCAGCTCATTGGATTTAACTAGGGGGAAAAAAAATAAAAAATACATATTTTATAGGAACATCTTCCGATGATTCACTGTATATTGAGGAGCAAGGGGAAATTACAGGAGAAAATATGGGACACATTCCAAATTGTTGCCATTAAACTGATGTCAAATTAAAACACCGAGCCAACTGATTGGGTTTGGAGCATCTAGAAGTAGCTATTTTTGCCAAAACGTTGTTTTGTTGAGTTTAACACAGGCATCTTTCGCCCATCCCTTGGAAATACAGAAATAGGATCATGCAGCACTTGAGTGCTAAGAATTAGTGCTCCTGGAGGCGACACAAGGGCAATGGGGATGCTCTCTGGGTACAACCTGAAACCCCTATGAGACTGAACACATTTGGTACCTCTCACACAACAGGTATCCAACATCACTTTGCTATTAATATCAAATTAGATATATTGATATTAATGAACAGAACCTCGTGCAGTGCTGTGGTCAGCCAAGGCTGTATCTGGCAAGGTAATTACCACTGAGGGTGATAGCATTTGGATATATATATATAAAAAATATATATAGTATATATATA
>VZRU01010163.1:132064-184003 GCA_013398155.1 Pedionomus torquatus | reverse complement strand
TATATATATAAAATCATTTAGATATATGTATTTTTGAATATCTGCCAATATTGTTTGGACCTCTATTTTAGCCTTTTTGCTTATTTTTATTGCATTTTCAGACACAGGAAAACAAATGGAAACAACCCAGTAATTCTTTTGAAATGCGGTGAAGTAGAAAATACACATTCACTCCTTTTTTTGCCTCACAAGTGAGAAAAGTATTTCACTTCTCGGTCTTGCTGGCAACGCTCCACTCGGTTCATAATTTAGATGTATGATTTTGTACTTCGGATCTGCTCAGTCAGATGCACAACACAATTCTTAATTATTTCAAAATGATTTAAATGGAATAATAAATCTAGCGTTTGATGTAACATGGCTGCTTGACCCAAAGAAATATGTGGATAATTATGCTTCCCAAGTGGATTTCCCCCCCCCCTCCCCAAATCAGTCACTAATTATTGGCTTCACTCTCCATGATCACTTGGAGTAATTGTGATGTTTTGCTGCATTGTTTCGGACAAGAACAATATAATCCTCTTAACGAGAACGAATGTATAGACTTTGTTCCTAGGCCAAAATGCAAATGTGGTTGGTCCGATGGTTATGAAAATAAGAAACAGAAGTGGCTTAAAAACCCAAAGGTTAGGAAGTTGCAAGACTCATTTTCTAAACCGCCAAACTCAGTACCAACCCTGGGGTCAGGCTATTTGTGCAGGTTCTAGAGAGACCACCGCAGTGTCCGCCCAGTGGACAACCAAAGCCACCCTGCCAGGACCCCACCTCTAGTAACCTCCTTTTTTTTTTTTTTTTAAACTGAGCAAGGAATTAATATTATCTCTGAAAGCATCTACAATTTTGTTATCATTGCAGAATCCCTTAACAAGGTGGTGGCAAATGGAGTCAAACGTAGATCAGCCTAGTAACGAAAGGGTCCAGCCATCAATATGGATTTTATTTTGCTTAGAAAAAGAAAAATCAGTGTAACTTAGATGTGTTTCTCAAACTTTTCTGTATAATAACTCACGCGTGATAAACCACCACCCAATATCATACCTGCTCAGTCTAGGACGACCTTCTAACTTCCAACTTCAGGCAGCGCAGTCCTCTTTAAAGGCCAACGACCTAAATTAAAAATAACCAGCAGTCATAATATTGATTTATCATCTCCAGAGGTATATTTGTCACAGGCGTCTGGTTAAACTTGAAGTAATCTCCTCAATTAGGACACTTTCCCTCTCAGTGCAGTTACCCACCTGCAGATTTCAGCTGCATTTAAAGTTGCTCTCAGGGCTCTAATCCCTGTTCTGTCTTTCATTGCTCTGGGAGAAACTAAATAAAAAAATAGGTTGCTGAAGCATGAACAAAGATGAAGAGAGCCAAGAGGAAGACATGAAACAAAAGCTCTGCCCCCAGCCCTGCTCCATTTCATAAATCCTTGATTAAATGTGGAGAGGGTGACAACCTCAAAAAAATTTCCTCCGATTCCTATAGCATTTCAGATGAAAAGCAACGTGTCTTCTCACGGCCCTTTTGGGCTGAATATAGCTTTTTCCTCACTGTATTGGCTTTAAAGAGAAATGCAGGAAGAAAAAGAAAGAAGGGAGAATACCTTTCCTTCTCTAATTGCATTCTATAAATATGTATGTCTACACAAAAAGAAAGGGAAAGAGCAGTTCTGCATGTGGCCCTGCCTTTCTGTGTTGGGCTTCCTGCACCTTTTATAACTTGAAAACATTCCGATAACCTCTGCCTGTGCAAGCCCAAGACCTGCTTTAACAAAGCATGTTNAAAAAAAAGATATATTATATATTACCTAAGATAACTGCCATTTCTGCATGTGTATAGGCGTATCTATATACGTACGTATTTATGACACGTTTATCTAGCTATCTATACAGAACAGCGTATCCTCATCCAATGGTCTCTTTTGTGGGAAACTTCCCAAACCATAATAAGCAACTCCCTTAAATAAAAGCCAGAGCTATTACCTTCTGTGCCGGCTTTCTGTAACGACACGCTGCTAATTTCCTCTGGAGAACCGCACCACCAAAAGCAGAACACGAGTTCCCAGGCAGGGGACTTATCCCAAGGAAGAACTAACCAAGGGGCCTGCAGAAAGTGCACAACGACTGATTTTTTTTGCTGGCATCTCACAGGATTTCACAGGATTTCACAGGTGATTGTAAACGCCTGACAAAGCAAATTCCCCCCTTATTCTCTTAAATACAGTGTTTGCTTTCAAACATACAGAACACGGACTAATCACAGCAGCAGTTACCAACTGTTTTAAAGGTGGAAAACACCTAATGGGTGGAAATAATAAAAAAAAAAAGCTTGGGTTTGTCACTATTGGCCATAAGTTGGCTTCCTGAAGGTTTTGCCGGTGAAACTCCCCTCAGCTGCCAGTGAAGCCCGTGGAACCCCACACCCTGCTGGGCTCGGATCCCACCAAACTGCCGACTCTGCCACCGAGCTGCCTGCAAGGTGGGGGGACAACAGGGGACAACGACAGCCGCCCCAGCCTGTGTCCTGCAGCCCTTTGCTGTTCCGTGTCTCTTTTGAACACATTCACGTCGAAGCAGGTTGCGCTGATCTCCCTCTTATCAGCAGTTGCCAGGGCTTGGGATGGTAACTCTGAATGAGCATGAAGTGAGTAATTCCCCGAGTCCTTTACAAGAGCTTTAAGCAGTAGCTCTGGAGGAAATTATTCATTTCCCATTGCTGTCAGCAGTCCTTTTATTTACCAGGATTTTTCTTGTCCTTTATCCCCAGCCCTGCTGTTGACCTTTCACTCATGGGTTAACATCTTATGCTCTCCGCAGCCACCATCCATCCGTGTTACTCCAAGAGGTGGCCGTAGAAGATGCCGTGTGCCAGCAGGTACCGCTGCTCTCCCTCCTGGGCAGAAGGGTTCTGTATCAAGCCGGGTTTTCACACGTCTGCATCCATCGGGAGGGCTGATCTATAGGAGCCACCGATCATCCCTGGCAGGGCTGCAGGAAACCGCCCCCGAGGCTTAGAGGAAGGGCTTGGAAATACAGACAGGCATAAAACTTCTCATAAACATGCACATCATACGGGCAAAATTAAAGCCTTTATGACAGCAAACGCAAGCCAAGGAGCACAGCTGCTTGGTCCAGGGCATTATCTCTCGGTCGGTGTGGTGTTCTCCTGGGCAAATGGACCCCTCTAGCAAGAAGAGCGCTTGCTGCAGAGCGAACTCACATCTTCACACAGCCTTTTTGATGAGTTTAGTGAACAGGCTCATCTTCAGTTCCCATCTCACATGTGCTCCGTGATGAGGCTTCACGGTTCCGGGATGTCACACCATCAGCCCCGTTACTACCACGGTTTGGGGACCAGAAGTGCCAGCATCACCTCCCTGCGCATACCGGGCAGGTGGCAACCGAGGGCAGAGCCCACCATCGCTCCGGCTCCTCTCCCACAGGGACATATTTCAATCCGAATGGCTGGTTCTTGAATTATTCCCTCATTACCTGTGACACACCACCACTCGTGCACAGGCTATTTTAACTAATGTGATTTTGCTATGGAGAACGTGAGAGAAAACGTCCGGTTTAATTGGCTCGCCTGCAATCAACGTGGCTAACGACAGCCCGCGCCACCAGGAAAACACAAATTGAGCCATTCTGGCAGCTTTCGTTTTGGGTACTTCCCATCCAGGTGCACAGAAAACACATTTTGCATTAAATCCAACCCACGGAGTGAACATAAATTTCTACAAAAGCATTAAATTGTTTCTATTTATAAAGTAATTCCGGATGAGATTATAGACTCCTGGCTTGGGTTGACTGCAAATTCTCCATCCCGCGACTTGATTAAAATGCATTATGAAAGGAAGATGGCAGGGAGGCAGCCTGCATTTTCAAGTCAGGAGAAAAAAGAAAAAAAAAGCATTGCCCGGCTTGCCCTGCTGAGTGTCCTTCTGAGCAGTAGGAGCTGCTTTAGCACGAGCTGCCGCATCTCTGCCGTACGCTCAGATAAGCCCGGCTCCAGAACTCCACAGTTTCCATACCACGTTGCCATTTAAAATTCCTGCTTCATATAGGCTATTCCAAGCCCGGTTACTTGCAATCTGGATCTTGATGTAAATATTTAAAGCTCAAGACAGAAACAGGAATAGCTAGCTCGAGAAACTGATAAAGCGTTAAGGAGGCCTTTTATCTCCCCAAGTTTACCATTCCACATTTGATTCAGCACAGTAAGTAATTGTGCAAGGGCCTGTATGCGTATTCTCATTAATGAAAATAAGGACAACAAGAACAAGCGAGGGAAATAAATGTCACATGAAAATGCAATTTTTTAGTGAATGAGAACATTTCCCGTTGCTGAGCCCCCTGGGGGGCTGGGAACGGCAAGAAGGGCTGAGCTAAAGGCGAGGGCAGCAGCAACCCCCCAGCTTGCCCAGGGACCAGGGGGAGCAGGACTGGCCAGAAAACCACCACAAGCCTTATATATACATATTTGTGTGTGTCTACATGTATTTTAAATACATAGCTATATATATTTTTATACATATGAAGCTTATATAAATACATATATAACACTTCAGACATACCCATACATTTTGCAACAAATTATGAACCCGTCAACTTTCATTCTCATTTGTCAACTCTATTATTATTTTTTTCTGGAGTGAAACTACTGTGGAATAGCTGATACCATCAGCCTTTTTTCTGGAAGAGCCAATTTCAAACCTTCGCACTGTCCGATTCGGGCAAGGTCTGATCCTGCACCTCCTGCTCACCCCACAGAGAGATGCAGAGGGATCTGGCTGCTGGAAGTCTTTAGGCAAGAGGACACCAGTGTACAGGGATGGGAGGGAAGAAGGGCACCTAGGACACTTCTCGGACACAAGAGCTTCCAGAATCAGAGAAGATGCTGGAAAACTAAGTTTTACCCAGCCCAGGAGAAAGGCAACTGGGACCCTGACTCTTCACCAGCTCTGGCCACACCGCTTTTGGAGGCTTGTTGCCAGCAAACTGGTCATACTGGGAACACCTTACCAGAAGACTCTCAATGCTCATGGGCTTGTCCCCATCTTCAGCCTCTTCCTTTTTCTCCTTTCCCACAGCACTCCCTCCGGCTGTGGCTGCTGTGTTTAGTTTTCCCCACACTATATCCCACTGTGAGGAATATGTGATCTTCACCCTTTTATTGGAAGCAGATATAGACATGATAAGAAATTCAATTAAGGCATCGGTCAAGACAAACCCATTCAGGCCAAAACAATAACACTGAGGCGATGCTGCCATCGCCTGAAACAGAAACATGTTTCAGGAGATGAAGGTGTTGTCATTGGGAAAAACAAAAAAAAACCAAGACCTGGAGGAGACTATAAGGCTCAGCACCATCCTTTGCAGCTCTGTAATGTCTTTCCCCCTCATGGTTCTGGCTGTGCAGAAATAGCCCAGACTTGACCCTGGTTGCAGTCAGACAAACCAATCTTTTTCCTCTATTCCAACGAATCATGGCCAGATGGATCCACAGGACCTTCGGCACCTTCCAGCAACCAGCCCCAAAGCCCAGACCCTGCCCGGGACCCAGGAATGTTTGGGGATAGGGAACAGGACTGTTGATCAAGGAGCAGAGCCATAGGACAAGGGGGAACGGTTTGACACTGGAAGAGTAGAGATTTAGATTAGATATTAGGAAGAAATTTTTCACTCTGAGGGTGGTGAGACCCTGGCCCAGGTTGCCCAGAGAAGCTGTGGCTGCCCCATCCCTGGAGGGGTTCAAGGCCAGGCTGGATGGGGCTTGGAGCCCCCTGGGGTGGTGGGAGGTGTCCCTGCCCAGGGCAGCGGGGCTGGAACTTGATGAACTTTAAGGTCCCAACCCAAACCATTCTATGATTCGGTGAACATACCGGAGCAGACCACTTCCTGAGCGTGGGCAACTTGAATCGGGGCTGGGGCTCTCCTTCAGCATCACGGAAAACATAATTTTGCATCCTTTGCTAAGAGTTTCGCTGTCCTACACCCCAGGCACTGTTTTTTTACAGCTTCCAGCAGGACTCACACACCCACTGCCCCACACAGAGTATTTATTTCTGACACACAGAAACTTTCATATCAGATCAGAGCCAAGATTTTTCTTCTTCACTCAGAATCTAAGCGCCCATCCCAGGTATCTGATGGGGGGGGCACACAGACCCAGGCATTGCTCTGTATGATCCCCACTTGGTTTCCTGGTGTTTAAATCACAACCAAAGCAGGTGGTTAAAAATCCTTCCTCAAGTGTTTGTCTCCATCAGGTGCAATTGTGGGCATCCCTCGTAACCATAGGAATAGCTGATCTTCCCGGAGTCTGTAAATCTAATGTTCTGGATTCATGAGAACATTCCAAGAGAGCATTCCTGGCTTTTATTTTCAATTTCATCCTCCCTTACAGAGTTAAGAGCAAAATGTCCTTAATGTTGCTTTTATAGGGAAAATCGAAGACATGTACCATAGCGAATATGCCTCTAATAAAATGAAATGTCTGACTTGAATTAAATGAGACTCTGTTGATATCTTTTGCTGAAAAATCAACCCGTTTCTGCTTACATTAACCTGGCCTTCAGTCTCTTAACACTTAATTGTTACTTCCCTGGTATCCGCTAACAGGTTTTAAATCAAAGGAACGCAAATGATAATTGGAACTGTTTAAATTCCTTCTCATTGATTTGGCTCAGCGCTTTCCAGTTCCTGACTCAGATGGACTCCGTGTGTGTGAGAAACGCATGGATGTGTGTGTACACGTGTGTCAGTGCATGTGTGGGCGTGTGTGTGTGTGGAAGATACACACACACGTACACTGCTGGTTTTGTATTCATGCAACACAAGAAACCCACCTTTGAGAGGGCAAAACCCCCAATAATGTGCACTCAGCCAGTGCTCGGTTCCAGTTTGGAGATGAGTTTCTCCAGGTCTGTTAAACTGACATCTAAACACATCATTTTCTTAGAATTCAGTACTGATGAAACCAGCAGACCCTCAGCTCTCTTCTGCAGTACTGCCTGAGATCATTAGTGTGGGGTGAGGATGTGCTACAGGAGACTGGGGAGCTGGGGGCGTTCGGAGGGTAGGGTTTGGGGTCGGTAGCAGCTGCAACAAGTACCCTACGCTGTTCTTTAGCTGCTCACATTTTAATCCCTACTCCCAGAGGGCGACTCGCTTCCAAGCTGTCACCAGCTCCAACAAGCAACGACATCTTTGACAGTGTCACTCCCCCTTCCCTTGGGCCCGTTCAGAACTTGCTAAATAAATCATTAAAAAAAAGAAAGGACAACTTTAACATTCCAGTCATACCCATCTCCTCATCTGGTTTCAGTAACACCAGCCAGGTGGAATTGATGCTTAGCGTAATCAACCCAGATAGTTTCCTTCCCCGCTTAATTTTCTGCCTGATATTTTGATCTGGTGTTAATTCTGCTCCCTCTTTCGGTCCTGCTGTTTCGTCATCCAGGGGTGACCATATTGATTTATAACCGAGCTTATAATCTAGCTGACCGTGGTGGGGGCTGCCAACTCCTGTCCACCCCACTATCGTTCCCTTCCTCTGGAAACACACTGATTCGGGTGGAATTTCTTCTGCCTTCCCAAAATTTGAAGCATTGCTTCCAAGCAGGAGTTTCCAAGTCTGTTCTCTCCTCTGCTTGTTGCTCGCACGGCGTATGCTAATTCAGATTTTAAAATAAGCACCTCTTCAGGGAAAAATAGAGGTTGCATATCACAAGGGAAGAGAAGGCTCCCAGCAACACCAGCACCTCCAAGACCCCCACACACCTGAGAAACAGAGGGTTTATCTCTGCGCAACTGTGTATTGGGAATATTTCTCTGCTCAAATGAAGAGCCACGGCCAGAAACTCAAAGATACAAAAAAAAAAAGGTAGCGCTTTTAACACCCGGCGAGATAAAGGCAATGTCATCCATGCTCACAGATACATTGCAAGGATTTGAAAAGTTCTGATGATTTGCCTCTTCCCCTGACAAGCAGAGGATGCTCGCAACCTGTTGCGGCTGGAACAGCAAGGATCCTGACCTCAGCCCCGTGCTCAGAGGGCAGGTTTCCCCCAGTGTGGTATTTTACCTTCAAAGCTGAAAATGCCTTCTCTCCTTTCATTCCTGTAGAGCACAATCAGCTGCAAAAAAACCTTAATTGCTCCACTTCGGGCTTCTTGGATGTGATTTCCAGCACACTTTAAAGTATAGCAATTTGGGGGAAAAAAGGCATCCTTGTTCTTTCTGAGCATTATGCTCTACGTATGTGAAGATACACCATAGAGATTTTCAGCTGTGGCTCCAGCCATGTCTCCAATATTTACTCAACGTTCAAGCAACCCCTGCTGTAACCCCACCACCACCACCACCACCTTTTTTTTTTAAACACAGTTCTTACCAGTCACAGGACGAATGTGCACAGTCTGACATCTCACTCTGTGTGTCACCGTAGGAAGATGTGACCGAAGAAGACGGTGTTCTCCATCCGGGATCCACACGATGGCTGGATGTACCATCTCTGCTTGGTCATTACTGGGCTAAAGCTTCACTATAAACCCTCCAGGGCGCAGCTTCCAGACAGTGATCTCCACGGCTCTTTAGCCACAATTGGCAGCCTACAAGCTGAGAAAATATCCATATTTTTGTCTGGCACACGTACGCTGGGGGCAGGTTAATCTCCTTTACTCAGAAAAGGTGTAGTCGTGGTTCTCCATGATCCTGGTGAGATGGTGGCGTGGCCTCCAAGCATGGAGAAACACGAAGCCGAGACCTACAGGCAGAACACAACACGAAACAGCAGAAACTGAAGCAAAGAAGTGCATGATGAAGATAATTCTGTGTGTGCTTATGTTATCTGTGATTAGATTTTTAATTTGAATGTGGACATCTGAAACATGGATCAGACTCACCACTGGAGAAGATATCGTATTCACGGGTATTATATGGTGTGGGACACTGAAGTATAGTGTCTTGATCCCACCTGTTTTTAACTTAAAATACTGTGAGGAGGCATTGCCTTAGTCTTTTCAGGTCTTCTGTCAAAACCTTTCTGGACTCAAAGGTGCAAGGCAAGCTTGAAATAACCAAGGTGGTGTCTCCATCGTTGGCAGCCTTTACCGAAAGCAGGAACATTTTTATGCACTCAATATTTTCTCACTCAAGGCAAGCTGGATATTTTCTATCAGATTATCAGCAGGTGGTAATATTTTGATGCTCTAATGCTACTGAAATAAAGACATCACGAGAAGCACACTGTATGATTTTTATCTCAAGGAAATCTAATGCAATGTGTCACTTCGCATTTTACTTCTATGCCCTTATGCCATGAAGAGCAGTAGGAATTTTGGCTGCACAGCAGAACCAATCTTCCAGGTACAGCCTTTCCCAGCTGTATGACATTGTACCCTTACCTTTTTTGATGCAGTGGTATAAGACGCATATTATTAGCACAAAGAGCTCTAAAGTCACACTATGTGAAATTTTAGGCTCTCGAGGAATACAGCAGTCCCTAAAGACACCGAGTACCACCAGGATGAGAAGCAGGACAGACCTTCCCTGCTGTGTCAACAAGTATTTTAAATCCTAGCTGAAAAAGCTCCACAATTACATTATGAGGGAAAGTATCTGAGCAAGTAAATACTCCGTGATTTCCCCTGGCACGAAGGCACGCAGCCCGTGAGCCGCTGAGACCTCTCAAGATCACTTTGCAGTTCGGGCAGGAGCTGACGAGCAGCTCGTGATTGGCAATGAGGAAAAAACTTCATCAGCTAGGGAGCTGGGAACCTTCCGACAGGAGAAGGGAGTTTTCCCTTCTATCTTGCAAACGATCCCTTGCAGTGAGAGGGTGGAGGAAGGTGGCCCGAGACACAGGCGCAGCCTTTCTGTCGCTGACAGCAAGTGCCAAAGATTAAAGTACCTATTCCCTGGGCTCTAGAGGGGAAAACTTCATCTCAGTTTGCTCGGAAAGAAAAATCTTCCCTTATTTCGTAGCTCAGTCACAGAGGCGCACAGGTGAGACAAAGAACAGATCTGCCAGGGAAGGGGAATCTGCAAAAACAGGGAGCAGAGAAGAGAGAGGAGCCCAGTGTCCATGGGGTGAATCCACATCTTGGTACCAAAGAGTTTTTCCAGCCAGGGATTTTGTCACAGACCTTCCTGCCCACCCGTAACAAGGGAGAATGAAGTCAGCATTCACCAGTTAACGCTGCTGGGCAGTGAGATGATCCCAGGAATAAAATCCAGTCTGTCAAACGGACGGGTGACCACCTATAACCTAATACCTACTGGTATTGCTGGCCAAAACAGCTATTAGAGGCAATAAGGGATAGAGACTTCTGCTGTGGATGTCTTTGTTAACTGCTCTTCCCTCCTCTGCAGAGGTGTGCCAATACTGCTCCTTGCAAAAGCCCCAACGAAGCAGCAGATGTTACCTGAACCAGCCTTTTTTTTTTTTTTTTAAGCATTTTAGCTGCCCTTAATGTATGAAGATTAAATTAAATGAAAATAAAAACAAACCACTAACACAGCAGGACAAGAATCAATTTTGCTTTAAAATGATTACTCAAAACCTGATGATGAGCTTATATAAGCAAAAATATTACCAAGTTGTGCACTTTTCCTCCGCAGCCCTCATTCCCCATGAGGTCTCAGGGCTCTGTGCAGAAACTCCCCACATGGTACCCAGGGTGATGGGGCCAGGGCCACGGGGTGCCTGGGGTACCAGGGACTGCTGGAAACCTGCTCAAGAAACTCGGGAACACGTATGAAAAAAAAAGAATTCTGATGTGTGAGAGGCAGCAGAAGTTTTTTTTTTCTAAGTTTAACCTCAGTAGAGAAAGAGGGGTTTGCCAGGAGCCCAGCACGTCCCTTCTGCACTCAAAGAAATGCCTTGTAAGGAAACATCCATGAGAAATTCCATGTAGCTTTGAGAAATTATTTAAAACTAATACTCAGAAAGAGCAACTTTTTGTGTGTGTGTGTGTGTGTGTATAATTTACACACAATAAGGAAGATGAGATTTGTCAAACAAATTATGCGCTCAACAGAAGCTGCTAAAAAGCTGCCATAAGTTACTGAGCCATTTTTAGGCTCAGGATGTCTGATGAATATTTCTCTAAGCTGCCTGGTTTCCAACCAGCTGTACCGCCACATCGTCCCACTAGATGCGAGCAGAATTTACATAGCGTGTTCAGATAATCAGAGTTGTGATCATTTACATGAAACAAACGAGGCAAATATTTAAACAAATAAACAGACTATGGCTTTATGAAACCATGATGACTGCATAATTAATCCTTCCCGGGGACTGTGAATTCCTGAGTGGCTTGAACTGATGTTTTCTAGAGTGATATTTAAAAAAAAGAGGAGAAGCAGTGCTGGGGCAAGTCCAAGAAGATTGCCTTTTATGGTGCTGGGGCCTCAGCACCACGACCAGCCAAAAGGACCTGGTGAGCAGTTGGGTGGGCTCCTACCCCATTCCCCAGCATCATCCACTGCCCATGCTGCCCCTCAGGAAGGAAAGGCTTCCCACACTGTCCTGGTGATCTTGAAAAGCTCCAAGACCAAAGGTTGAAGAACACCCCAGGGGTGCCCTACACTACGGCTGGAATATCTCCTCTGCTACCTTTTTTTTCCCCATCTTCCTGAAATGCTAAGATTAATGACTTTGCAAAGTCTGCCCAAGCACTCTCCTCTGGATGTTCCACTTGAGGACTCCCTGTTTCTTCAGCCACTTCCACATGACCCAGTCGCTGGGACAGTAAGCCCCGTTTTGATCTGAAATTCTTCATATTAATAATGTCATACATTACATTTGACAGCATCTAACTGATTCTCTGACTTTTATATGGCAAAAACTTCTGGCAGTGTTATTGGCTTTCCCTTTTTTATTAACTGCTCTGACTGGCAGCGAAGTCCCCAGCAGAAACAGATACTCCCAGGGGAATTTTTTAAAGGTTAGATCCTCTCATGCTGATGCAACGTTTTTGTCATTATTCAAGAAGACAGATTAATCACTTAGGCCTATATCCTAATCACAGTAGGGAAAAAAAAAAAAAGTCAGTCAGGTGCTTAAAAAAGGTTTAAGCATTTAAATACACTTCACAAATGTAGTCCCTGGTAATCAAGCACTGGAACGGGGAAAGCAGTGAAGGGGGAGAATCAGACAAAGGAATGGATGTTCATTTCCAGCCCAAAGAGGATGAAGCAAGACAGCATGAGGAATGGAAAACATAGCTGGCGAGATGTAAGAAATTGGAGTTTTTTTCCTTAAGAAGAGTAGAGCCTAGCACGAAGAGTAGCAACCCTGCAAGCACAATAAAAAATGGTCGTAATTCACAGCTTCTGGGGACGCTGAAGCTACAAGCCACAGTTGCTCACAAATGGATTCCGTAGGTTATGCTGGAAAATAGCTCATTTCTCCCCAAAACTCGTGATGCTGCACTGCATTCCTGCAGCGGAAACACCCAAGTGAAAACGGGTCAAGAAAACACAGCGTGCAAACTGCCTTGATGATTCATTATTTATTATGACTCTGTGTTCAGCCCATTAGTCCACCTTGTCCTTCTGCAGCCACAGTACAGAAAGAGGGTAATAGTTACCTTTTTGGAGGCGCTCATTGTGGCGAATCCAAGTCACCTTAAAAGGACTTGAGATTAATAGTCTGAACTGGGACATTTAATTACCTTGATCCCAGAGACTCTTGCGATGTGTGAGATATCGCTGAGTAAAGCCTAATGAAGTTAGTTACTTTGAATATGTTTGTGGTTAATGGAAGAGTGGAGCAAGAGCCATTTTAGCCATCTAACTCATGAAAAAGAACAATTCTCTCCTGGAACAACTATGGGCCACAGAATAAACCTTTTAAGTGCATACCAAGTCCGTTTCCAGCTCCCATTTGAACCTCTCATTTTGGATGCATCAATGGCTATTGACAACCTGTCTTCCAGAACTTACACACTAAAGCACTTTGTCTTCTGTTGTCTTGTTTGTACTGGGGAAGCAGATGGTTAGACTTCTTCTGTAGGTGGAAAGTCTTTACTGGCCATACAAAAATGTACTTTAAATACCTATTCCTCCTCAGATACACCTTTATTACGGTGAGACACTGGTGAAATAAAGGGTCTTTTCTCCGATTTTCCTTCCTGAAGAATATCTGCTTTGCTTCTGCTCCAAAAATTCTGCCTTTAAAGGGATTCCTTTTGTCTCAGCAAACAAGCACTGCAGCTAACGCTTCGATTTAGCCCAAGCTTCTTCGGATTACATCATTTCTACAGGCAGATGCATGATTTCTTTCCCATCAGTTGACAGTGCCCCTGAGATAAACCTGGATAGATGGAATTGAACAATGAGAAGGCAGAGTTGAATATTTCCTGCAGCAGAGGAGGTGAAAGAACCTTCTTGATCCCTTGTGATGGCAACTTCCTTTGTGGAGCTGGGCAAACTTTTGCATCCACACAATTAAAAGACTTATAGATGCATAAAGAACGCCCCACAGAGAAAGGCCAGTTTCCACTTCCCATGACTAGCAGTGAACTTTCATGTAACAAGTAGGAAAGACTATCTCATAAAAATATAGCAAAGACAGCCTGGTCTTTCATCTCCAACTAAAGAAGAAATATCCAATATGATGCATTACGGCTTTAAGTGTTCCCTAAGGACAGTGATCAAGCAGCCTGTTGTGTCTGGAGTACAGACAGATGCACAACAGGCAGAATTAATGAGTATTTTGTGTGTCACGAGCAATTATTTGGGGAGAGGACAGAAAAGGATGCTCAGGAAAGGCTAGAAAAAGTCATTCTTCTGCATGCCAGTCACTTCAGCTGCTTTAGGGATGGACTAGAAAAATTTGGTTAACTCACATTTTTTCACGCCTTCACTCTAAGCTAAAGGCTGGCTAGCTGAAACCTGTGGAGCGTTATGAAACCTCATAGGACATTCCATTGATTCAAAGCCTGAAGAACTATCCCTCAGGTGGACAGGGAGTCAACAGATCTCTTGGGACAGGCTCTCTTTGTCAAACATATCTCTCCACTGTAGGTTATAGCGGCCAAAGGTGCTTCTCCCTACCTCTTCCTTGCCTTCCCTCCCTGCCCCATGAGGTCAGTTGGATGAGTCCACGTCCTACCCCTGGTTCCCGTCCAACCCAGCTATGGATCATGCTCGAGGTCCACTTGACTGAGCAGTGCAGACCAGCCCCAGAGTTCTTAGAGGGCAGATCATCGCTCCCATAACGAGCTTATCTTCCATTGTACTGAACGCTCGTAGCTCATAAATTGTCCAAAGGTACTTTTTGACAGGTGAAGTATATTTTCTTAGTGCTGAGCCATGGGAGAGGTCATCTGTTCTAATCAGCTCCCAGATTGTTTACTTTCCCTTGACACAGTCCAGTTCATCACAAAGTCAATACGAGGCCCGATTATGATGGTCAAATGGCTCTTAACTCTCCAGGCAAGCCAGTCATTGATCTCTGAAGAACCCTGGAGCTCCTCCCTGCAAAGTTGAGATGAATGAATGGACCGCTCCCCCAGGGCCTGCAGGCTGTGCCTGTTCAAGGCCACACAAGATTCCCTAAATACAATTGCTTTATCTGTCCCTAGCCTGGGTTTTGTTGCTGGGCTCTTAGTTCGAATGAAACTTGGCTGAAAAAAAAACATGTAGCAACTCATGCATAAAACTGCTCAAGGCTGCATCCTACAATAATGTAAATAAAGTCATTCTCTTCAATGACCTGGCTCAGAGAGGCAGAGCTGAGGCAGGAAGGCTCTTGTGCTGTTTCTATGTATGTTTGCAGACAGACAATAGGGGAGTTTTCTTTGTAAACTTTTGAATAATCCCAAACAAAAATGTTGGGACGACTTTGCCTAAATTCAAGACTTTTAATTCCGTCACAGAACAAAGCTGACACGGTTTGTCTTCCTTCCAGCCATTACAGCAGGAGCCAGCAATTTAAACCAGATCCTTCGGTACTTGTCAGATTAGTTTAAATCCCTTCCTAACACGCAGCACAGAAAAAGCTTAAAATTAATGAAAAGAAATGGGAGATTGCCAAAGTTATATAGAGTATATTTAGTGCCTAAAGACCTGGTACAGACTCTATTGGAATGTTCCTATTAGCTTCATTAGATGCTGAATCATACTCTTGGACTGCTGCAAGCATATGTGTACAAAAATTAACCCCCCCAAAAAAAAGAAAGAGATGCTCGCCTTCTATCTCCGATCGCTACTCAGAACAGAGAGCCCGGCATATTAGAGGAAAGTATGTCTTTTAGAGGAATTTATAAATCTTTTACATGTATAGATTATTTCTTAAAAAGAAGAATTTATCACATTCAATTGAAAATGAAAATCCTAGTACCTTTTCATCCGAAGTAATGAGGGAATGCATTTATTCTTTACTCTGCAAATCTCCTTATTTCAGTAGACAGCACTTTTTAAGTGCTACTGTACATTTTTCATGGTGAAGGCATTTCTATTTCAGATTCCCAAGTATCCTCTCTTCTGGAATAAAAAGGTTCTTCTATTGTCCTAGGGATATTTGGTACTGAGTACAGACAAAGAGAAATGCATTTTTACTATTCCCTGAGGAACTGGGGACATTATGCTTCAATAGGTAATTCTTTCTCTTCCTGAAGCACAGCCTGTGCCTGCACAGACCCTCCGTCAAACACACGGTGCATTACCACAAAATTTAGAGAGCAGAATCCGTCCATCATTGTAGCGATCAAATTTCATGCAAAAAGAAGAGTTATCCTGTGCACAACCGTACTTACAGATACAACCGGAAAACTCAGCCAAGGTTTTCAGACTAACTAATAATTTATTTGTCATGTTTCATTTATTTGCCTTAAAAATGTGCAAGAGAAGATGTGGAATTTATTCTTGACATCCCCCCCTCCCCCCGTAGATAATAGCTTGAATAAATATGGTATGAATATTCAACGTTCAAGCCTTAAAATTTGGACTGTCAGTTAGTTAGATAAATCATGTAGTACTATTGCTTTTCCTTCATGACGTATGTAACTAAGCAACAAATTATGAATTTAAATATTAAATTTGTTATATTCTGTCCTTTTCACAGCAATAAATGGCATCGAGATCTCAGCTCAGCAGGAGGCAGGTTGTGCTCTCCTAAAGGTGGAGAATCAGTGAAACATCAACTCTGAATCCAGACGATGCTGCCTGTTCTGGATTAGAGCATCAATGAGCATCATTGTCCTGGCAAGGCTCAATTTCCCAGTTATTCCCCCAAAATTAATTCAAAATACCAAGGATGGGGTCAAGCCTAGACTTGGTCTTGAATTCAGATGACCGTACACAAAGACTCACATGTTCATGGCCACCACTTCATTGCTGGCTGTAGGTTCTCAGAGCACCCAAAGAATTTCTGAGTATTGCTGCACGTGCTCGCAATCCAGATGGGGATGTACTAAGGGAAGGAGTTGGAAGAGCCACGCAGACCTCTCTTCAAAAGAGTTGGAAGAGACATTTGTCAATTAAAACAAAAATTGAAGACTTATAAGGGGAAAAAATGGCAGAATAACCTTAGAGAAAGAGGTATTAAGGTACTAAAGGGAGTAACCTTTAAAGCCTGTCTCAAAATGGATCCCCAAAGTCCCGAATCATAATAGCAGAGGGGAGGAAAAAAGCCTTAAAATAAATGAACATTAGTCCAGAAATCTCCTGGAGACGGCTGAGAGTGCAGAAGTTTCATGCTAAACCACTTCTTTTCTTTGATAAAACCTGAACTCCTTAGTAGCACGGAGTGCACGAGGAAAAGAGAAATAAAGGATAACAGGAGGGAAAATAAACCTCTTTCTTTATATGCATTTAGTGGGGTAGTGATAGGGGTAGAGATTACACACAATTTAATCTGGATGGATAAGTCAGTCCAGGATGTTATCTGTTGTTTTCTTAAAATCTCCTCCAAAACGTGGCTTTAGCATCCCTTTCTGCAACAGCAGCTTTGCTCCCCGGCTGTGCCATTTCCCACAGCACTCTGCTGTTTGGGTTAGTCTGTTGTAAAATGGGCCTCGTGACACAGCACAGAAAAAAAAATCCAAAACAGTTTAATTCAAGGGAGAAAGTCAACGAGTGAACGGGGTGGCAGGAGTCCTGAGCTGGTTAATTTAGAGCCAATTATTTGAACCACTTGCAGAAAACAGCACGGGATCCACCAGTAAGAAAAGTAAGAGGCTGCTGTCATTAACCAGACAAGAAGAGAGAAAAGGGATTGCAAGAGGACCTAGCCCCCAAATCAGCTATTTGCATTCACCTGCTTCATGCGGGCCCTTGTTTTGCAATAACAGGTTGTAATAATTTGTAATCTTGCAAATTAGCAAACCCAAGTTGAGCGGTCCAGATGGGTCACAGCTCCTGGCTACTCCAGCCATCCTGGTCAAAGATGCCTTCTGTCAGAGGGATGCAGGAATGAGTGAACCCCATGAAATTCAGGAGTTTTTTTGGTCTGAATTCTCTTCACACACTTAGCTCAGCGAATACCCCATGGATGGATGACACCTCCTGAACCTCTCACCTCACTTCACACTCACATCTCCTGAAGCTGCTACCCAGGCACCCGACTAAGATTATTCTACATGATCCAAGAACCCAGTGCCAAATAGGGGACAGGTGAAATAAATGAAGAAGATTAGTTCCATTTTCATGGCAACCTTCCTACTGGTGCTTAATTAATGTTATTACAAGGACTAATCACTTGGTATTTCCTACCTCTGCTCATTTTCTTGGTGGCACAAGGGCATGTGACAAGGGTGCGTGGCTGTACCATGGCTGCTTGCAATAATCTGTCACTTTACAAAGGGCTGTGGTGCCATTAACTGGGTTAATTGGGTTCATAATTGCTGCCAATCCGGACATCTGTGCTCAGTTGCTGCCACTTAAGAAGAGAAAAGCAGCTGAACACAAGTTCCTTGAAGCACTGTGATGAGGTAGTTGCCCCCAAACAGTTTTTACACCCAAAAGGTGTCTTGGAGAGAAAGAGTGTGTTGGGGACGAGCATCTTGGCTGGTGAGATTTTCCCAGTTTTGGAAGTTCTTTCCAGAAACACAATATCCACAATATGAACCCCCGATTTCCCAGAACAGATTTGTGAGAATTTCCAGGTAAATAAGACCAGAAATGCAAATAGGATTTGACAAAGGGTAAATATCAAGGGAATTCCTCTAGCTAGCAAAACATTTATTTTTAAGTGATTTTAGGTTCCATAGACGAATCGAGACATCTTTGGTACCGTTCTCAGAAAAAATACTGGGAAGAAGCTACTGTTGTCTAGCTCACAGACTGAGAAATGCTGTCTCCCACTTTCCAGCTGGGGTGGGCAGGGAACGAGGGAGTTTTAATTACTGTGGGCAACAGAAGAGTTACTGGTAAACAGTAATTTAGTTTAGTGAATGTATTGAATTAGTCAGCATTTCGTGAAGACTCACAACTAAAGAGATTTTTATGAACCAAGTTGAGAGGTTTGGGCTTTTTCTTTCCCTTTAGTTAACATTTAATGTATAACTGTTCTCTGTGATTGACATTACACTTTAGATGAGAGTTTTGTTTTGCCTTTTTGGTTTTTTTTTTAATCTGCTCTAGAGAGTGACACTCAGTTATTTCACAGGATTAGTGATTTAAGTAACGTGAGTAGGTTGGGTTGTCGTGATTAGCAGAAGCTAAAGCAAAGCAGCATTTGCTAACTGCAGAGAATTGAGACGACGTGGCTGGCCCCAGCAGCTTATTACACGTATAATGAGCTCAGGCAACTTAGAAAAGGAATCAAAATTCTGTAATGCAGGGAAACAAAGTTCCTGAGTACCAGCATATTCCTGTAAGGCTCTGAGATGACACAAAATTATTATAAAGTATTTAGTGAACAGACAGCTAATTGAACACATGAGTATAGGAAAAAAAAAATAGAGGACAGCACACCTTTCTGAGAAGGATTTCAAAGTTTGTCTTAACCAAGCCAATAATTGTATCTCTGCAATGCTGCTGAGGTGGGAATCAGCCTCTCTTCTTTCATCACAGACCACTTTTCCCAGCCACTGAAGTATCACCACTGGAATCCATACATTGCTTCTGGAGATCTTTTTTTGGCTTTCTGTCATCTACTGTTCTTAAATTCCCCCGGCATCAAAATATTCCCACTTTAATCAGCTCCTGCTTTGATTTCAAACACCATCCTCCTGACTTTGCCTTGCAGACCTTTCTCTCTGCAGCCGCTGCCTCTCAAAGAGATCTCAGCACGCCTGCCTCTAGCCTTCCCCTTTCATTCGATGTGGCTGCTACCAGCCTACAATGCAAAATAATCATGTTTTCAGCAATTCAAAGCCTGTTGATTTCTCCAAAAGACATACAGCTCACCTGCACCGTCTTCCTGCAAACGCAGCACTTCTGATGAGGTTAGACTTTGTTGGTATGGTATTTACATGATTTGTCCCCAGAGAGATACAGATCTTGATCTCCTGAAAGTGCTATGCTTTGGTTTGGTGCTGTTTAAATATGGGGATGTGGCAGGTGATGCAAATCTCATCAGTGTGAGGAACCAGCTGTAGGCAGGTGAGTGCTGCCAAGAGCAGCCTTATCAAGGTTATCAATTTGGGGGATTTTTCTTGCAGTCAGGCAAGAGATTTAGGCTGGGTATTAGGAAGAACTTCTTTGCTGTGAGGGTGGTGAGGCACCAGAACAGGTTGCCCAGAGAAGCTGTGGCTGCCCCTTCCCTGGAGGGGTTCAAGGCCAGGCTGGATGGGGCTTGGAGCAACCTGGTGTGGTGGGAGGTGTCCCTGCCCAGGGCAGGGGGGTTGGAACTGGATGATCTTGAAGGTCCCTTCCAACTCTAACCATTCTAGGATTCTAATAGTCTCCAAACCACTGTGCTGAGAGTGTTCTCCCAGCACTGGGGTCAGAGGAGACTTGATGAACACAAGGTGTTGGAGCAAGACTTACGTGTGTACGGCACAACATGTGAACCAACAGAGAAGAACATTAAACATTGGAAACTTGCACTGAGCACTAATGAAATTTGGGAATCTACCTCCTTTCCACTCCTGGAGTATCTTTAAAAATCCCATCCCTAATGAAATTCAGGTGCTAGAATTGATGAGGGTCTACAACTGGAAGGAAAATATTAATTTAGGCTCCGTAGCATTGTGCTTATTAAGCAGTTCTCTGATTTGGGGAAATATGTGCTACCTCAGGGGATTTTTTTTTTAACCATTTTTCTCCAATAGCGAGGAAAAAGTTTTTTCATTTCTTTTGTGGAGAGAGATATATACAAGCTAGGCAAGAGGAAGGCCTCAGTTCATGCAAAATGTAGGAAGATATAATGGAAGTTTCACAATACCCTTTCAAAGTACCTTAATGCACATTCGACAGACTATTTCAGCTGCTGAATTCATTCAACATTTCCCTACTTTCTGTCCAGAACTTGTGAAATACAGCGTCTTTCTGATTAGAGCACTGTCATTTACAGGTTTGACTTCAGTCATTCATTTAGCAGAAAAAAAACCCCAAAAACTCGTCCAGCCAAAGAGAATAATTTCATCCCTGTCCAGTTGGGGAAATATCTAATGGTGCTGCTTGGCCACGGCTGAAACTCGGGGCAGAATGTGCCACCTCATCTTTTATTTTCTTCTTATTCCTCCCCATTTGGAAAGTTAAACAAATTATTTTAAGAATACCAGCCTAAAGAGCTCGTTCACTGGCAGCGGGTGGAAGAAGATTTCCTGCTTGCACAGGAGATATTATTTCAGAAGGGAAGTGGCAAAAGAGACATTTATTATTCAATTGTTGGCTTTCAGGCCAACAGAGGTTCTGAAAGTTTGGGTTTCCACTCAAAAGGGAGCACTGAGTGCTGCAGGGTTTCTGCAAATGTGTCACGGGCTGCCTGGTTGGGGACTGGAATTCAAGCCAGGTCAGATGCCACTGCAAGGAAGCAGGAAAAAATTCTATCATAAAATACACACCACACCTTCTGCTCGGATTTATAAGAGATTTGGTAGAAGCCTTATGCATTCTGGTTTGTAATAATGATGAACTTTCATTCTCTTCCTCTAAACACACTGGTCAGCCAGCAAGAGCATCCCAGGGAAGAAGAGGCAGCAGCATCTCCAGAGGCTTTGTCTTTCCTGTGTGCATTAGTTGAATACACACATGAATTTAAAATAAATCTTTCAGTTTAAGCTGAAAAAGGCTAAAAAAAAAAAAAAATTAGGTTAATAATTTTGGACTCTTTCTCACAGAAAACTCTCTACTCAGAGGGGAAAAAAAAAAAAGGTACAGTCAGAAGGTAGCAAATTAGCTGTAAAGGGCAGATTTTGACCCAATAAAATCGGCGTGGCTATTTAGGAAGCAAGATTTCATTCGAGTTGCTATAGCAATTGGAACAGTTTGACAAAACCTAATGAAGGATTATGACAGAAATAGAGAAGGCTATAAGCCATCAAAAGCCATAGGAACAGAAGCTTCACAGGTTTCTGAGCAAAATCCCTCTGGAAGTACACTGATCTCCCTGGAAGATATCACACTCATTTCAAACATTTCTCCGGGGTATTCACTGAGCGATGATTGCAATACAAAACCCAGTGCCCTCTCTACTGCTAAGAGTTATTTGCGGATTTTCCCCTCTGAGAGGCACACTTTATTATTAAGTGCTTTATAATAAAAATACTTGGCAGTTGCATGGCATCTCTCATCACCGAGCAGTTCAGGTGCTGCGTGTTAACCTCCTCAAATTGGTATTAGATACATCCCGGGGACGAGTAAATGGAGCCTGAGACATTAAAGGACTTTACTCCAGCCTTTCCAGGGATGATGTGAGGATGTACACGGTGGGGAGGGTGGGGGGAGCTCTCAGATGCCCAAATAAACCTCAAGGCACATAAGCGGGGGAGGTTCCTGCAGAGCTCTTGCCCGTGCAAGGTTCCTCCATGGTGGGCTGATGCTGGAAAATATCTTCTGGGTCTGGCTGAGCTCCTGCTGTGCTGCGGTGCCTCTCCAAGGTGTAAAATCAAAGCTACTGTCCACAGAGGATGTTCTCACCCCCAACTCTGAGTGGGGCCAAAAGTGTTGCTCAGGAACTGCATAACAACATATATAAATATATGTTTATTCCATTGTATAGTGCCTAGCACAACTGCTCCCACCAGGGGAGAGGGTTTTTCCTCAGATCTGAGACAGATGAAAACTGCCTCCAGGTCAGCAGAGTACACTTAAAACAATTCCCAGCCGAATTAGTATGTACCCAGCTGGTCCAGCCTGCATCTGCTCACCCATCACAAGATCAAGAAGCCTTCAGCTCCTGGCCCATTCAAATTTTTGTTGGGTTTGCTCTGCCCTTACAGTCAGGGCTCTGATTTCCAAGGACACACACAAACCTGTAGCCAGCTCTCAGGAAGGTGAACAGCATGGATTTATAGTGCAGGATTTTTAGCAGCAGCTCTCCAGGGTTCAGAAAGGGGGAACTGCTCCATCACTGGGCAGAGCTTCCACTGGGATGGATCTTCAAAGGACAGACATTCACCCACCAGCCCTGCAGCAGGGTTGAAACTATTTTTATTTCTTTCCTAGTGACTTCTGGGTTGCATCATACACACATAAAAACTGTTTACACGTCCGTGTAAACACTAAAACCTGTCCTTCAGATGTTTTGACTGATCATAATGGAGCTAAATGGAAGATAATTTGATACCGTGAAGCCTCCAAACCCAGAAGAGCCCCGAAAGCTTCCTAGGATCGCCAAAAGGTAGCAGAAATAGTGGTTTGAATTAAAAAGCAGATTTCTTTCCAATTGGGTCAGAATTGGGCAGTCAGCTCCAGGACCGGGCACTCGGGGCTGCTCTCTGCTGTAGGACACAGTGGATAAAACAAGTTCTCCAAACATTTCTGCTAACGGCTCTATAAATGAATTTTCTCTGTTTGTTCAGATGTCTCAGTCAGCTGCTGGTGAGCGTTCAGAACGTGCCTAAGCATCAAAAAATGTATTTTGACATTAACTTTGTTTCTGGCAGAAAAACCGCAGAAACATTTAACACGTCGGAGGCCTTGAGGTGTCAAGTCCATTGGCTAACTGTGCTGGGGTGGCTCTAAATCACTTCTGAAAAATTGCTTGCAGACTGCCTTTGCCAGACAGATGCAAAAACAAACAGAGGAGGTGCTCGCCAGTGTCAGGGCGGAGGGCACACAGAGCCCAGCACAGTCCCTTTACTGATGGCTGTATTAAGCCTGCAGTAATCATAGAATAGTTAGAGTTGGAAGGGACCTTCAAGATCACCAAGTTCCAACCCCCCTTCCATGGGCAGGGACACCTCCCCCCACCCCAGGTTGCTCCAAGCCCCATCCAGCCTGGCCTTGAACCCCTCCAGGGATGGGGCAGCCACAGCTTCTCTGGGCAACCTCTTCCAGTGCCTCACCACCCTCACAGCAAAGAAGTTCTTCCTGATATCCAATCTAAATCTCCCCTCTTACAATTTAAAACCCTTCCCCCTTGTCCTATCACTCCCCTCCCTGACCAAGAGTCCCTCTCCAGCTCTCCTGGAGCTCCCTTCAGATCCTGGAAGGCTGCTCCAAGGTCTCCCCGGAGCCTTCTCTTCTCCAGGCTGAACAGCCCCAGCTCCCTCAGCCTGTCCTCACAGCAGAGGGGCTCCAACCCTCTAATCACCTTCGTGGCCATCCGCTGGACCTGTTCCAACAGTTCTATGTCCTTTCTTTGTTGAGGACTCCAGAGCTGGACACGTCCCACTTAAAGCAAAGCCACCAGCCTGATAGGTACTATGGCTTTAACTGCATTCAAGGAATAAAGATCTTGTTATGTGATATGGAACATGATTGAGGATGAAATTCTATCTTACTATCATCCTGCCTTAAATGCTTTAGAACCAGATAAAGTAATGAAATTTTAACTTTTAAATGAAGGAGCTTTGTCTCACTGCCCCATTCCACTGGTTTCCTATGAACCTTGGGATCCTACCTGCAGGCCTTACCTTGTGTTTGCATGCAAATCTGGATGGAAACACATCTGGAGTTCACACCCAACATCAGCCAGTCCCTCCTTTCCTACCAAAAAAAGCCATCTGAGTTGACCCCCCCACAACACACCGTTTCATGGTGGGGGGAAAAGATGAGCAGGATCTGCCCACCATGTACCAGCCTGACCCATGAGGCTCTGGGATGAGCAAGATGACGGAGATGTCATTTCTATTGGGTTTTGGATTCAGGCCATCACCAGCCAAGCTGGCAAAACCGGAGCACCACCAAAGTAGCATGTTGGGATACTCTCCTGTCCGAGAAAAGCCTCCACCAACCTCCAGCAACAAGAGTATGGTTCAAAACCACTTCCCAGTGCTCCCCCCGTGCACCGCAGCTCGTCCCTCCACTGTGGCAGCCAACGAGGACCTCCCCACAGGGACACATTTCTGCTTCCCCCTAGACCTGAAGAAACCCTGGTTTAAATTCAGAAGCACGAGCTTTTAATCTCCCTCCAGAAAGTTTTTGCTGCTGTTAACTCTAATAACTCTGGCTGTTTCTCTTTGTCATATCAGATGGCTAATCCCTCTATCAGGTTGGAGTCCTCAGCCTAAATGCTGCGCCGTGGCATTCCCGCTTAGCATTTAGACTAAGGCCTCGGCGCCGATAGGGGGATTAGACGTTTTACATTGCCATGTTCCATATTCTAATACATTCGAGGTCAGAAAACGATTTCCTTTGTGCGCTTTTGGATTGCTGCCTTTCAGATGCAGTGAAAGCTGCTTCGTACACGTACAAAGAGATGAAGAAAATGGCATTTCCCAGCAGATGCGAGCGTATAATGCACTCTTGAGCAGAAAACAGAGAGGAAAACACATGCTTTCCAGCTTGCATTATTCATTCAGCTTTAACTCTCGCTCCTGATACCCCCTGCAAACACAGGCCGGTGTGGGAAGGAGCTCCTTCTGCCTGTTTGTCTGAGAGTATCGCAGTCCCTCCAGCGCGGCTCAGCGGTGAATGCCACTTTTGGGAAGTGACCGTTGATAATTGATGAGTTTCCAATAAAACCTCCCCTGTTCAAAAACAAGGTGATAACCTTAAAAGAGGTCCATAATCTAACCTTTTCTACAGAAAGACACTTAATACATGCAACGCATGATCAAGACCTGAAGAAGATGCAAAATTATAGGGTTGTGTGCTGATGATCTGCAATATTTTGTACAGAGAGATTACCATTTGGGTATCAATTATAATATCCTTCTGGCAGGATATACTCTTTTTTTTCCTTTCTGAATGAAAATTTTTACACAACTATTACTAAAAAAAAAAAAAAAAAAAAAAAAAGAGAAAGGAATGTCTTCAGTTGGATGAGCTATGAGCTACAGTTCTGCATTATAACCCGTTTCACTTTTAACTTCTTAAATGATTTTGTATTTGGTGCAAGGTCTCTTCAGGACATTTGCAAACAGAGTCTAATACCCAACACCGAGTTATCCTGATAGCACAAACACATTTCTATTATGGCATGAGGCAATTTGAAGAAACAAACAAAAAAAAAAATAGTAAAAAGAAAAGAAAAACTAGCGATAAGGGGAAAGAGATCTTGGTTTCTTTTCTTCAAAGGGATGAGGAAGGGAACTTTTCCAATGCTTGAGGGAAGTGAACTCAGCATGTGAAGTTTTTAGGTTGTTCCAAGCATGTTAGTGATAAAGAATGAAAAATATGTGCACTGACTTCTCTGCAGGAAAGTAAAAAACCACAGAGCTGGTCCCGGGTCTGCTCTAAGGAGGCTCCTGGTGGAGCAGAGTCAGGCCCCAGCCTGCTCCGAGTGCTTTGGTAATGGTGAAAATGGAAACTATGGATTCGAACTTCAGAATAGGCTAATGCAAAATACATACACGCTTTGGGAACTCAAATCTAAACACAGTTTTCATTTTGCTTTCATCTAATGCTTAACCTCCTCAAAACTTATCATTTTAGAGCAACAGGGACCTGATTATGCTGGAGAGAAGTAACTGCAATACTGCAAAAACCACCTTTTTGCTTTTTGGGGTTGAGGGCAAATTTGGATAAGGATTTGTTAGGAGTCATTACCAAAAGATAGAGGTTTGAAAGAAATGAACAAACCAAATTAATCTGAAGCCCTACAAGCTGACACACAGCTCTGCTCTGGCTATGGGAACACCTTCTCCACTCCACTAACCAGAAACCAAAGGGAAGTCAAGAGGCGTTGCCGCTCCACTCCATTTCTTCTGGTGCCCAGCAGTGATTAATGAGAAGTTATTTGCCTGCAGAAACAGCAATGCATTTCTCCACTGATAAAGTGCCTGGGTGTAAAGCAGGTGAGCCAACATGCAAGCAAGAAAAGTTTGGGCATGACAGGGGCTCCCCAAGCAGCTATTCTCCCCGCAGCCACTTGCCAAGCTTCTCTCTGCTCTTAATGTTCACTCCTACATTTTCCATGTGTTCAGGATCACCACGGAGTGACTGGCTACAATATGTTTGGCACAGTCTGGAGTAGCTGCGGTCACACCATTAGACTGTCATTTTCTGAGAACTTCAAAACAGCCCCAGAATAAAGAAAAAATAGCATTTGGGGAAGTCTTTAACATATGCAGGAGGAAATTTTAAACATATGGGCTATCAAATGCATTCAAGATGTGTTAAAACCCATTCGGTGATCCCCAGTCAGTTATTGCATAAGACTTTGTCAGACGAAGGAGGTAGGTGCCCTTTTCAGTCTCACATCTAGTCCAGGGGCACTTCGTCTGCAGGAGAAAAGATTAGAATCCACCTCATCTAAATGGCATTCATTAATTTACTGTCTGGGAACCTGAACAGTCAGCAACTCACCTTTGGGATTTCTCATCTTTGGTTGTGCTACTAGATAATATCCATTTGCTACTAAAGAAAAGAAAAGAAGAATGATCAAAATATATATTTAATATAACTTCACATGCAAGGAGAGCTGCTTCATCCATCCTGTCTTGAAAATGAAAGCCCTAGCACTGTTGATTAGGTACTGTTGATTATATTATCCCACTGGGAGACAGAAATAAACTTGAATGCAGAAGCTTAAATCACCACTTGCAATTTACTAAAACAAAACAAAAACTGAAAGAAATGCTGTATCTTCTCTTTTTATAGCAATATCCAATGTAAAAATGACGACACTGGCAATTCACTTCTATGAATGAGTAACCAATGATAGTAGATCTTTTGTAATACCAAAATTTGTTATGGAAAACCATAACATTTTTTCCGCTGAGAACTAAAGTGACTCCTATTGTCTTAAGTATCACAGTGGATCATGAAAATTATTCGCTTGAAGGGTGAAACTAATGAGTGGCTTGCAAGAGCGTAGTCCTACCTCTTTCCTGTAGCACAAGCCCAAAGAAAGACATCCTCGACTTTATACAACAGGCAGCCAGAAAGCCAACCCCATCCTGGGCTGCATCAAAAGAAGCGTGACCAGCAGGTCAAAGGAGGTGATTCTCCCCCTCTACTCTGCACTCATGAGACCCCACCTGGAGTCCTGTGTCCAGCTCTGGAGTCCTCAACACAGAAAGCACATGGACCTGTTGAAACAGGTCTAGAGGAGGGCCATCAAGATGCTCAGAGCACTGGAGCCCCTCTGCTGTGAGGACAGGCTGAAGGAGCTGGGGCTGTTCAGCCTGGAGAAGAGAAGGCTCTTGGGAAACCTTAGAGCAGCCTTCCAGGNTGGAGCAACCTGGTGTGATGGGAAGTGTCCCTGCCCAGGGCAGGGGGGTTGGAACTGGATGATCTTTGAGGTCCCTTCCAACTCTAACCATTCTAGGATTCTCACCAAGTCTTCAAGAGGCTGGAAATATGAAATTTAATGTCACTTGTAGATTATTAATAAGTAACTTGGAGAAGTTGCTCAGCCTTAGCATTTCAGTCATCAACTTCAAAACAGAGAGATGTTTCCTTTCAGATTCACCCCATTCCTCTATCTTAGACTTTGTTTTTTTCCTAGGACTTACCATCTCCACCTGGTAGCGGGCAAATGCATATTCTGCTGCACTAGATATTATCCCTTGCCCTTCAGCTCAGCTCAGCTCCGAGTGCTCTCGATGATCACTTCAAAAACCAGCTACAGCCTTGATGTCAGCACTAGTGAAATGAGGAAGAGAAACACAATTCTGAATTTCTCCAGAAGCACACCTGAGGTTCGCTACTGGAAACACGATTCTGCCCTTGGAAAGACTCACAAACCGATTCATGAAGCTGCCTGTGGGGAGTGCACCCCTCTGGTGGGTGCTCCCCTTCCGAAAATAAAATAGAATATGACAAGGGGAATAGGGGCAGTGACCAGGCATGGTGATTTAAAAGAGAAAAAAAAAAAAACAACCAACCAAATAAACAGAAAAAAATGGTTTCTCAGAGGAAACACAGTCGTGTTGGAACTTCAGTCTCTAGGGGTAGCAATCCCTTTGCAGGTATTTCCCATTGCAACCACCTCCCATCTCTCTACATAGGTACCAGAAAATAAAGAATCTTCCAGCAAACAGCATGCAATTTCTGCCAGGTTGTCTTCCCCGGGGAGAACAGCTGGGATTTGATATACTTCGGCGAGCATTTGCTTTACAAGGTTCATTAAGACTTACAGAGAGTGCATAAAAGTTTGGGTTTCACCTCTGGCAACCTGCTCACAGGCATCACTGGTCCCCGCTGGGCTGGGAGGAGGGAGCAGCCGGTGCTGAGCCTGGCCAAAGGCTCTGCAACGCTCCCGGGAATCCCCAAGAAATGGGATGAGCTGCATGGATGGACCAGGAGGCACACGTGGGATTTTGAACACTGCTTGTGAAGGACAAAGAGAATTCAGAGACTGTATGAAAAGGAAAAGTAGAAGGTCAGCAGGACACTAAGATAAACATTAAGCAACATTCAAATTAAATGAAGAGGAAGAAACCCTAAACAGCAGCAGCACCTTTAAACAGATGGCCATGGTAGAAGTAGTGTGCTGCTGTAAGGAAGCATCAGAGCGCCATGGCTGTTCCTTTTTGCAGTAATATTTGTTATTCAGCCCATTCCTGAAGCCCATAACCTCTGAATTGCCTTTGCTTTTAAGGCATCTCTTGGGAAAGGTGTTGGCTGGGCACCATGCTGGGCATCCCCACCCGCTCCCTGCCTGTCCACAGGACTGGGGCTCCTCCTTCGCTAGTCGAGGAGCATCCCCATCAGTAGCATCCCCATCAGTAGCATCCCCATGGGACAGAGCAAGTTTCATGAGTGCCAGGAGCCCATCCCTGTAGCCACAGTCCAGCTAAAGGGTCTTGCTCTGTTTTATAAAGGGAGCATCTCCGCTCGCCCGGCGCTGCTCTCATGCTCGGAGGGGCTGCAGATGAATTTCCATGTCTACGCTTGCAAAGAGAAGAGAGGCCTTTTCTTTACCTTGCCCTTTATTCTATGAAATGCATTGTGCTCACAGAGATAAATCTGACCACTTGCTGAATTTAAACTTGCTGTTTTGGTCTGCTTATTTAGTCTGTCATCCTCATATCCACTCACCATGTTTTTTCCTACTTGGCCAAGTGTGCTCAATGCAGGTTTGACTAAAGGTCGTGTATACAGGAGCTGCTGGGCTCATCTGAACCCAACCCTACAGCATGTCCCCCACCAGCAGCTTTCGGGATAGTCTATGATGTCCCCATCACAGCCTTGTGAGGGGTGGGGGGACATCCCCCTCCATCCCAGGCAGTCAGCCACCAGCTCGTATCAACCTGCAACTGGAAGATTAATATACGGAGAAGACATTTTTAAGGGTAAAATAAGAACTCTCACAGTCAGTGTCACAGTTCTTACACAGCCGAGCTCTCCACTGATGAAGGCTGAGGAAGCAAAGCGTAGGACGAGACCTTGAGTGGAGAAGACACTTTAAAAAGTCACATCTAATTGAAACCCTTGGAAGTCCTTCAGTTTGTAGAAGTGGGCCACATTTTCCCAACACTGAAAACAAGAGCTATGTAGTGGAAGCATGAAATTTAACACTCAGAAGGAGGACTATAACATACAGTAATTGCAGATACAGATTTCCTTGGAAAAGCTGAGCCAGAACAATGGTTTCCTCTAGGAGCTTCTCCTCCAGACCACCGGGTGGATCTGAGACTTGTAATTGAAAATGCCACAGTTTCTGGATGTTAGTATGATTCCCACCAAGTGATTCAAAACACCACATGGTTCACAAACAAATATTAAATATTCAGCTGGACCAAGGAATTTTGTGAGGGAAACCAGGCAAACAAATAAAATGCTTAGAGCAGGAAAACCACAGATGTGTTCCAGGATAAGAAAGACCTACCTGGCCTCGGGGCTTCCATATGCCAAAGTAATCGTTGGCCAAATTAAGGATGAGATAAAGTTAAAACACCTTGAGAAAGCTGTTTCCTTCTGCAGGGACCATGGGAAGACACTGTGGCTTTTTGCAGCCATCCCAGGCGCAATCCAAAAGGTGTTTTCATACCGGTTTCCTCGTGAGTTAGATTTATGATTCCTCCTCAGTGATGCAGAAAAACAAGGATAGCTGGTCACTAGCTAAACCCAACCACTCCCAGTAAATTTGCTTGTCAGTACTGGAAACCAGCAAGAAGAGAAAGAGGTTGTCCTGTTTGGGACTGGAGCAGACAAATTCCATCCAGCGCATACTGTCCATGTCCACTGTTTCTCTGCTCTCACCTGTGTTCAGAGCAATTTATGCCTCATCACCCCATCGCTCCCATTTTTTTGGACCCATTGGAGGCAATAATTTTTCCATGCCCTGACCAAGGTGGGGCCCATCTTGGCCACCCTCCAGCCTTTAACATGACACAGGAGAGTTTAATAACAATCAGCAACCTCCAGTGAAACACCATTGCCCGCAAATATCCTGGTGAATCGCCCCTCAACGTACACGAAGTCAGGAAAAGGAAACACAAACAAGAAGCTTTACGGCAGGACAAACCATGTCCCATATTTTTTGAATGTGCTTCATGTTATAAATCACCCACGGAGGTGATAAATGTGTGCACTTAAAACAAAATACAGGCTCTGCTCAATGGGACTGTTCAGCATAACAAAGCTGCCTGAGGGCAGCTAAGCTAAAAGAAGTGGATTGCTCTTATTGGCATTTTCCATGGCCTCGATGAGCCTGCAGCAGCAGCAGGGTTTCCCAACCCACCGCTCGGTTTCTGCTGTACCCTGCAAGGTCTCCCCTCCACATTGGAGACCCAATGGCTGGGCACGTCCTTCCTCTGTGCCAGGGCCGGGCGGTGGAAAGGGGCTGTTGTCCTTGGCATGTGATGCTCACCCCCAGCACGGGCTCGGCAGAGCTTATTCCAGGCTGTTAGTGACACTTGTCCTTCTGTCACACTGCCTGCCTTACTAGCACCTTCATCTCATTACCGGGAAGGTTACATTTTACAGGAAAGATAATTATCCGCTTCTGTCAGCTGCTGTTTGATTTCTGTATTCCGTTCCAGCGAGATTTTTCTTATAACAATGTCTTTGCTAATGGACAGTCCTGCCTGCTGCCCATTTATAACACCTTTCCTATTATACCTGCGAGACAAGGTCTGACACCGCACAACAAACATTGCTGAATTAAACCTTAGCTGTAAAATAAGCAAGCCTTATTATACCCAATTTTACAGTTGGGTAAACTTACATACTGGAGACATTTAAATGACTTTCCACGGCATTACAGAATGAGTCGGAGAAGGAACAGAGCCTAGAAAAGTCCAGCTCTCAGTCACTCATCCCGGGGCCCCCCCTTTGAGAAAGCAAATTTATTAAGCATGTGGTTAATGTTAAGCTTATGAGCAAGGGGGTATTAAGCCATTACAAAGCTCCCTTCCTTCAACATGCCAAAAACCTGCTGCCAGCCAGCAACGGCAGGATATTAATCGTGCCTTCCACCATCCCCACGGTCAGAAGGCAGCGGTGATTTATCGCTTTGCAGCAAAAGGATGTGACATTCACGGCTTCTGACACAGAAGCGGAGGAAAGCACGCTGGGTCAGGGGACATCTGGGGCCCATTTGACCCCAAAACTTAGAGGAAAGCTGGGGTAAACCAAGCAGGGTGATAAAAAGTGATATGGTTGTCAGAAGCAAGAGAGAACAGTTTGCAAAATTCAGGTGTCCCTTAGAGGGATGCCAGCCATCCCAGGATGGGCTTTCCATTAGAAAGCATCAGTCTCTGATGATCAGCTGGCTAATCTGGTGTAGGCACCGATGGAGGTAACCACACAGAGGTGACAGTCACGTCTGTGGTGGCCTTGGACACTTCACGAGCCAGAGGGCAGCTCAGTGGTGGAACCAAGCCTGAACCCTCAGGAGTGGAGCAGAAAAACTTACTTCTTCATACTCCCCCCTCTGCAAGGGAGTATTATTATTTATTATTATCATCATCATCATTATCATTATTATTATTGTCATTATTATTTTTTCCTTTACCATCCTTTCTGGTTACCTGGCTGTTGGTAAACAGTGCCCGATTCATCCTCTTTGTTTCTTTCCATAGCGCTGCTGTTTCCCCGTTTGCACATCACAGGTCACAGGAGTTGTGATCATGTTGGGTTGTCCTTAGTGGCCGGAGGAAGCAGCAGGAGCTGGTGGAGGAGAGGAGAGGGTTTTGGTCAGTGGTAACCAAGGCAAATGAATAACTCCCCAGAGAATTCCACTACATGCAGGTGGCTACAATGGAAGGATGCTGGGACTCAGGGGTGTGATACAGGATTTTCGGGGGTTATGGGGCAGAGCCCACGGGCTGGTTAAAAAGGCAGTTGAGGAAAATAGTGAGGAACTTGAAAGGGAAATTATTCCAAACTTCAGAAACTGAGTCACCGGTGTATTTGGAAACTCCTCGCGATGGGAAATTGCTCTTCAGCTTAACCTGGAATTTACCATCAGACGACACGTGTGGAACCGTGCCCTCACACCTCATTTTAGCAATAATTAATAACTTGAGAAATCGGGAAAACAAGAACTAATTAAGCACTAAGAGAAGGGAGGCCACTGTACGACTGGAGCAGGAACGCCAGGCAGGACTAGGAAGGGAGCTGGGACTTTGGTAACAAATTCATCCTTCAAGTCGTCCCCTCTACGCCAGAGCCCAAGCCCAACCTCTCGTCTGTGAAACACTTGAAAAGAGGTCGTGGCCCAGGAGCAGCGTTCCTTTCCCCTGGCTCTAGCTTACTTTTGCTGCCCTAATTGAGTTTTTGTGCTGAAAATACATTTCTTCCGGAGGAACAAGAAGAGGGTAGGACAAACCCTGGCTGCCTTCCAGGTAGCTCTCGTCATTGCAACATCGTCCTGAGATTTAGACCTTAAAATGAATTATAAATGGACCGATTTTGCACTGCTTAATGGAGGCTTGTACAAGGCAGAGCGGAGATTCCAGGTCTCCTGCCAGCTGGGACAAACGCCTTAGAGGTACCGTGTGTCTCATAACCTGGGAAAAACTCCTTTGGGATTCCTTGTCAGTAAATTCAAGGTGCCCACAAGCCAGATAATCTTTCTCATGCTGGATTAAGCCCAAAATATGCCCAGTGGTCAGTGTGGAGGGAGGGAAGGGAAAGAGAAAAAGAAAGAGAAACCCCACTTTGATTTTTAACCAAACCCAAATGTTGGCGGGCAAAGGAGACTTACGCAAGCATCGGTCTGGAACTCTCTTCTTTCCATGACACTTGCTGAGCTGGGTTTAAACCAACATCTCCTGGAGTTTGTTGCCCAGCAGGACCATTTGGGATGGGTGAGGGCACTGGCAATGCGTTTAACAAGGCTGCATCTTCCGCCTGGATCCCTCAGCGCTCGTCATTCCCACGAACTTCCACCAGACCTGTGAGACCAGCACTTCAGAAGTAATCATGCATAAGTTATTCAGCCAAGGACAGCAGCCCATCAGGCGGGACGGAGTCCTTTCCTCCCTCCCATTTCAGCAGCTGCTGAGGAAGGACAAACTCTTTGCTCACCGAAACACCCGGGGGAAAAAAAACCTCTCCTTGCTTGGTCCATCCCGTGCAGGAGCTGTGACTCTAAAACTTCCTCCACACCCGTTGCACAGGGACAAAGGAAGGAGCTAAATTGCATCACGGGAACTTTTACAGCCAGAAAAAAGCAAGCGCATGACGGTACCGCCGCAATTTCAGCCGCTCCCCGGTCTCCACAGCATATGGTCTGATGGTGCTATTCCACTTGCTGGCCCTGGGAGAGCAGTTTGGAACGGAGAGAAATAGCATGGTACATTTGAGTTTATGGGGTATTAAAGGGGCTACAGCGAATGGTAGCCAAGGCACCGAAGTGAATTATTTATAGTGCAATTGCACTTTGTCCTAAACTACCCTTCAGACGGGTCAGGCGTCGGACACTCACCTTAAGGTCTTGTTAAATCCCCAAAAAGCCCAGGCTGTATCCCACAATGCAGATACCCCAGTTTTAGATTAAATTTAAGTAAAATTCCTTCAAAAACTCTGACAATGACATGACTCAGTCCTGGGGTCAGGGGCAAACACAGATTTTTACGTAAACCTCCCTTCATCTAATTTTTTCCCCATTTGGGGTGGAATCTCCTCACGTAGCACAATCTCTATATTTTCAAAATGTTAGGACAAAGACAGGCTCCCTTTCTTTCCCCGGCAATACTGAATATAAGAGTAAGCCAAGGGATATTTCAAGCTCAGGTACCGGCTGGGTCCATGAAAATCTAATTTGCACAGAAAAATGGCACCAGTTCTGCACTGCAGAGCGCTGCAGTGATTTGCTGCATCACTTTTATGCTGTTGCGATGTAGACCTTGTGGTTTGCAGGAAAAAAAAAAAAAATGTTAGCCTTCCCAGGGTGGCAATGAAGGTTTTCGGTTAGAGGAGATCTCCCCCAGCCCATGCAGAACCCAGCCACTGCTCAGCCCTCTTTTTCTGGGGAGGAGGTAGGGTTTGCTTTACCCGGGCTGGAAGGAAAAACAAAACCTAGGAAAGGAATCGGTGCTCTCTGTGAGAGTACTAAAGAAAAGGGAGCAGAACAAACCCTTAAGCATAGTCTGGCTAAAATTCTTCAGGAAACACTAATATTAAAAACCTATTCCTTAACCTTCGTTTTCTATCTGGTTATTGCTGGTAACGGCTTGTCTCCCAGCCCCACAGACAGATGTTTGGGATCCTTTCTTCGGGGGGCAGTTTTGTGGTTAGAAGAAGCAGTTCAATATTGGAGAAGAGCTAGAAACCACTGCTGCCTCCCTTGTCCTTGGCTTCCTGCACAAAACCCCACCCCAGACACTCGATACCCAGCTCCAGGAATGCAAGTAGCCACCTGGCCACCTTGGCCACCGGGCTCTCACACCATGGAAAGCTGGAACCCTGCTAATTCCTGGTGATGAGGAGCCGCCGAGCTGCACGTTCCTCCTCTGCCCTGGCCATAAGCAAGCAGAGCAGAAACACTGTCTCGGCAGCAAACTAATGGGTGCATATTTTTATGAGACTTGATAGCACTTTAATTGATTTTATTGCAATTTATGGCATTTGCATAATGATGTGAGTCAATACGAAGATAGTGAAGCAGGAGGTTATAAAAAGCATTTCAGAGTGTTGTTCTCTGGGAGCTGAGTCCAGTTCCAGTATTTTAACATTTCAGTTTTCTTATTATTTGGTAACACAGTTGTTTTGGATAATTTTCTGAGGCAAGAAGCAGCATTCTGACAACAAGCTGACTAGCAAGAGCATCTAGCCGTGCTACCTAGGAAATATCTGATATCATCAACTGATTGAATCGAATCTCTAATTACAGGGTTTTCAAATGAAGAAATCAATTTATGTTGTTAAATCCATCCATGAAGGGCTTCTCAATCAAACTAACAATCTTGCTTGGCTGATAGTTGCAGAAGAGGTACCGACTCACTGCATGGCTCCTTTTTACTTTGCTTTCCCTGATTCAGCAGTTGCAGGTGGTGCCAGCGTCCTGCTCCACCAGCTTTGCCCTGCTCTTCCAGAGGGGACACTCCCCATCTTATCATCCAAAGCACAAGACTCAAAGATGATGAACGGGCCGGTATTACGACTCAAATGCAACTAAAGAAAATCTCGCGAGCAATTCCTTAGATCAAACATCCCCTCTACTCTGCACTTGTGAGAGCCCACCTGGAGTCCTGTGTCCAGCTCTGGAGTCCTCAACAAAGAAAGGACATAGAACTGTTGGAACAGGTCCAGCAGAGGGTCACCAAGATGATTAGTGGGCACAGGCTGAGAGAGCCAGGGCTGTTCAGCCTGGAGAAGAGAAGGCTCCAGGGAGACCTTCGAGCAGCCTTCCAGGATCTGAAGGGAGCTCCAGGGGAGCTGGAGAGGGACTCTTGGGAGGGGAGTGACAGGACAAGGGGGAAGGGTTTTAAATTGGAAGAGGGGAGATTTAGATTGGATATTAGGAAGAACTTCTCTGCTGTGAGGGTGGTGAGGCACTGGAAGAGAGAAGCTGTGGCTGCCCCATCCCTGGAGGGGTTCAAGGCCAGGCTGGATGGGGCTTGGAGCAACCTGGTGTGGTGGGAGGTGTCCCTGCCCAGGGCAGGGGGTGGAACTGAACAATCTTTGATGTCCCTTCCAACTATAACCATTCTATGATTCTATGATTATGGAAGAGCTTAGACACCAAATGAATGCAATGGGGATCCATTTGAATGACAGGCTTGTAGGTAAGTAAATATAAGATTATCATCACTATTAGGGAGGACTTTTCCAGCACTGGTAGCACAGCAGTCATGATCTATAACTGCATTAAAAGCAGCACTCAGTAAACAAAGCTTGGCCAGCATCATGCAAAGTGACTGCTGTGGATGGGAGCCTTGCCCACAGACACCTCATCTGATGGACCTTTCTGCCGTGCCAAAAATCAAGCAGCCCCGTGAAGGAGAGGTTTCCATCACGCATTACGATGCACTGGCTTCACTCCATTTGCTATCAACAGGACTAAACCAGGAGATTTTTCATGTTCTTCTAATAGACTCCAACAAATGTGAACTGTTGGAATGAGAATTCTAGTTATAACAAATGTGAAAAAAAACCCTGTAATTAATGCTCTTTAAGAAACTTGTAGAACTAATTGGACTACCTTTCAGCATCTTTACATCTTCATATACTATTGTTATTATTGTATTTATTATTGTTAAATTAAATATCATCCTTTCTAGACCCTCCTGCTTCACTAGATCCCGTCCCACATACAAATACCAACAGGCCAGATTTTCAGCTAACAGCCCAGGGACTGCTATTTTAATAACAGCAACTGCAGAAATTAAAGTAACGCAACATGAAAGACGACATAGGAATTCATCAGGTCCAAATCAAACCCAAGTCACTGTTTGCTTACTCAAATGCATAAATGCTGGTTTGGTGCTAATAGTGAGCAGCTAGGATGTGGCATCCTTTGGAAGTAAAAGCAGCAAAATCAATCCTTTGCTGGCAGAGTCCTTTTTTGAGTTCCTCCATCACTAGAATGACACCCGAGAAACACTAACCCACGGTTTGCTCTAATGGCAAAAGGCCACGTTACCACTTTGCCCAGTTTGTCCCACCAGGTGGCCACTCATACGCGGCTCTTGGGAGGACAACACGCAATCCCTCCCTTCTGACCCACTCACCTATTTCTGCTCCTGCAGCTTCATCTGGTCACAGGCTGCCTCAAACACAGCTGTCATCTTAATTAATTACAGAAATTGAGTAAAGCCCAGAACAAATACTAGTCAATACTTGGACTTTCTTTCAACCGACACTCCAAAACCACTTTTAATTTAATAATCCTCCCAGCAGCCGTGTGATCTAAATGGGTTTCATTACACTCCTTCTCCAGATGAAAAGCACAGGGACAATAAAATAAAGTCACGATCCCCCTGGCTGCAGGTGAGGTCATCTGGCAGGAGGGAAGCTGAGGTAAAAAGCAGAAACCCTGACCCAGGGGGAGGGAAAAATCCCATCCATAGCTCCGAGATGGGAACATTTCTCCTTCCTGCCCCCTCAGAGTGGACAAAAGACTCAAGTCATTCCATGCTGTGATGGGTGTGCAGGCACTCTGCGAGATAAAATTACATCTACAGATGGTTGAGACAAAAAAAACCCACATGGCTAATTTTAGCCTAGACAGAACCCTGTGTATGTATCTGGGGGAATCAAATTAGATGCACTTTATGTACTTTCTAAATTATCAAGAAGAGCTTGCTCCATAAATAAATATCAGCCAAAACCTAATTTTATGCTCTATACGATGCAGTTCAAGATTTAAGCTTTTTTTATGAAATATCACAAGTAGCAAAGCAGCCTCTTTCTTTTTGTACATCCACACAGACACATTTAGAACTGGGCATTTTTTGTCTGTCTTACAAAATCCCATTATCCCACAGTAATGTGTCCCTAGTACCCTTTATAGATTATTTTTCTGCTTTTCCAATTCTGTTAAATAATTAGTGGTAATTGCCCTAAGCAAATGGTTACCAAGCAATCCAATACTGGCAGTAAGCAATTTGTGCTTTTGAGATGCCCTTGTCTTCACATGTTTGTGTCGGTGGAAGCCAGAAGAGGACAGCCAATGTGAACCTGCACCCCTCCCTAAGATTCGTGGAAGCGACTAGCAGGAGGATTTGCAGCAAACCCTACTGGTTTTGGCATAGGTGCCACTGGAGAAAACGAGAGAAGGAGGGTTGGGGTGAAAGATGGGGCAGTCCAGCTCCGTCATGTTCTGCTGCTGGGGCCAGGGAAGAGGCAGAGGCACCATCGTCCTCTGCTGCCTGCCAGGAAGTGGTGGGTTGTCCTCCATCACCAAATTTGTGCCTGGTGGGGCTGGACAAGCCCCAAGTCTATGGAGAAGAGTTAAGTTGGTAGGTAAGAGGGTAGAAAAGACCATATACCTATAAATACTTAAAGTATGGGTGTCAGGAGGATGGGGCCAGTCTTTTTTCAGCTGTGCCCAGGGACAGGACAAGAGGTAACGGGCACAAAGTTGAAGTTCCATCTAAACACAAGGAGGAACATCTTCACTTTGAGGATGGCAGAGCCCTGGAACAGGCTGCCCAGAGAGATGATGGTGGAGTCTCCATCTCTGGAGACATTCAAAACCTTCCTGGATACATTCCTGTGCAACCTGCTCTGGGTGGACCTGCTCTGGCAGGGGGGTTAGACTGGGTGATCTCCAGAGGTCCCTTCCAATAGTTCTGTGATTCTGCAACCATACTCTTGGGAAGCAGCACCACAAGGGACATCTGCAAGAGAACATCTCCAGAGGTGACAAGGAGGAGGAGAGTGGGAAGAAGTTGTCTCTGGAGAGAGATGCTTTGCATCCTTCAGCATGAGCAACCGCTGAGCTTTCCAAAGCAACCAAGAGAGCTTCCAACCTACACACTTATTTCTCAAAATATCAGGTTCCCTGTTACTGACTGAAAAAACAGCGCTGTGGTTCTCCTCTGCAAACCCACCTCTTGTCAGCCTGAAATGTCTTGGTTTAACATTTTATAGTACTTACTTGCACAAGCTAAAAATACAAACAAACCGGTATCTTTTAGTGAGAGCTCCAGTGCGCTGTGCTTACCCCGAGCACACTGAACCACGAAACACATGGTATGTGAGAAGAAAACCAGAGATTTATTCTGCACATGGCATCGCCATCCTGCACATGGTGCACTGGCTCCCGGTTACACAGCCCAGGACCGACTGCATTGGATATTTAATGAGCCCAAATGTTCATTGTCAACCATCTGAGATTTTCAAGCCAGCTCCTTGGAATAGCAAAAAAACAACATTAAAAGCTATTAAGCCGTTACGCCGTCGCATACAATGCAAGAAATTCAGGCTTACCTGGAATAATCTCTTCTCTGGGATTAATTATTTTTATAATGGACAGTGATCTTCGGGTTCGCTCTCAGCAGTCAGCGGGTGTGAATGGTAAGTGCCGCCTCTTACACTCCAGACAAAAGGCAATTTGCAGCTTTTACACAGTGGTATGTGGAATAATGATACTGTTTACGCTATTCCGTACCTTTCATATGAAGAAATTGAAGCTCTTTGCGCACAGTAACTCTTAAAAATCCCCCCCGTGTGGGACACTTTGCGGTCAAGTGAGGCGAAAGCTGGGCTCAGCTTCTCCAGATAAGGCTGCTGAAAGCGATGGTGACCCCGCTGTGATGAGAAGTTTTGATGCCAAATCATGGCTCGGGCTCCTGCGACAACTTTTACAATAATGCACGCCCTTCATTTACTGCCATTATTGTATCCATACCAACACATATTTAACAGTCAATTTTTCCAGTTGTACAAGTTTCCCATTTCACACATTTTAATGGTTTACTAAAACTTACTAGTACTTACTCTGGATTTCCAGCACTGCCCTGTGCTACTCTTATGTATGTTTTGACCCTTCAGCTCTTCGGAGATGAAAATCAAACCCTTTTAAATCTACTGAATAAATTACTGTCTTTATTATAAAGATATGACTAATATAATCCCAGTCAATTCAGAAGCATTGCTCACGGCACCGCTTCTGGATCAAAATAAATGTTCAAACAATTTCCATACTTCAGCATAGTGATATCTCCGTGATGCATCATCCTGGATCCACATAATTATGAAGTAAAACTAAAGTGTATTTTAAAAGACCTTTTTCTCATTTCTCACATATGTGAAAGTCTCATCCCTCATTCATGCACGATCCCTGTAATTGCAGAAGTGGCATTGTAGCATTGCTGCTTTGACAGCATATTCTAAGCAATTTTTCATTCGCAGGGAGATTTCTTTCTCTTTTAATTTATTTTTTTTTAAGTAAGACAAACCTAATAACCCATTACACATTGCTTCTAGCAACATCCAAAACGCTCAGTAACAATTAAAGAGAAGAGCACTCCCAGCATCGCTGCGGCATCCACCAAAGCAGAGATACCGAGAAGGGAAGGACCTGGGTTAAAGACAACCAGCCTTCCCCAAGCTCAGATCCCACCTCAAGGGCAAAGCAACCACACCACTGATTGAGACAAGAAAAAAACCCGCAGAAATAAGAGGGTGGAGAGGCACTGCAAGGTGCCCCCAAGGGCAGGCCTGCCCCGGGAGCCCACCAGGGTTGCTTGGCGAGGCCATCGCTTCTCTCCCACCACATCCCTCCCTCCTGACGTTTCTTCTTCCCTTCTGCACACTGATTGCTCCTATCCATCTTAACCTCCTCTTGCAGAAAGGCATCAGAGCTGAGGGGTGTCAGGATTTGCCTGTGTTGCCATTCCCCTATAGGTCATCTCTCTGACAAAGCCAACCCATCTAGAATGGTGTTACCAACCACGCAGCTCATCAGGCCCAGAAAGTGGGCATTATTTCATGCTGATAAGTATTTTACAGCTATATGCCCAATCTCTCTTTTGGATTTCAGTAAAATCTTATCAAAATAAATAAGTCATTTATATGCAGGATCGTATAAACACTCTCCACTCTGTCTTTGTCTTCCTGAGCAACCAGCGGGCTACATTTGCCTTTCACTTACCTGGATAAACAGATTGCTAATATAACCAATATATGTGATAATATTCCTAAAGCATCATTTTACAAAAGGGCAAAATTATTTGACCCAAACAATTCCCAATATGCTTTATGTGTTACTTTTGATAGAAATCTCTCCTGCCTCTCACTCTAGCATAAATGAAAGAACAACTGCAACAAAAGCTCTTCAAGATACAGTTAAGAAAAAAAAAAATAAAAATAAAAAATCTGCAAATCTCCAGAAATTGCTTTCTCACTGGTATGAGCAATTTTGACCTCATCATAGGTCTGAGTTCTGGGCCTCATTTTAGAAACTGCTCAGATCTAGAAAAGTCTGCTTTAGCTGAAGTTTGATGCTCCA
The DNA here is from genome assembly GCA_013398155.1 of Pedionomus torquatus. NCBI lineage: Eukaryota > Metazoa > Chordata > Aves > Charadriiformes > Pedionomidae > Pedionomus > Pedionomus torquatus. The sequence goes on along the minus strand of VZRU01010163.1, from coordinate 142,210 downwards.
GGTCAGTCCCCAGCTCACGCAGCACTAAGAGGGAGATCTGCAGAAGTGTTTAGGCACCTAAAAACGAAGTCAGGCCTCTCATTGGGATTTGAAACGAATGGGAACCAGGCTGTTTTTGTCAGCCTCCCTAAGAATTAATTTGGGCTTTGTAACAGCCAGCAGCACACCCAACATCTCCATCATGTCCCAGCACATATAGTCCAACACCCACTCGTGGCTGTGCCCCGATGTGTTCAGCACAGTCTGTAGATTAGAGCTGGTTCTTCATCTACGTGGCTTGGGGACAAAGCTGAAAAACATGAGTGTGGCCATATCCAGTAGAGTCCTCGAGGACATCTCTGCAGGAGATGCCCTGAGAGGCATTACCATCGGGAAATGAAAACCTTTGAAGATGTGGAAGCCCCATGACCAGAGATGTTCAAGGCCAGTCTGGATGTGGCTTTCTGCACCTTGGTCTAGGTGAGAGGTGTCCTTGTCCTTGGTAAGGGGTTGGAACTAGGTGATCTTTAAGATCGCTTCCACCACAAAGCACAGGCTCCCCCTGATGCACCAGTTAATCCAGAAGATGAGTCCAGTGGGGCAACAAGACTTGAGAATCCCACTGCAGTTTTGTGTGTGAGGCAACTCTGAGAAAAGGTTCTCCAAGTCTTTGGCAGGAATTATGTACTTGCGTGGTGATGGTGACAACCATCACTACTGACTCAGGGTTCCACTGTTGGCTTGGGTTGGAGTTTGTGTAGCAACAAGCCAGAAGCCCTCCTCTGCCTTTCTACTCCAGTTTTGGGGCATTGTCAATAAAAAATGGTTTGAAATGCTGCAATGCCTCACTTTAGTTAGGGATATAAATTCAGTTTAGGGAAAGGCAAGGTTGTGCCACGAAACCATGGGTCAGGGAGAGCCCAGGGGCTCTGCTCGGTGCTGTGTTACCCCAGCTGGTGGAGCACGTTCCCCGTGGGTTTGGGGCACCCACTTTGCACTCAGGGGGCACCACAGGCCTGTCCTAAGAAAACTGGTCTTTTTCCCCCCTCAGTCTCATTTAGATTTCACCCTCGAGGGTGTCAGCTCGCTCTCTGCTCAGCCCAGCCACCAAGAACAGACTCGGGGCAGCATCTCATCTGTTTCACGCCGGGTTCATCCATCCCCTCCTCATCCCTGCCCGAGACCAGCCTGGCGGTACCTGCTCTGCTCTGAGGAAGTGGCCGCATCCGCTGCCCCCCAAAACCCTTCTCCCTTTTCTAATTGCTCACAACAGATCTGTGCCTAAAGCCCAGGGCCTGTGCCAAGCGGCCCTGAGTTTGCATTACAATCAGCTGGCCGGGAGATCTTTATTTCTGTTTTATCTTCCTCGTGATGCGTGCCACAGTCTGGAGACAGAAGCTGGGCAGCGAGGAGCCCTGCATCCCAATCAGGGGTCTGGCACGCAGCGGCTGTGTGCGGAGAATCCTGAATGGGGGGAAAAGAACCCTACAGAAAAGCTCCCTGTGATTAACCTTCCCTTTCCCTACCCTGCAGTCCCCACTGAGGCAAATTTATACACACTTAAATTTCATTAATAAAATCAATACGGATGCGCTCACACATGTAGCGCTGCAAATTAGCTTTTATTAAAAAAGAAGGGGAGGGGAAAAATAAACAAACCAAAACCCACCAAGAAAAAAAGTCTGTGTTTGAGTCTCCTCCCCACAAAGGGACTTTTAGGAAATATTTTCACTCACTGTGGTCTTTTCTGAAAGTCATTAGACCGCCCAAGGTCTCTGGCTGAAACAGTCAAATTTGGGTGCTAAACACAGACGGGTCGGTTCCAGGCTCATGTTTAAATCAACAGCCCCATTTTTAAAATGAGTTACATGAGAAGGGAGCATTTAAGTGAGAAAACAGTTTCTCTTTAGCCTTTTGTTTTGTTTTGCCATTACTGTAAGCATTCTGCAGGAAGGGTTTTTGTCCTTGGCATAATGATATTTAATAAACCATAATATCCCTAATTTGCCTAGGTTTCCAACGAGGCTGGTCTGAAAAGCCTCTATTCCTTTATTCCCGTGTTTTCTTAATAAAATAAACTTTGCTCTCTATCCTGTCGTCTTTGCTGGAGTCTTTCATCTGCTGTTCAGCTATTCTGGAGCTTTTCAGCCCATTTCATAAGTTACAATACAGACCTTGCTGGATCAAAAAAATGCTGCATTATCACCTCCAATTAAGCAATCTGGCTAAGAGAACTCACTGGGGAATAGGAGGGTCTTCAGATCACTCAGCCCGGTGCCTCTGCTCCCTCTGCCTTTAAATTTTCATTCCTTGGGTTGCCAGAGGCAGTTACAGGGACAGAAATATTGCCATCAGGTATCCCAGACAGCTGCCTGGGTAGGGGGGATTTCACAGCCCTGCAAGGCCAGCCCAGCTGGAGGAAACCCATGGTTCATCACAGCTTCTTCTCCAAAAAACCCACACAACCAGACTTTCCCCATCCTCCACCAACTCACAAACATCTAAAGCACAGAATTTTGTACGTACAAAAGAAGATTTTGCATCATCTGAAATATTAAGCCCCACAGGAGCTGAACGATGGGATACACAGTGATGGGGAAAAAGTGAAGCCTTTAGAAAACCATTGGTGGCCTCCAAAAGTCTCCAGCCACCGGACAGGGCAACTGGAGCAGGAGAGGGCTCCTGGGCAGGGTCAGAGCCAGCAACAAGCAGCCAGAAACTGCAATATTCCAGTCAGTGGAAGTCGGGGGGGGTTAAAAAATGAGAAAGAAAAAGTTTTTTACACTTCATTTTTAAAGTGGTCTTCAAAAGGGGGTCTCCTTTCTGTGGGTTTGCCCCACACAGACACTCAAGAGGGGCAAGACACCACATCTTGACTTTTTCCATGGGAAGGAAAAGGGCAGTCAAAGAGTAGCATCAACAGCGACCGTAACACGCTGTGATCGAGCGTTTAAATCTCGTTCTGCCCCTAAATTATTCATCGGGCTCAGAGCTGGGTCACCAGAGGCGATGTGCTGAGGGAGCAGTGCCCAGCACCAGGGAAGGCTCCTGCCCTTTGCAGAAAGGAAGAAATATATTTTATGATGACCAGAGGGCTGGGAGCCTTCTCCCTGCAGCAAGACCTGATGTCTGTCCCAGCTAATATCTGAATTTCTTTACGTTAAGGGCTCATGGGGCTAAGCTGGGGATGGTCCCACCCAAACCCACCCCGTGCTTTACCCCCTTTCCTTTCCCCAGGGATAGCAGCATCGCCTCTGACTGCATTCTCACGGCAGCCACCTTCCTCTCCTTAATATTAGCTGGAGTTTTAAATATTCCAGGGCTTTTCTTTGTAAAATTTATAAAATGCCAGTTGAAGTGCCATTCACGCCGAAAAGCTGCCTCTCTCCATCAAGGCTTCTTGGACTAAACACAACAAATATAACAAACTTTGGCCATTAATAATTGAGAAAAACTCCTTCCCTGCATGTTATTTTTCATCAGAATGATGTGTTATTAGTTTATAGATATATACTTTCTAGCTGAAGGCTTTTTTGGCAGCAATTTGGCCTTCACAATAATGGACTTTACTGTATGTAAAGCCTTGGAAAAATAATGTTTTTGTGAGAGGCTCAATAGTGAATGAGTCCGGTTTGGAGAGGGAATTTGCTTTACAGTGAAACAGTAAAATAGTGCCATCTTTTGGACTAACTGGCTCTGTCAGCATCCAGGCTGGGCTCCAAAATGCCTGAAACCACCTGCCACCCCAACAGCTGAACTTTGGCTTGGATATTTGGGGCTTAAAAAAAACATCTTTTTTTTCCTAAAACTACTATAATTCCTGGCCTCAGTATGTGTGGAAAGGAAAGAACATTTATCCTGGAGGTCAGGCATCTGCTCCCCAATCTCCTATATGTATAAGGTGTAAAGACCCATGCCTACACCTTATACACACACACATCTTCTTGAAAAGCACTGCAGCAACAGGATATCGAACTTTTTCTCTGGGATCTCACTTAGTTGACATTCCAGCTCTAAGCCAAAAGGGCAAACACCATGAGTTCCTGAGCAGCATGGAAAGAGTTACAAGTTCTCCAAGTATTTTCAGCAAAAAAACCCCACATACTAAATACAGTCTGAAGTTTTTTCCTCTCTTTCTGTCTCTATCTATCATATATATCTCCGGCCAGGTGCTCTGTCTTCTTTTTGATGACAGCAGCAACTGAGTATTTAGCCAGCAACAAAGTTTTTAGCCATTTGGTCCCTGTAGAGCTTCTGCCACCCCTTGCTCCCTCTGCACCAAAAAAAACAACCCAGCTTCGGGGTATTTCAAACTGATTTTAAGGCCTAGTTTGACAAATTGCCGAGATTAATTCCAGTGCAGGGCTCTAAAAATCAGAGAGAATTTGAGCCTGAGCTCTACATTAAATTGCTGACTGATTAAGGGTAGTAGTATCTCAATAATCAACTATTATTTGAAATATAGACCTAAACCTATATAGAAAGGTTATACTCCCCAAACCCAACACATGATACTGAGATACTTTGCATCCGTCTCGCAAGGATGAGTGTAGCTTTTAACCAGTACTTTTGTCTATACACCACCTTTTCCTTTCTGGTCTGTCCTGGTTTGAGGACGTGACACAGTCTCACGAATAAGAACCTTCAAATACTTTCCTTTTTACTCTATAAAACCGACTTATTGGAACAATTTGCTAAATGTTTATCGTGCTGAGCAAAGGACACATTGCAGAGCTCTTTCTCTGGACCAATGAACATTCCTCTACAGCACTGCATTTCACAATGTTATTTTTGTTTCCCAGGGTCATAGAGAAAGCAATATCCTACTTTTGTTCCAAAGATCGGGAGTTATTTGACACAGGAAAAAAAAATCGTAGGTGAGCCAGCACCCAGGCACGTCCTGCAATTAAGATCTCGAGTTATTGACTTTACATTGACATCAGGAAGTCTATTAAATGCTGCTGTGGGCAATATGTATTTGACATTGTACAGGTGCACAACACACCGGCAAAGCATCCAGCTGAATGACAAAACCCTACAGAGCTGCAAAAACACCCTCCAGCTACCAGAATGGGACAAAGCTACATCTTGATTAGTCAGCAGCGGCGATGGAGAGTCATCACCAAGGAAAATCTCTCCTCAAAGGCAGACGACATCCATTAGAAATCCATGAGAGTCCAAACAAATAAATATGTATTGAAGCGTTTAGATGTAGCTTAAAGACAAAACAACTGAAGGACAAAAGTCAACACGTATTTAGGGTCGTTTCAGCTGCGGATCTTGGTAGAGACGTTCCTGTTCCATGGGGGGGGGAAGGGAGGGAAAGACATGTTCTTTCACAATTTAGCTACCCAAACCTTCCCTTTTTATGCAGGTTTTTATTACCTTGTTTCTCGAGGCATCAGGGTTAGTTTGGGTTGGTTATTTTTTTTTTGTTGGAGTGTTTTCTTGTTCATTTTACACAGATAAGCTCTTACGAGGAGTTTCCTTTGACCTTGGAGACATTACAACGAGCTTAGCAATCATCTCGGATTTTATTCAAGCTTTAAAAGCGAGCAGGAGTGTTTGCAGAGACATCACTGGGATATAGAGCCAGCTTCTGAAATGTTTGTCCTATAAAGACTCTAATGACATTGTGCTGGTTTTACTACAGCTACAAGGCTAAACCCTATCACAACCAACACCAGGCTCTTGTATCTGTAATGACTGTCATCTTCCAGCTCTGCCCAACGCCTGACTGTCTTGCTTGACCTTCGCTTCCCAGCAATTAGAAGAAGAAATATTAAAATCCCTCCCTAGGCATTCGCTTCCCGAAGACAACAAGCTGCAGCTTCAAAACCTGCTGGTAGCTTTTCCAAGAAGAGAAATCAGCCAAAGTGAAACACAAAAGGAAAGAGAGGAAACCCAACCCGCATCAAGCGTTTAACCATTTCAGGTATTTCAGCATTTATTTGTTCTTTGGCTAGAACATGCCCCAGATCTAATTTTTTTTTTCTTTTTTTAAATACCTTTTAGAAGAGGCAGCCTCTAAAAACCAATTAATTAAATGTATTATCCAGAAAGAAATCGTGAACAACTCCCCTGTAAGCTCCACACAAATTTCTTGCCATGGGATCTTTTCGCTCGACTCACTGCTCATTTGAATTTCATGAACATGAATGTAAGAGGTGTGTCTTCTGGGGGATGAAAAAAAAAACCCAGACGGAGACCAAATATTGTTCTGATGCATGGCAAATACCATCAGCCTAAGTGGAAAAGGAGCTTACTGCGGATCCTGGCCATAAGGCAAGCAAATTCCCCTCAGCTCACAGAAGATATTGCAATGTAAAAGGATTGCTTTATCTATCCAGGGCTTATTTCTCTCAGAGTAAAAAAGAAACTCTTAATAGCATCTGAGGTCCTGCACCACTTACTTACAGCTCTCACCTGTATGAGCACTGACAACCAGCAGCAGGGAACAGGCAGCAAAGTCGTTTTAGCCCGGCACCAGCTCGTTGTAGCTCTCTGCCTCTCTGGTTCAGGAGCCTCTTTGCAGGCAGCAGATGATGCTCCACACAAACCTCAGCAATCTCATGCCATGCTCTGGTTGTCTTTTTAAAAAGTCCTGCTTACAAATAGAAAATTTCAGAATAGGCCATCATATTCTTAAAAGCATCTGAGATCTAAACCACATCTAAGGGACTTCAGGATCCTCGATTCCCATCTTGAAATGTGACTTAGTCTCAGACCACACGTGCTGAAGTGCCTTAGGATGCAGATAACCAACAACAGGGATGCTGAAACCACCATCCTCCCACCGCAATCAGACATGGACACCTACGAAAACCAAGTACATTCTGGAAATCCCCTGTGTCTCCCAAAATTGCCAAAGACGAGGCTGGATGGGGTTTTGAGCAACCTGGTCTAGTGGGAGGTGGCCCTGACCATGGCAGGGGGTTTGGAACTTTAAGGCCCCTTCCAATTCAAACCATTCCATGATTCAATGAATCCACGGCCTTTGGGAGCCTGCTTTGGCTCAAATACCTCAGAGAGATTCAAAATTGTTGCCTTGGGAAATTCCTCATCCACCCAAGCCTCAACGACTGGCCTCGTGCCTCCCAGGAACCTGGCCAGTTGTAACACAAAAGCAATCTCAGTTTAGTATTAGGGCTCCAAATTCCAGTATCACCATCAAAACACAGCACGGCACATGCTACAGGAAGGGCTTTCCCTTTTTGCTCTGCCATTTACAGACTTATCACCCTCCCTGGCTAATGCCTGAAATTGAGAAAACAAAATCAAGGCTGGGGGACGTAAGGCAAAACCCTGACGTGTGTCAAAACGGATTTTACTTTGTCATGGAGACACTTGATTTTTGTGAGAAGCAGAAACTCAGGATTTAAGGATAGTTCTCTGTGATGCTGAACTGTTCTAACTCTCCTTGACAACTTAGTCAAGCACATCCTGTTCTCGCCAGAAACTGGTGTGACTCAGCTGTCCCTCCCTGCTCCTTCCGAAGAGGAGCTAAACCAGGAAAGCCTTGACATATTTGTCACCTTATTCGATTAACCTGAAACACATCTGGAGTAAAGCTACCTGCAAAGCGTCCAGGAGAGGCTGCTTTTCATCAAGAAGATGCAAACTGATGCCAGAAAAACAAAGGGATGAAGAGTAGGGTGCTCCTAATTATGTTAGAAATGGCTTTGCATCCTTCTTCCAGCTGTTTGAGGAAGGACCATGGATGGGCTTGGTGACTGGGTATAGCACCACGGTGGAAATCAGCCCCAGTTCCCGTGTCTGTTCCCCAGTGGGCGGCAAGTCCAAGAGTCCAGTATTTTCCCTTCACTTGCCAAAGAGGCCACGTGATGGAGAAGACATCCCTTCCCTGCGCCCAGCTGCTTTACAAAGCAGCGCCAACCCAAAACCAAAGGCAGCACCAGGGGTCTTCCACACCCTCCCAGTCCCTTCTCTTGTTTGACAAGAGTAGATGGAACATTTAGCGACGCCTGCGTTCATGTTTGCATCACTCGTCCACATACCTGGTATCAAGCACTGGTGTGGAGACCACGCTTCACTTCTTCACAGAATCTTCATGGTTGGAAGGAACCTTTGAGATCATCGGGTCCAACCATGCACACACACACACACACAAAACCCCAACAATAAAAGACCAAAGCAAAACAAAAATAAAACCCACCACCAAAAAACCATCCCTCAAGACAATTCACCCAACCCAACCATCTCAGCCATTAGAGATGCTCTGAAGTGCCACATCTACATGTTCCTTAGAGGACTCCAGAGCTGGACACAGTATTTTTAAAAGCATTATTAGTTGTACACAAGGTATTCTAAAACTGGTGGATTTCTCCCAGCTGTTACAGGCCAGGAGCAGCAGTTAATGAAGCTGGGGCAGAGGGGTGCTTCTCCTGCCACGGACACCCCTGATGGAGTTGGGGTGAAATAACAGCAGCTCCACTCCACACACCGCTCCTGCACGTCCCGGGTTGGTTGTTTGTTCTCCCTGATGTCAAATGTGCTGTTGGAGCAAACAGAACAGCCGTGTTTTGAAGTCACATCCCCAATTACATTTAATTACCACTGCTGTAAAACTGAGGGTGACTTCTATTAAATTTAATTACTCCCCTCTGCAGACAGCGGAGGTGGATGGATGAGGGGTGTCTCCCAGGCACCATGGCCACTCGGCTGTGTGGGTCTCTTGCTGAGCCAAGCTCAGAGACAGGGCAAGATGCCACAGCCCCGTGAGGTGAGGGACAGGACCAAAAACCCTTGCAGAGAGCAGGAAGGCTGGCCCGGTGTCGTGACACCCGGGCACCAGGCTGCAGAAGCAAGAAGAGTTTTCAGCATCCCACCCTGCACCGGCTGGGAAACGGCATGGACAAACCAACCCATGCAGCCCCCTCAGGGTGCTGGGTGTCTCATCTCCCCAAAAACTCCATCATTGGCCCGGAGAGACAGCACTGGGTCTGCGATTCTATGGTACCTCTCAGGGTGGGATCCAGGTGAAGGCACCAGCAGGCACTGGGTGCTGCCCAAACCTCCTCCCGCCGGTCCCCCTGGCAGGAGCCCAGCACAAGACCCACCTCTCCAGCAGCGTTACCGGTAGCACGGAAAAGCAAGTGAGAGAAAGGGAAGGAGGCGTCGCACCCCAGTAGTGTTGTGTATTCCCCGAGGTGGAGACGAGGTGTGCTCGTCATCGTAGAATGGTTTGGGCTGAAAGGGACCTTAAAGATCATCTTGATCCAACCCCTCTGCCCTGAGCAGGGAGACCTCCCACTGAAATCTTGGACAAGGAGGGCATAAAGGTCTCCACTGGGCTCTGGCATCCCAGAAGAGCTTTTCAACAGGTTTGCAGGAGGATTCCCAGATGTTCCTCAGCCATAAATCCCAGCAGAGGGGTAAAATAGCAGGACTTGCCCAGGAGGGTCAGTGCTGCTGGACACCCTCTCCCTCGGGGAGCCGTGTGTTTTGCCACTTACCAGCATCCTGCCAGGTGGCACAAGGGACTTCTGCTGCTCCAAACACACTTCCCATCCCTGGGACTAATAACCCCCAGGACTAAGAGAAAAAAGAGAAAAAAGAGAAAAAAGAGAAGAAAGAGAAAAAAAAGAAAAAAAAAAAAGAAAAAAGAAAGGCAATTATCTGACACTCTCGGCTGTGATCCTAAAACAGATGTTTGAGTATATAAAATTATGTTGTGAGGTTTGAAATCGCAGATACAATTACAACCTTCATCTTTATTGCTGCTCATAAGCGTTAAGTGCAACTACATCTACATTTGAAATTCAGATGTTACCATTTTTTCCTCGTCTCTCCCAAGCCAAGATCGCCTCGCAGCCTTGTCACACTGGTAATTACTCTCCTCCTCTCGCTGGGGGAAGGAGCAGAAGCTTTCGTGGAGCCCATTTAACATTTGTCTCCTACAAACTACTTGGTTCTTTCCTTACCTTTGGGGCAACACCCCAGGGAAAGACTCGGCGCTGCCAGGGCGGGAGGAAGCCAGCGCCAGGAGCCAACAGCCCAGTAACCACGAGAGCCATAAATATCAATAAATATAATAAAATAAATATCAATAAATAAATAATTCTGGACCTTCGTTTCCTTCTCGCTTCCAGTTTACTTTATATAGATAGATCGCTTTTTCAAGGTTTTCTTCATAGCAACAAGAGC